>VZTM01010437.1:2621-33909 GCA_013400555.1 Jacana jacana | reverse complement strand
AAGAAAAAAAATGCATTATGATTCTTAGAAATTAAACACTTTTACCGAGAGAAAAATATTATCTCATCCTATGAGGTATTGAAATTGGACTACAAACAATTGTAACATTGAACAGAGCCTGTTTACACAAATCTCTAACAGTGCATATGTAAAACACAGTTCTTGGTAGAGCAATATGATTTTTTTCCAAAAATATTTTTCTGTCTTTTTGTGCACCTGCATCTTCGTAAATGATTTTTTAAGCTATGAAAAAAGCTTTGACGTGCAGAAACATATTTATAGAAACAGTTTGTATTGAATAGAAATGTATTTGGTACACAGTGAAGAATAGAAAAGAGTATGTATTGTATTAAAAACATGATTGCACTTTTAAGTGATTTAATGTTATGTATAATTTCATAAACAATGATTAATACTGACAAAGATAATATCATGAAAACTGCCAACTTCTGTTTAGAAAATATGCTATACCATATATACAGTACAGCACAGCTGTACTCTTCAGTTGTGTATTCCATCACATAAAATGAGATTAAAACGTTATAAAAGACTATTAAGAGCACTATAAAGTTATGAAAATGATTGCAAACCCATAAAAAATTAAAACCCCTCAAAACTAGTTTTCCTGAAATCTTTCCCAACCCCCACCATCACTTTTTTTTTCCTTTAAAAAATCCCATCAAACACCAAGAAGTGCACATAAGCTCTTAGTATGTACATGTACAGCTTTCTAATACTGCTTTGAGAATTAATGTTTTCAAAACATTCAAAGGATTGCTATGCTTTTAGAGTTGAATATTTCCTTGGTTTCTATCCAATGATGGTTTGATCCTACACTCATTTCTATGGGCATAAGTACCAGCAGGCACTGTACATCTTGTATGATGAGTAGCATGATCATACAGAGTAACTGATCTTCCAACACCTACTAAGCAATATGCCCAGATATCCAAGATGGGAATGTGCCTCTAAACCTCTTTTGCATCTCCTGACAACGCTCACCCCTTCTTACATGGTTATAATAGCTTGCATTGAAATGATAGATTTGTAGCACAAATCTTTTTTGTTGTTGTTTTCAAACAGAAATCCAAGTTTTTTTGTTTCTGTTTTTTTTTTTTTTGGTAGATCTGAAGTACGGTAATAATAAAAATAGGGGGGTTTTGTGGTTTGCATATTTTAAGATCATGAAAAAATATGCAGTAAATAAATCATTCATACATTAAGAATGATTACCAGCGTGTAAAGTGGAATGTTGAATTACCTTAGATATATTACCCACAATGCTTTTCAAGGCAGCAGCTAATTATCAGGAAAAAGGTCATGCAAAAAATAATGTGATTAGAAGAGGTTGAAAGAAAAAAATAGCCACATATTTGGACATAGACCAAATTTCCTTTTTGCCACTGTAACTGAAAACCATTGCTTCAATATTTAATGAAATGCTTATGTTGCAGCACCTGGTCACATTGTCAGCATTGCCTAACCACTGCCTCCCCTGTGGGTCATTACTGCAGCCATCTGAAAGGGGGCAAACTGTTCATCGACTACAATAATGCCAGTCTTTAAGAATCTACAGCTACAAAACAGCAGGAGACAGAGTTACTTTGGCTCTGATCTTGGGAAAAATGGCTGGGGGCAAAATGCTGTTTCCTACCATCAGAGACTATACAGTTAGCAATAATTCTCTAAGTCAAAGCCCATGCACAAGACCCAGCTTGGCTGCCCTGTTCTGTTTTTTCTCCCTTTGCAGAAAGCTAGCAGCTCCTGGTGAGAGATCCTTGTCAACAGGAAAACAGTAGTTCACACTACCCTGCTAATGATCCAATGCATCAATAGCTCAAACAATCACAACAAGCAGATGTCCTAAGTTAATATAGACTTTCCTGGGATTTTACTTGTGAAACATGGCTTTAAAAGGCATTAGTCTTTTGTCCTCACTAGAGATCTGCTAAATCCTGGCACCAATTCCTTGGGTATGTGAACCCCAGCCTAATGGAATTTAATTACTTTAGTGGTATTAATCATCTGTACAGTAGAGCAAAGAGTATTTTATTACCACTTTTAAGGGTTATCGGCACATTTATTTCAAATGAACTGTCAAACTGCATTACGTGTAAAGCATGCCAGGTTTGAATACTGCACCACAGGTGAAAAGACATTTGCTGCTTAAAACTCTTTGATATAATGAGGATGCCTCTGCTTAACACGGGAAACACAGTTGCAATTTATTTAAAACAAAAAACAAACTATCATTGATTTTAATGATTTCTTTTTGCTCTTGTTGTTTTTTTGTCAACTTCTAACTTCCCGCAGTTTTGCTCTGAGCTGGAAAGCCTGCTCTTTCCTGAGGACAAAAACACCCTTTGGCACCAAATAACCTGTGACAGTGTTACAGGATTAGTTACAGAAGAGCAATACCAGTTTTGTCCGTGATCTAGAAACAAGCGCCAGCTTAGTAACACAGGGTTTCTCCAATTCACTTAAATACATTAAAACCTTAGTATTCACATACATGGAAAAGCATGTTTTCTTTCAGTGTAGGTCCTACAGTGTCTTTGGATAAAACTAAAATTATTCCTAAGATACGCTTGTCAGGTCATCAATACCTTACATTCAAAGATGCATGTTAGGACTTCATGGCCCCAACCACCTCAAACAAAACAGGTAAGACCTTGTTTGGCCCTCATTTCTGTCTGCTGGGCACACTGCAGCCTATTTTGCATGCTGCACTTAAAACTGAACTTAAAATCTAGCAAAAAACTAATACCCCTTGAAAAAATTCTCGATTCCTTTGGTGTGAAGTTTCTCATTTTGTTTGGCTCCCACACTCTCCCAGTGTTTAGACCTGTCCTACACCTGGTTAAAGCATACTGTTTCGCACTCATCGTCTCTCAGACATTTTGCACTGAGTAGCAAATGAGAGCAATTTGTGACACTAGATACTACGACATGTGGGAAAGACACATAATTAGTGTCAGAATGAATGCATTTGCTTTTTAAAGCCTATTTGTCCTAGGATTTCAAATGAATCAAGCTGCTATGTCTCTCTCAACAGCTCCATACTGCTGTATAATGAATTAAAAGCTACTGTTGCTAAAATGTGCAAGCTTCAAGAATAAAATCACTACTGTATGCATCTCAAAACTGGGGATGAGAGGATCTTAAAAGGCTCTAAACTCTCGTGTAGCCTATTTTAAAGCTTTCCAGCAAACTATCCCATTTTGCTAAACAGAGAATTCTCAAATGAAATCACCCCTTTCCATGACAGATTACTATGAATTTACAAAGCTGTTTTGAATCTTGTCTCTCTCACAGGAAAAATCTCACACTTATATCCTCTTGCCCTATATCATTCAGGTTTTTATCCCCTGCCTCTGCATGCAGCACACGCAGTGGCATATCTCAGCGCCCTGTAGATACGTAGCTCTCTGGCCTCTCTTGAAACGTTCTTCCTTCTTGCCAGATAAACATTCTCTTCCATCACTGCTTCCTTTCCCTCCATTCCAGACATTCAGAACCATTACCTGCCAGAGAAGAGGCACAGCCAGGTACAGCCAGTGACACCACGTGCCAGGGACAGCTGGGACCATCCCTGAAGAGAGAAGGGCACTTTAGACTCTTTGCCCATTCTCGGTGTTTTCGCATTGGCTGAGACTCTTCACAAGACTGTTACCCGCAATACAGAAGGCTGCGCCTTTGACCACAGGCCACCCCCATTAGTATGCTATTACAAAAAAATCATCTTTTGACAAATTAGAACAGAACTGATGCAAAACAAGAAAGGGCCTCCTAATGATTACTTGTCCTTTTCAGTTTCCAAATCCTGATCATGTTCTTCAATGCTTATAGCCTACATACAATACCTCTTCTTCTAAAATACCAATACTTTGCCTTTCTCTATTTTAAAGGTCTTCAGTGGATTAAAAGAGACAGAAATGTGACACTCAGAACAGTTGGGAACACAGAACTGGTGCCCAGAAGGTCAAAGGTCCATTTGACAATACTGTAGACTACTTGTAAGAGAAAGCTTCTTCAGAAAGAGGTAGACTGTCCTGCAGCCAAGACCCACCAAGAGTTCTCACGATTTCCTTCTGCAGCTGAGTCTTCCCCAGCTGCAAAGGTACTATGTATTTTTCAGCCTCAGCCAGCTGCATGTACAGCTAGATGACCTCATCAGCTAATAGGAAAGCACAATTTTTAAATGCCACTTTATGATTAGGTAACAAAACAAACACACACACATGTTACTATGAGATAAATGTCTCGAATGCAGTCCGAGATACAACACACAGCCAGATGCCTTCAGTGACCCTGAAAGAATGTTATCTTAATGTAATGCACACCTTTGACTTTCTTGTGTTGAATGCATAAAGTAGTCTCAGACACAGGTTCAAGAATAGTTGTGATATATCCCACACGGCAAGTAAGGCACTGGACTAGTAAGTCCTTCATTTCAATATTTAGAAAGATATTGATAGACCATGTAGTTTTATCACTCTGAAGCATCTAGTACGCTTACAGGACAGCTGAAGCCCCCCTACAGTGTTCACACAAGCAAGTCTCCAAACAGCCTCAGAAGGCATTTTGCTTTTAGAAAGAGTGCAAAATCAGACTTAAGGCAGGAAAAGGAATACATACTGTACTTTAATGTGAAGTTCCCATTTTAAAAATAAGGAAATAATTTATTAGTATAATGTCACAAAACTCCAGAAACCACAAAGTAAACCCAATCTCCTTCTAATTAAAGCCCAAATCAGTTCAGTAAAAGACAGGAGAACGGGGCGCAAGTCTCAGGATTTTAGACCAAACTTCTGTTATAGCATTTACTGAAAAGAAGAAAAGCCCATTTTTCCAAGAAAGAGCAGGTTTCTTGCCTTATTCTCAGCATTTTGTCTTCACTCCAGTAAGTCATTGGCCATTATTTTTAGCATCCATGGGGTTACACAAGCTAAACACAGGGAATTAGAACCATGAAGTTCAAAGTACAGCTCTATTAGCTTTCAAAAGAACTGTTAAAAGCAAGCATTTGATGCTCCAGGAGTGACAAGACTTGCATATAAACTGAATTTTACAAAATTGAGCACTCATGGAAGTCAATGGGATTACTTACAGTGCATAAAGTTAAACATGTGCATACATTTTGGGAAGCCTCATGCAGGTTACAAACCTCCCTTAACACTGTGCATTGCTAACCTTCCTTGTAACATTTCCAAGCTGGCAGAGGTGTCCTCTTACTAAAATCCAAGGGTACAGCCAAAGGTTGATGATATATAGCTTAGTCAAATCTATGGATGCTTTTAAAAAGGAACCCACATCAGCCCAAAGCTGTTCAGAAGCAGCTGATGCCAGCACTTTGTTGGGAACTTCTAGTGCTTGCCTTTCCAAACCAGTCTTTCCCTTCCAGTTCAAGTTTTAGCATGTGTTTTATTGGTTTTTTTGGTTGGGTTTGTTTGGGGTTTTGTTTTGGTTTTATGTACACAATTACTGGCTCTTACAGGCTTCTCAATAAGAGGATAAAACAGTATTTGGTACTGAGAAGGATTCTCTTACTTGCAAAGCTTCCCTGAACATTGTTATTATCATCATCTTATTGTTATTTGCCTGATACCACAGAGGTGTGCCTCTCATTGCTAGTGTACATTCCACATAGTAATCCAGGCTCTCCACAAATAATTGACTCCAGAATTAACCCTATGGTTATTATTCACTGTAATTAAGATAGGGTAGTGTTTCACAACATTGCTTTTTTGTTGTTTCATTAATGTCTTCACAGAGTTGGTGTCAACAAATTAAAACATGTGGCTCCGGAAGCAGAAGGGAAGAGTTACAGAGGAGTTACATCACAGGCACCAACAGATATTTTTGAGACCTCTGGAAGGCAGCCAGGTCTGGGCTCCACAGCAGTGTATTATGGGCTACAGGTGCATTTGTCTCCTGGCAGTAGCTTCCCAAGCTTGTGCACCTAGCTAATGCTAGTGCATTCAATATTAACAGCCTGGCATTTGCATTCAGCTAAAGCCCCCCTTCAGAAAAGGGAGTGGTTTCCTCCAGCCACAAAGGGGGCAACCAGTGAAACACGGTCCTGCAGGTACAACTATGCCTTGTGCTCACACGTGGTTTAGGTCTCTGTGCACAGGTAAAAGGTCCCTGAGGATGTACCCAGGGCACAAACAGCTTTGGCAGAGCTACTTGAAGCTGAAATCCTGACCCATTCCCCAGACATATGCAACCTGGTGGTCTTTTCCATCTGATTTAAGACCTGGCTGATTACTAATTTCAAGTAGTTGTGCAAGAAAACAACAGACTACCAAGTCAAGTGAATTCTCAGCATGCCAAAGGCTTCTCTTAGAGTGAACTGCAAGATAACTATGCAAATGTTTACCAGGCCAACAACAACAACAACAAAACACCGAAGAAAAAACCCTCTTCATCACAGATGTGTCTACAATGGAGAAGAGAGTTAAAAAAAAAACCAAAAAACCAACAACAAAAGAGGGGAGGGACAATGGACAATGGGCTGTGAACCTCAGAGAAGAACCCTAACCCCAAATCAAAAAGTCATTGCAGAGAAGACAAGTACAGTCACACGCTCTAGTTGTGGTTCTAAAGGGATAACGGATAGGAGGTATTACGTACACAACACTCACAGAGAATCGTAAATACTTTACTATTAATCATCCCCATTTAGACGTTAGCCCAAATTAACTAATCTAATGGTTTCTTTTATTTAAAAAAAAAATTATACTTCATCTAATCAGAATTAACATTTTTAGACAGAAATTCTGCGAGAAAAAAAAAACCCAAACAGTTGAAATTAAGATAACTCCTTGAAATTTTTGAGGACAATTTCAATCTAAATTTTTAATTTTTAATTAACAGTAAAATAAGCAATAATACATTAATAATACTGATGTTCTTAAAAGAATTTTGAATTATTCTGAAATTAAACCACAATATTTAATGTGATCTCTCAGTGCCTTTACAATACTTTTTTGGAAAGTAATTGTTTCTCATCTGCCAATTTGTAAAGAATATCTGCAGTCACACCATAGCCCATATACTGACTGAAAACATTCAGACAACACTTCAACAACCAGGTTCTGTGTAGAACTGTTCTATTTGTTTGTAGCAAATGTGTTTGTTTTCTAATGCAGAAAGTATCAAATACCTGTCTCTCTTCTAATTCGTATGAAGGATATGTTATCGCATCTGGGTTACCTCCGCACCAGGACAGATAAACAGTTTTGATGGAAAATAGGTAAATTAATAAACCAGACTAATGTGCCTGGGCAATTCAGCAGGCTTTCACCATGGAAACTGGGAAATATTTCTTACAGTTGCTGCTTCAGTTGCGGATCTCAAGAACAGCTGAGTGTTGTGTGTATGAAAGATGGCCTGGGATATCAGCAGTTCTAAAGAAAGTAAATACTATCACTCCCTTCAGGCTTTATGCCCCTTTGAGAGTCTGTAGTACTACGACATCATCAGGAACATCAAGATAACATCTCTCACTTCCTGTGGGCATCCCAGACAGGGCAAGAATTCTTGGACACTCTGTGCACCCTCCATGGTGTAACCCAAGGAGTTTCTGGTTCCTCAGGAAAAGTCACAGATGCTCAGACAAGCAATGGTGGAAATAAATACAGACCAAATATTTGTGTGAGTAAAAGGTAGTATGGAAAAAAAGAACACCACAAACAAAAGCAACAACAACAACAACAACAAAAAACAGTATTAGAAATTTGGTTCCTTTATAACTAGATAGATTGATTCTACATCTGTATCTTCAAAAAGTTGCCCAGATTTTAGCATCCATGCTGGGAATTCATGAGCACAATACCTTAACCAATACCTTTAACCAACCTTAATTAGACAATTGCTCTCACATGT
This sequence comes from Jacana jacana, assembly GCA_013400555.1. Classification (NCBI taxonomy): domain Eukaryota; kingdom Metazoa; phylum Chordata; class Aves; order Charadriiformes; family Jacanidae; genus Jacana; species Jacana jacana. The sequence goes on along the minus strand of VZTM01010437.1, from coordinate 26,019 downwards.
AGATGACTCCATGCCAAAGGCAGAGGAAGGCAAATCTTTATTCCTCACTGAAAATACACCTCTTGCCAACAGCAGGTGTGAATACATCTAGCACTTCCAGCAAGGTCTCATCCAATTCAAAACACATACTGAAGTGTTTCAACTCAGTTTATCATGATGAGGAACCTAAAAGCGTCTGTTCTTACTGATCTGACAAATAGGAACTGACAAGCTATAGTTTTCCATTTAGGGCTCCTGTCCAGAGTAGAGTAAGTCAGGCCCAGTACATCTTTGTCACTGCTTTGTCACACCTCACTCACTTCAAGCCAGAGCACCACAAGCTTGGGAATCTCACTCCATACATAGTACCCTACAGAGAGTTTCCCTTCATGCTTTTATGCAACCCTGTAGGCATGCAATGCACTTAATGGTACAGTTAAGTGTGATTTTCTTCCTGAAACCAAGCTTGATGCATGAAAATGCAAATAAATTTGAAAATTGCATTTCTCTGCAACAGATGTTATTCTTACTGTTTTCAAATACTTGGTTGAAATACAAAGTCTATTTTTCTCTCAAGAAAAAGAAAACATAACTTCTAGCAAAGGTAAACTGTGCTAATGAAAATACCGTAGCATGGGTTGGTAAGATTCCATTTTGGAACTGTATAATGCACAGGGGTTTTATTTCAGGATTACCAAAGAACAAATGTCACCAATTGTTTTCATTATTATATTAAGATTCCACATACAAATTCAAATCCATGACTGAATACCTAGAAATGGAATATGACCCCCCCTTGCCCTTACTCTCTTAATGATCTTTAAGAGAGTTGCATCTCTTCCTAGTAATGCAGAATGTCTGTAAAGATCAACTTCTCCATCGGGCACCACTTGTTTTGGAACATTAAAAAAAAAAAAAAGAAAATGTTCAATTTTTCAAATAAGCAACCAAAATGTGCATAAAATGACTAGCAGACAATCATGAGACACAGTCCTCTGTTTCAAATTATAAAAACAAGTAAATTCAAAGCTAGAGATTCATTTAGTTTTCTTTAAAGAATGCAGGAAAATGGCAATTACAAGACAAAGTTAGGATGCTAAGTTAGAAGACAGACCAACTGCCAATAACTTTTATTAGAGGAAGAGAGTAATTTACCAATAGCAGAGATTTGTAGTATTACATAAGATTTTGCAAGGACATCAAGCATGTACAAGTTGGAAACATCAAGGATTTAAAACAGGTAGTATCAGAGCACATGACACCTTTGCAGGACTCAGTGCAAAGTGTGTTGTACCAGCTCCTGGTCCTTGTCTCCCTGCCCCGCTAGGGAAGCTGTGCGCTGGTAGAGACAGACACCCTCATTACACCCGATTGCTGCAAAGGGGCAGAAGGAAAACACAAGACTCCCTTCACCACATCTTCAATGTTTATATGTTGCCATAAGGCTGGGAAAGCCTGGCCAGTTACTTGATGCAGATGAACACTTAAGACTTCAGATGTGAAAGTTAATTTGAAAAGACAGAAGTTGACAGTCTATACAATCAATTATTTAGAGATCTAATTGAAATTGCTGATACAAGCAGTCTGTCACATTGTATCAACAAACTTCACTATTAACAAAAATCAATATTAAATCAATAACTTTAAAGTTGAATATGTACTCTAGTAACAGTAACAATGCATCAGGAATTTACAAGCAGCACACAATGCTTTAGCCAGCTTTCATCTCTGCATTTTGTACTGTATACAGAGTTCTTAAAATAACTGTACGTGAAAGAAAAAACGTGTGTGTGTATATATATATCCATATATAAAAAATAAAATGAGAACTGTGCAGTTAGTTGTATAGTTAGCAGTGTCTACAGATAATTAGCATCCTTGATGTCTTCCCAGAACATGTGTTGACTATCTTTTTTCAGATACAAGCAATATCTGGGCTTTTGAGTTATTTAAATGAGATACATGCTGAAATTGTCTTTGACACATTATGCTAAAGAAGAATGTCTCCTTTGTAAAGGCAGCTCACATCTCAGGACCTGCAGACTCTGTTTAGGTGTGTGACACAGCCATAAAAGACGACAACAAAAGTAAATAAAAAAACATGAACCACCATGAGATAGCGAAATGTTTGTATGTGCAAATAAAATACTGATGTTATGATACTTCTATAATTTGTCATATCCATGATATTTCTACTGTCACAAATGCTGCAGTTTATAGTTCTTGTTTCCCTTTATCTTCACATTGTTCTACATTCCACAAATTTTGTTTCATTTGGAACAATGGAAAGTACTGCAAGACAGTGAAATTCTACATTAAAAATAAAAAGTCAAATAAATTTGTTTCAAACAGCAGCATGAATGTACTGGTTTGGCTGGAAATTGAGATATTTGGATAGTTTCTTGCATTCCCAACCTAAAAAATTTGAGGCATCATAAACCTGCGCTGAAATTCCAGTTTCGAGGGCAAGACCATTTCTGAAGTTTCCAAACACCAGAAAAAGCATCCATTATCATGCATGGATGGAACCTAAGAAGCTGGCTCCTTTTAGGCTTGCATTAACATGGATATAGACACAAAACCCTGTTTCCTCAGTCCATAAAATCTTACACATTTTGCACCAGTCTACAAAGTGTAAGGATATCAAGAACATCGCTGAGTAGTATGTAAAAAGAAAACAAGAAGTACAGTCACACCATGTGAATCATGGCTATTGTTTTATATGCTGTGTAAGCAATATGACATGAATGAGCTCATTAGAATCCCAGTGTTCGGGATTTTATTTTTTCCTCAAGTTAATGCTACTTCTCTTCAGTTTCTACATTCTCCAGCATATGACAAACTCATGCTTGAAGGAGGGAAAGCTCAGTTTCATTCCATTATTGATCTATCAGACAAGAACTTAATCAATCTTCTTTATAAGCTATTAAAGCGGAGCAGGAGAAATGAACTCACCTGATACATTCAGCATTGATTGCGTCTTTCCAAGAACTGAATGTCAGCCTTATCTACTACTACAGCTGCGATTCAATTTTTCAGAAACACATTCTTTCCCTCATTAGCTCCCCAGAAATAGCACAATTAAAAATGTATTTTATACAAAATAGAGAATATAATCAAAATTAAATGGACAATACTTTCTTTTAAATTGCATTAGTTAAGTGTGCTCCTGAGAGCGACAAGACCATAGGATCAAGTTCAGTTAAGGAAAATCTTGTAATAAAACAAACTAGATCATATTGTGAGTATGCCAAGCAACTAGGGAAACCAACAACAGGATTTCCACCTTATGAAATCTCTAAAAAAAAAAATAAAAAAAAAATATCCCCAAACCCAAGTCTTTTTTAAAAAGTTAAAAATAAACAACTTAATTAAAATGAAAAAAAGACAAATATACCTGCTACAAAATTTAATATACTCAAGGGATTTTGAATGTTCAAACTATTTTTTTTGAGTCAGCTGAGCAATAACTAAAACATTCTAATTTCCTGAACTGCACTAAAATAACCTTATGCTACATACATCTATATCCATCTCTACCTCAAATTCTTCCTTTGAAACCTCCCAAAACTCCAGCCACCTCCCCTTCAGCTTTTTACCTAAACCTCCCTCCAAGGGAGTTTAAGGTCTGTAGGCAGAAGGTACATCATGGGAAGAGTAGTTCGTAATTACTATGCCTAATTCAGAAGGGGGAAAAACCTGGTGCAAATTACAGCTGAATAATAGGTTTTCTCACCTTTTACCACCTGTGGTATTACCTGTTTTGTGGTGTAGCACCACAAAAGGGAGGAAACTGAGTGTGGAAGGGATTGTAGAAAAGCAAAAAAAACCATTTCAGCTTTATAAAACAAGCTTCTGGTTTCTTTGAGCAATAAAGTATTTTGATCTAATTGAATTTATTTTTAGGGGCTCACTCTACTAAACATCGTGATTGTTGGCAGCTTTTGTGTGATTTGAGATGGAAGCAGTGATCAAAATCAGGATTTCCATTGGATAGAAATCTTGAGGTTTTCCCTTGTTTTGCAGGAGTTAATGCATGCATAAATTAGGATTGTAAATTTATGTCAGCTGAGAAATATCAGAGTAACATTAGCAATGGAACTCTACATTCATTATTCCCTACTGTTTTATTAGACAACTTGTAAAGGCTTCTGGTTTTGCTATCAGAGCACTGTTCTGTGTGCATCTTCCCTTTTTGTCTTTTTTTCTCTACCTATAGCATTGAAAAAACAATACTGATATCCTTTTTAAAAGTTCTTGAGATGCAAAAGCTATCCACTTGTGACTATCCATTTCTGTAATTAAGTGCTACACTTTTATTACCGGCCAAGTAAAAAGAGAGACTTCCAAGCTTAGTATGAAGTTCATTGTAGGATGCAATTCTGCAGGTTTTTCACACCTGGTCCACCACTTCTGTTCTAGCAGAATGCAGAGCTGGTGGAAAGCACTATCATGGTAAATGTGGGCATTGCCCCCTTAAGCACCAGAAATTACCCTCACGACCACTGCAAATCTTACAACATCCAGAGAACAAATTATAATGGACTTGGCTTTGCTAAACTGTAGAGAAGAGCCCCCATTCTACTGCAAAGAATCTTTATGCTGCGAGACACTGGAACTGGAAGGAAGCACAACTGCCACATGCCAACAAACCTTCCTGGAATCTCAGATGAAACAGAATGGAAAGCATTTTGTTTTGCAAAACAATAAAATAACAATGTTGCTTTTCAGCTCTTGGACTTTTTTCCTTTTACTAGCAGGAAAAAATAAGCCTTTGCTATTAAGTGTGTCTATTTTCATGGGAAATCCTTCCATTTGCAATATCCGCATATCATGTTTAAATATCTCCCCCAGGAAGATATACCACTTAATAATGCTTCTGTTTATTTATTGCAAAAATCAAGAATAGCTGGAAGTCCATTATGAGAATCTTTTAGGAAATTTAATTAATTTGTAATTAATTTTATTGGTATTTATGAGAGAAATCTTTAATCAGCATAATTTAGGCTGAAAATTACAATATTAACTAATATTAATTAAGCAACAATGTAATAATTTCAATAGTTTTAATTATTTTTAGATTAAATTACCTGCTAGTCAATTCTACATTGCTTTTGAAATTAATTAGCCAACTTAAGTATGCTCTTGTACCCAGTAATCTACCAAATAGGCTACAATGTCTAAGCAAGCCCAGAAAAACTACTTCCAAGTGTCAGCTGGGTTGTCACAGTTTAAAATAATTGTATTCTAATCCTAGTTTAAAATAAACCATGTTCTACTTAAACTTGGGGACCTGCTTGAAGTAAAAAGGAGCAAAAGAGAGGCATGTAACCTCCAAACTTAATGGGAGCTACTAAGTGCAGCAGGCAAATGTCTATTAGATGATCAACAATACAAGTCCCCCATGCTGAAAAAAGCTTCTGCTTCCTACTGAATTCTTGCAGCTAAAGAAGCCCTTCTCCTTTTCACACAGTCTGCTGTCATGAGACAGACTCAAGAAAACAATGGTTTTGTTGCTCAGAACGCTTGGTGCTAGAATGTAGATAATGGGGAAAATGTGATATATCATACAGCAATAAATTGCTCCAGTTCAGCTACTGATGGTATGGCTGTAAACCTGTAAGTTCCTGTCTATAAGCTCTACTTTAGTTTGCAAGGCTTTCCACTTCTGAACTCTGCCTGGAATTTGCCATAAAGTGAAAAATAGGTGAAACCACAATGTTTCTTCTGGTTCTTAATATTCTAGATCTTAATATTCATTGTTTCATGCCAGATTACTGTCTACAACCAGTAACAAAAGAGCAAATCTTGTCACATTTGCCGTTTCCTTTCCTAACCAAGAATATTCTTATTTGTGAGGATTAGCATAGTATTTGCAGGGTGTGGATCTATATGTGTGATGGCATATTGCATATACGTTGGTTTAGAACCTTGGCCTCCTATGACATCAATATGCTTTCATTGATATCTTGGTCACCCAGATGAGGACCAAAGTAAATATTTCGGGATTACAATTCAGTCTAACAACTTCCATTCATCCATTTATACTTCAGGCATGGAAATTTGCTGACTGAAAATGCTTTAAATGTTAGCCACAGTTTTCAAAAGCAGCTAGTCATTTTCAGAATCTGACTGTTATGTTCCTGACCTGGAGTTCCTTGAAGGGATGTGAATTTCAAAGGGTAGCCTGGCAAATTCCAGAGCAAATCAGCTTGGAGATTGAATGATTAGTCAAATTTGAAAGGGATGGTGGTTATTTTTGCTTTCTATGCTTACTTCATTTTTTTTTCTATTATCAGGCCACATATTAAACAGATTTGATCATGGCAAAGCTGTTACAGATCTAGAAAGCAGGATTCAGAAACCAGCAGTGCTCAAAAGGTAAGTGTAAACCCAAAGCAATACATTATCTGGCAGGCTAACTGTCATCCTTATTTGCTTCAGAATTTCTCAATAAAACACCTCCATGACCTTAAAGAAATTATTCAGAATTACTCCAATGAATGAAGACTAGGTTTTCAAATGTATTTTAGCAACTACAGTTTCTTAGGTGCTTTGAGAACTCTTACTGTGTGTTTATTTAGACCTTTAAATTCCTAAGAATCTTAGAAAATCTCTTCCTGAGTGTTGCAGGATCAGCATGATCCTTCTGAATGTCACAGCAGAAACTTAAAAAAATACGTACAGTATGCTTTATGGAGAAAAAATCACAACAAAAAGCTGACCTTTGAATAGAAACCATCCATGGTGCAGAGGGTCAGGTTGGCACCCACAGAGTTAAACTGGCTAAGTCTACAACAAAGGAAAAAATATTAGCATTGCTATCTGTGTAAACGACATTAGTAGCAAGACTGAATTATCTTCTGAATTATTTTATTCCAATTATATTTTGATATAATTCAAGGTCTAGTGGTTTTTTTAATGTTTGCAGTCCCTCAGTTTAATACCAGAAAAGCAATCAGTCATTTGCCACTCAGACACCAAGTGGGTGGAATAGTTTTTCCATCCATTTGAAAAATATACAATCTGTATTTGCCTTTAAGTATACATTAGATGACTATTGTAAGTGATTTGTATTTGTTTTTAAATTGTTGAACTTATTTTAGTATATATTTGCAATTATATAGTTGTTTAAATGCTCGTGTTATAAGCAGTTTTTTGGATTAGCAAATTGTTCATTCATCTTTTGGTTTTTAAAAAGGGTAAATAGGAAAAAGACAAAAATGTGCTTATTTATTAAAGCACATTTTATTATTTTGCTCATAGAAATTCTCCTCTGTGACAACTATTAATATAAAAACCTGAAAAGAGAACTAGAAAAATATTCAAACTAATCCATTTGGAAGCACAACACTAATTCTGTGTTGAAAGGCAATATAGGGGCCAGTTCAAGACCTAGGTTTTTAAGTAGCTCACTTTTCTGAGTTTTCAAAAGTTCCTCTAAACAGAAAGGCACATTTGTTTACCTAAAGATATAATTTTAAACTAACATAATTTGGTATCAGAGCAGGCACAGGTATTTGCTTAAGCTAGTTTTATTTTGGTTTAGCTTCATAAGAAAGCCTATCTGCACAAAGAAAACATGCACTGCCTTAGCTGAATTGTTACAAATTTTCATATGGATACATGTTATATTAATAGACATTATCACCAGCACCACTGACCATCAGGAATGCAGATGACAGTCCCATTCCACACAAGGGTTACTGTGCAACTGTATCTCTGTTAAAAAGGTATGTGCTATTATATCCTATTCCAAGTGCAGTGTTCCTTGTCTTAGCAATATAAAATAATACTCAGTTCACTGCTGGGTTTAAAATAAAGTATGCAGCAAGTCAGACACTCTTTCAGCACCAAAAGTCACTCCAAAAAATGCCCTCCTTCAAATATGAGACTGAGTAAATATAAATGCAGACATTTAAAATATTTTCAGAAGGGTTAAGAGTATCATAGATAACAGGGAATTAAGAAAAACATGGGCAATATCATGTAGATGGACATGTTGTCTAATAACCATGATCAATATTTTGCTTTTAAAGTCACTCGGTGTTACATAGGATTTGTGGCACACACATGTGCCTGTAGATCTCACATTTTGTTTGCAGTGCAACCCTCACATGGATGGGGGTGGGTGTGTGTGGAGCGTCTAACATAGCTAGTGCCTTACCTTTGTGCTTGTAAAAATTAAGTGCTCTTTTCTTTGCTTGTACTATTTTGTAAATATTTCCTTGTATTTAAATATTAGAATAAGGAAAGACCAAAATGCAATCCACTAAGAGTTTAAGATCAAAATAAGAGATGGTACACAGAGGAGTAAGGACACAAGGAGGTAGTGTGACTACACTGTCACCCAGAAAGCCTGGAACAGAGACATAGCACAGCCTAGAAAAGCCCTGTGTCAGGGCTCAGACACCTGCATTTGGTGTGTTCCTGCTCCTGTGAGATTTTAGCAAAAAACTAAAAATGAAAGTGGTAATAAGAAAAACCCTAGACACAAATATTAAACTAGCAAACAAACAGTTCCAGTTCCTCAGGTCTGTGTAATAATGCCATCCAAGAGCAACCCTTCCACCACTGAAATAACTATGCAATAAAAATTGTGAATTATTCCATTTCAGAATTGCTGTCAGTGTGTCCAGGCAAACAATTCAAGGTAAGAGACAGCCTGTCTGCACTCCAGTAAGGCCAGGTACCCAGTGTGCCAACCTGGTCACCTACATGCTTCCGTTAATGCCTGTGGTCCCCATGGGAACCCTGACACATATAAGGCACCAAGGATGGTGAGAAAGGTGACCCTCAGACCCTTGCTGACAGGCAGCACCTCATATGAGCCAGCTGTGCCCTGGCCTGCCCCATCAGCTGTGGATTCATAGTCTTTAGCTCTAGGACAATACCATTATGGACATCACAAAAAAAAAAGAGTTTAAACCTTTTCTGAAAGTTTCTGACACTCAGAGGTTCTGTGTGTACACACACCTCTACACAACAGCTTCCAACAGAAAGCATGCCCATGCTTTTCTAATTACCTAAAATGTCAGAAATGTTACCTCAATATTTCTGTATCTGTAAAGGCAATTGAGTAAAAAATGTATTGGCAAACCATGTATATTAAAACAACTTCCAACAATGCACATCAAGCTCTTTTCCCAAGAGACAGGTACACACTATTTTGCTGAACTACACTTGGGCCTATCTGAGAAGTAAAGACTGCCCTGTGGGCCAAACTCTGCCAGCTTATATCCTTGCATTAGACTTCTTCTGTTGGGCTTTAACTTGCTGACACATTGTTGACCAATAAAAGTGATCGAAGCACCCTTTTTGGTACAGTAGGTTCTGGACTGTAAGCATGATCTTTTTGCATTCATATGCATTCACTTATATGTGAAGTTTTTGCCAACTGTATCTTATATGCACAAATGAAGTTACTAATGAAACTTGTTTGACCAAGAAAATGCAGCAGAAATCACATGTGAATGGGTTCAGGCAAATTCCCTCTTTTGTCTCTGAAAAAGGTAGTACATGATGCTCACATTCACCAGTAAAACCCAATCTGCACGCTAAAGCGCTTAGCTGTGCACTAAGAGAAGCTCAAATGAACCTACTTTGAAAAGCTGGCCCTAAATGCCTTGGTGTTCCCTCTTGAGGGAGGCATGCGCCAGTTTTCCATCAGCTGCACCAGCATCTGGCTGGCTTTAAGACAGATATTCTGGATTTATGAAGTCCAGGTACCTGAGAGACTCGACATCTTCTCATGTAGTAGGTATCAGAAAAGACACTTGAACTAGCAGTCTAACACAGACAGCCTAGTATTTTTTGTGAAAGCTAAACATTTTCTTCTTTATTGACATGATGAAGCCCAAGCTTATTGACTTTCAGAAGCCTTCCACAGTCTTATTTATTATCCTTGGCATTTGAAAATGGAAGTGGTTTTGTGGGATCAAACATAGGTCATTACTGTCTAATGGCCATTTGTTAGTCTATACAAACTGAATTTGGTAGTTCCAGGTCCGATTCCTAATGTATGTTTGCCATTATTATTTATCATCATCAACACACCTGACAACACTTTTAATGGCTTTCTCAGGAGAGAAGCAAAGGCTGAAGAGACCAAAGGAATGAGTCTGCTCTTAATCTCCACGAGCTAGTTGCTCCAGCAAGGGCTGGAGGTACCTCAGCCACGCAATGGGGGGAAGCTGGCCCCTGGTCTGCCAAAAGATGTTTAAAAATATCTTAACGTAAGTTACACATAAAATACTGATCATGACACACACCCACCACTGCTTCATTTTCAGTTACCTTGACATATGTAGAGAATCATAGTCATATAATCATAGAATCATTTGGGTTGGAAGAGACCTTTAACATCATCAAGGCCAACCATTAACCTAGCACTGCCAAGTTACCACTAAACCATGTCCCTCAGTGACATATCTACATATTTTTTAAATCCCTTCAGGGGATCCTGTTCCAATGCTTGACAACCCTTCCAGTGTAGAAATTTTTCCTAATATCCGACCTAAATCTCCCCTGGTACAACTTGAGGCCATTTTCTTTTGTCCTATCACCTGCTACCTGGGAGAAGAGACCAACCCCCAGTTCACCGTAACCTCATTTCAGGTAGTTCTAAGGAGCAATAAGGTCTCCCCTCAGCCTCTTTTCTCCAGGCTAAACAACCCCAGTTCCCTCAGCTGCTCCACAGAAGTCTTGTGCTCCAGACCCATTACCAGCTTTGTTGCCATTCTCTGGACTCGTTCTGTCACCTCAATGTCACTCATGTAGTGAGGAGCCAACAACTGAACACAGTACTTGAGGTACAGCCTCACCAGTGCCAAGTACAGAGGTACAATCACTTCCCTAGCCCTGCTGGCCACACTATTTCTAATATAAACAAGGATGCTATTTGCCTTCTTGCCCACCTGGACACACTGCTGGCTCACGTTCAGCTGGCTGTCGACCAATACCCTCAGGTACTTTTCTGCAGGGCCACTCTTCCAGCCACTCTTCCCCAAACCTGTAATGCTGCATGGGGTTGTTGGGACCCAAGTGCAGGACTCGGCACTTGACCTTGTGGAACCTCATCCAATTGGCCTTAGTCCCTTGATCCAGCCTGTCCAGATCCCTCTGTAGAGCCTTCCTACCCTCCAGCAGATCAGCGCTCCCACCCAACTTGGTATCAACTGCAGCCTTACTGAGGGTGCACTCAATCACCTTGTCCAGATCATTGATATCAAAGATATTAAACGGAACCAGCCCCAACACCAAGCCCTAGGGAACACTACCTGTGACCAGCTGCCAACTGGATTTAGCTCCATTCACCATAATTCTTTGGGTCCAGCCATGGAGTCATATATGTAGCTCTGCATTTATTATTTTTGCAGTATCTTCTGCCCTTCTTTGTCTTCAGGAGCTATGTGCATCTATTTTTTAACACATTGAACCTCTCACATGTATATACTTGATCCTAACACCAATTTCAGACATAATATTTTGCAGTATTCTAGTGTTTATGTGGAGATAATGATGTCACCCCAAAGGGCATTCACATAAACAGTAAGCACCTAAGAACTGATCACAATCAGTTACACTATCAATTCAAGGTAACAATTATCCTTTTTTCCTTTTTCCTTGTGTACTTATGTAGCAGAGTTGGAAGAGAAGCCATCCTCTTGTGGTTAATAATTGATTTTCTACCAATCAGAGCTCAAGATGGGCTTGACCAGACCTATGATATTTGAAAAATTAATTCTGTTTTAGACAGGTCAAGGTATAGCCTCCAAGTCAGTTGACAGATTGTGTAAAACCCAGACAAAGAGGAGAATTAGACAACAAGCTGCACTGTTCATTATTCTCCCTGTTCCCATTTTTGAGCAAAATCTGTGGCTAATTGTCTTTTGACTTATAGTAAGCATACATTTATCTAACTTTTACAAGATCAGATGACATTGGATATGATCATCTGAACCATCACCTTATTTTAAGCTTGTTTTTAAAGCTAACATGTTTTTTGCAAAGAAATAGTTTGGGATAGAGGGGTAGATTACTACAGCCCTCTCCTGAATGTGTGTATAGGCCCCTCCCTTCTAAACTCCCGGAGCTGCAAAGTCCTGCCTCCTTCTTTTCAAGGCTAGAGAACAGGAAGGCATCTCCTTGGAACAGCCAGCTGCTCCCACGACCACAGGCTCTTCCTTGCTTCCCAACACAGTGTGGATATTGGGCAAGCTACTGGCTCAATACACAGAAATAATCTTGACCCCATCCAGAACTCTGTTTCCTGGAAGTAAATAGCCACATTTTTATTTTCTTGGTCTGTTGGGCCTATCTGTGTGAAACGGGTATTTTTCTGAACTTACACAGTGATAGAGCTGCTAGGAAAAGAAAAAACAGAAAACAGCTATAGCAAATATTAGTAGGGATAAGAATTTTTCATGACACTGTCCTCTCAAAAGTAAGAAAAAAATATGAGCAAAAGTTATCGTAAATTTTCTTTTAAAATGGTTAATGTGGAAAATTCATTGAAACATTTATATTAAAAATCCAACCTTAAAATCTGTCAGGATTTTAGTCTTTGGCTGGCCTAAATTGTCTCAGATGGAACTCCCTTGAATTGCAGAGCAAACAGGATATACGTATTAGAAAAATTAGACAACCAGCTATTTTTTTGTTTTGCTTTAAGGAGAGGTACAGGACACCTCTCCATAATGAGCAGGTTAATTTGCTGATGCAGCCTCAAAAGCAATGCTTTCAAATACCACTGGGCTTTCTCCCCAGTTCATTACAGAAAATGTTGCAATATCCCCCAGATATTGATACTATAGCTTGGTTTTGAGTGTGTAAACTGCTTCGTTTGAAGTTGTTGAGAGTCTATAAGCAACCTGGGAGATGTGATTTCCTTATCTGAATTACAGGATGACTGCAAGTCAGAATGGCACCTGAGTTGGTGACTACGTACATATGTATGCGTATATAGGTACATACATGTACAAAAATATGCAAGAAATAAGAGTACAAGTATTTGAGGCATATATATTTCTGGTAGGATTAACAGCACACTAAAAAGGAGAAAAGGCTCCTTTCATTGTTATGATTAAAAATCCTCTGTAGCCAACAGCCCTCCAGTACTGGCACGTGGATTAGACATTTGTTGATTTAATCCTGTATGTTGTCCTAGTAGACTTGTATACAAACAGGAAAAAATTTAGAAATATGTTGTTATCACAGCAAGTCAAATGCTTGGTTAAGAAATGAAGTATTTAGTCAAAAAAAGGTTATTATGGGCCTGCCATTTATCAGGTTAAAAGTCTAGGGAATGCCTGTGTTCTGTTTACACACAAATATATTATTGATTTCTAGCAGTTCCTTCATTTGCGTTTAAAAATCTGTATCAAAATATGATCTCCAGTTTTAAACCATATGTACTAAGAGCTTGACAGACTAGATGGCATTTAAAAGTGTATGCCTTACATAAGGCAAAATGCAAAAATATTGAAGTTCTGCATTGCAGAAAACAGAAGATTTTTAACTGCATAGGAATATGGGGTTTCTTGTTCGATTTTACCTGTTCTGGAGGCACTGTATCTACACACTTGAAATGTATCTTTTCTCAACAGCTTTGTAGATTTCAGTTCATAATAACAACTCAGACGTTTGTTTGAAGGCAGACAGCAACTCCGTTTCAAAAGCAAAGCCATTCAAATCCCATGCAGTCCCAGATTTTTGCATCCAATTCCTATCGCCAAGCCTACAAGTTTCCATACTATAAAACAAAATAATGCTGTTCTACAGACACACATGCACATAAAACTTTAAGAAAATCTTCTAAAGTAAATAAATGAGGTTATAGAGAATAGCAGTAGAGACACCCTCAAGACTTAATTATTCACAACAATAGTTTATCATCTGTTCCTACTTCTGAGCTACATATGTGTGTACTCCAGAGCTAACAGTGGGGACGGCAAAACACAGTTGCTGCAGTTTGCTTTTGGCTTACAGGAGACCTTTGAAGATTCTATCCTGGAGACAGCACATACATAATCAAGAGACAGCCAGGTTTGGAACTTCTGCATGCATTGGTGAAGTCTGCTGACAGGCTTATTTAACCTGGTTCCCTTTCCTTCCTGTCTGTCATTAATCTGAAGATTCCTAAGCTTCATGTTCTGAAACGCCTTGTCTTCTCTTTCTATCAGTAGGGTTAGTTTCAGGTAGATCAGCCAGTTGAAAGGGAGCAATGCAAAAAAAAATGGAGCACTGACTGGCTAAAGCAATAGAATTATGTTTACAATGCACATAGGTGAAATTCCTGGCATCTGTTTGACAGCCAAAATCACACATTGATTTTCTACAGACCAGGTCAAGGCTATGTGACTAAATAGGGTTTATGGATATATATGCAAACCCAGAAGGAAAAATATGTCATCTTCTACTTACATTATTTACTTACATTGTGCACAGTGAACATGATGAAATTGTCCTCTTTATCCAATTGCTGTATAAGTAACTTTTCAAAATATTCTACAAATATGCAACATGAGAGGTGACACAGTCAGCCTGCCTTTGGAGTACACCAACATGGACCCTTGTGACAAAGTCTATATCGGAGAGAGACAGCAGGTCTCTGTCTTTGGGCAAAATAAATATTGCTGGGAACAGCCATGGGCACAGACCATGAAGAAAGTTGAAACAAAGAGGAGCTGAAATAAAAGAAAAATGCAAATTCAGTGGGAAATCCCAGGGTGTGCAGCCTTTCTGAAATTAAGCTACTTTTGCAGACATCTGAAAAGTCTTAGGAAAAACAAATGCCCACCAGAACTTGGAACCGCTATTTTTTGGTAGCCCAACTATGCCAACAGCAGCTCGTTCAAAACAGCTGAAAAAGTCGACTCCACTGGCAAAAATCAAACAGATGTTTACCTGCAACAAAAGGCAAAGCTGTCGTTTTGATATATGAAAGAGAGTGGCTTACAAGAACAGACTGTATTATAGGTGGGATAAAACCTTAACTAATTCACTCTCACTCACATCCCTATATCTGCTAAGCTTGAACAAATGGAGAGACTTTGAGTTGAATGGGAATATACAAATCTGAGTGGCAGCTATCTATTAGTCACAATGTCAGACTGTCTTACCTTACCCTCACAGGAAGAGAGCAAAATACTTATTACTCAGAGAGAAAGAAGCTGACCCACTGACGGACCTTCCTATCCATCCTTGTGAGCTTTCTCAAGCAAATCAACAAAACCTTTATGGATACCTTACCAGTATTGATCTAGAGATCAGCTACCACAGATAATAATGCTGTCCCTGTACTGTATCCATGCCTAAAACCAGAGACATACAGCTAAGAATGACTAGTGAGAAAGAGACACAAAAGTTTATTGACGCAGAACTACTGTAAAGCTTGGACATGAAGGAAAATAATAAAACCCTGAATTCATCCTTAACTCTCATTTTAACCTGCTGTATGTCCGACTTCTATAAACACATAGTCAAAGGGTTCTGTGGCCATCCTAAGCCACAAAACAGTCGTTAATTTCAAACATACTATCCTGTTCATTTCCATTTAAGTCCCTTCTACTGACACACCTGATACACTTTCAAATATTTAAACACTGGAATTTTTAAACAAATCCATTGAATTTCACTGGAATTTGGACATGGATACTCTATAATCTCTTTTCAAGATCCCAGTCATAGTTCCTTAATATTTAAACACCTTCTGTAATTTATTAACTCCAGAAATACTTAGATATAACAAAAAAAACCCGCAACCAACTTTTAAATGAGCACACAGGACAGTGTGTAAAAGCAAGCACAGAAGTTCATATTTAGGACTAGATCATATTACAGGCTTTGGAAGGATTTACAGGTTTCAGTTGCCTGTTGTGTTTGGCATAGCACACTGCATTACGTTTATGTGTACCATTGCCCTCTACAGGATGGAATTTTGTATTTATGTACGTGTTGTGTTTATTTTCCTTTCTAGTAGCAGGCTCACAAAGCAGTGCATATTTAATTCCAAAGGTAGAAGTCTGTAATTTTCTTGCAGAATGTTCTAGATTCTATATCTGATAACATATTCTGTGATAAAAAAGAGGCAATCAAAGTAGATCAGCTGTACAAAAATGTATTCAGAACCATTCCTTCAAAGAACAAGTATCTAAAAGTAAATACAAATGACGAAAGCACCTAGTGTCTTTACCCCCCAGTAATGTCATTCTTTATATAATGGGCGGTTTGTACAGGCATGTCCAATAACCATTTTTGAATACCTAGAATATTTTGAAAATATATCATGTTTACAAAATGGGAAATGGCAAAAGCACTTAAAACAAACAAGTACAAGAAGAAACCTGCAAATACCGATCTGGCATTCTGAGCATATAGTTCTATCATATTATTTCACCATTATTTGCATTCACAAACCTGCAACAGCAATTCTGAATACAGAAAAATAAGATAGTTAACTTTTACATGACATTACCCATACAGTATGCCCACATTTTTGCTTAAACTCTAGCCACTGGGCACACCTAGAACACTGGAAAAGGTCCATGGTATAAACAAAACCTGAGGTGTGTTTGTAAGTACAAACTGACCTCGAGTGAGATCTTAATGTAGCAAATGAGAAATTTTGGCACCAATTAAAAAACGCCCACAGTTCTCATGGAATTCCAACCTGCACTTTATCTGAAATTTCAGGCTACACAAAGTACTTATCTCTGAACTTTAAAGTGAAAAAATAGTTTTAGCAGAAACACTGCGATCCTCTCAACTTCTGTCATTATCTGGATTATCACATCTCCAGTTACATATAATTTGGGGGTTTCAGATTAAATCAAATTATTTTTATAAAGACAGACCAAGAGACCATTGCTTCAGGTTTCTTGTAAAGATGGCTCCCTTCTTTCCTTCACTGTGTAAACCTCATGCATATAAAAATTGACCACATACACATGGGCCTTCTAAAACTGAATGAGATAACCCTATTGGGATTTTCACATTTGTCAGTGGTATATGGATCCCTTTTATTATTATTCATTCTGCTTTTTGTTAATTACAGAAAAGGAGAGATATCCTTTATGGAAAGAAAAGTTCTTTTAAAAAAGCCTTTCAGGAAATCATTGAACATGACATTAATAACAAACTAAAGGATAAGCAGAATGGAAGTCTGAAAAATTCTATATTTGTATTATACA
Organism: Jacana jacana; assembly: GCA_013400555.1. Classification (NCBI taxonomy): domain Eukaryota; kingdom Metazoa; phylum Chordata; class Aves; order Charadriiformes; family Jacanidae; genus Jacana; species Jacana jacana. Next base: position 8,848 of record VZTM01010437.1, on the reverse strand, counting down.
GGCATTGTTTTCATTCTTGGCACCTTATTTTTCACATACATAAAGAGAACGCAAGCTACAGCAGGGTGAGACAAAGATCAATGCTGAATGTATTACTTGGCATTGGTCAGACTCAGTTTAATAAGAAAAGAATTGATCCATTAAGCTAAACCTAATTCTTGGCCGAAAATGGTTGAAATCTCTTCTTTATACTGCTAGCTTCATAAAGACCTATAATATTTGGAAGAAACAACTCAGAGCTGAGTTTAATAAGATTAAATCTATTGCAAATATACTTAACAAGAATCTATCAAGTTGTTAATGATTACTATTAATATCAAACAATTTTTGTATAGAATTTTTTATTAGAGTAGTTGTAAAATATAGCCATGTGAAATGCAATATAAAAAGGGTTTTAGGTAATTTGTAACAGCTACAATTGCAGAACCAAAACCTTAACCTATAAGATATAGTAATTTATTTTATCAATCCAGTTTCTCATACAAGTGCAATTCAATTTGTAAAGTATTTAAGTGCCAGTCATTAACACTGTATAGTAAAGTGCAGAAGGACAGAATCTACTATATGTGATTGTGTTATTATATGTGAAGAGACTGCAAAATAAATTACTTTTTCTGTTAGCAAGGCTGGAGACCTATTGTTAAAACATAACTTCAGCTTTCTATGAACTCCTCTACAAAGCACTGTTTCATAGGTAAGATAGCTAAAAGCAGTTATTGGTACTCTAAGGATGCCCTACACTGTCAAAAGGATACGTTGACATTCATTTGCCCCTGTCACTGCTTCCTCACAGAGTACGTCCCCTTAGAAGACCGGAGTTGCTTTGCATCACCAGAGAGCCACCATCCCAAAGCCACTGCAAGCTCCCACCCTGCGGCACAGCATCGCCAGGGCAAGCCAGGGAGGAAAAATCTCACTCCTCAAGAGCAACACCAGCAGTCTGTGCTGAAACATCTTGGCTGTGTTGCCTTGGGCAGCCTGCATCTATGCTTTTGTGTTGTGCCCTCTCCTTGGACAAATACAGAACCACAGGTTGAAATTTTGCCCATCAAACAGCTGTTATAACTGCTTTTAAACACGTTTTATACATGGGATTGTCTCTTTAAACAATATATAAAAGAATGAGAGCAGGAATTATTGCTTCACCTAGGATTTGAACAGAAGAGGACATAATTGGAATCAATTCAGCAGTGGTTACAATCTAGTTACAGTTTTAATTAAGATGACAATGCGACAAAAATACATCCACACAAAAAAATCAAAACTCAGAATTCAGCAAAGAGAATTACTGAAGCAGTGGGTGAGACTGAATGGAAAACAGCTCTGGAGGAAAAAGACAGAGAAGGAAATGGAAAGTACTGAAAGACAATTATTACATGCCCAAAGGTTATATGCGCTGCCTAGCATCTGAACATTGTGTGTTAAAATTGTATACATTGTGAACAAAAAGGAAATGCAAGAAAATTTTAGAGATATGCATATTTAAGGTATAAAAATATAGATAAGGATAACAAGTGAAAAGATTTTAACATGAAGTTAAAAGACTAACAAACTGATAAGGGGGAAAATGAAAGGAAAAGTTCACATAAGGTGAGGAAATTGTAAATAAAGATTTTTTTCCTTTCAAGCATGTAAAGAGCATAAGGTCACTGAGAGAAACAGAAGCACACCTAAGAAATGGCAAATGGCAGTTTACTAACAGGAAGGAGAGACTGGTTAAAAATGAACTTTCTATTTTACTGTCCATAAAACACGGTTGGGACTGATGACAGGATCAGACATAAATTTCCTGGGGGAGGAAGAATAAACACCAAAGAAAATCAGTAACACACCAGAACAGCTCATCAAGAAATTATAAAGTCTGAAGGTTGACATAACTCCAGGAATAGACAGAATTAATTCAGAGCTCAGAAGAATATGTCAAAAGAGATAGAGGAATCATTAGCAGATATATTTAAAACCCATTCGGAAATATGGGCTGGACTGAAGAGAAGTTAGCAATAATGACTATCTAAAAAATACAAAACCTTGACTTCACATCTATGTCATACTCTTGAAACTTTATTATTTCTGGAAACAATATGATTAAGAGTTTGTATAGCTGCAATAGCGATTGCTAGCACAGCTCACCAAAGGGATATCGTGCCTAAAAATGCCCTCAACGTGTTTTTAACAAGAATTACAAATTATTTATCATAATGGGTGGTACAAGCATATGTTCCATGCTCTTTAGAAGAGCTTCTGTTAGATTAAAACATAGAAGGCTAATGTACAAGGTCAGGAAGTGTGGGAACAATCGGTAAGAGGACAGAGCGTGTTTGAAAGAGAAAAACTGGTAGGCTCGTCAATGAAAAGAAATAGGATAAAATTCAGACTGACTGAAGTACACACAGACAGACTAAAAACGTGACAGAGTAGAAGTGAAGACAAATTTATGCTCAGAAAACTAGCAGCAAATAGCAAGCAAAAGGGCTCTATTCTTGACAGGCATAAAGTTCAAGTCTCTCACATTGGTGTACACCCTTAATTTTAAATTTCTGGTTTTCAGAAGAGGAAGAGTTGAGAAGCCCTCTGAACATTAGAAGAATTAGGAAAGGGAAACTCAACTTTACTCAGCTTGGGCAGGTGCTTCTAAAATTCCTTTCCAGACTTTTAAAATCTTGATTATCCTAGATAGTGGCATATCATCCACAAATTCTATTCAAACTTCACCCAATTTTAAAGCACAACACTATTGAATAACACAAATCCTAATCCAGTACAACCGATGACACCATTGGTACAAGTGTCAGTTTTATCACTTTAGCCACAATTCTTGGATATACTTGAGCATTCCAGTAGATTACAGAATGGATTTGAATTTTCTTTTAAATAATACACCTTGATTTATACAAATCACAAACATTGCAATAGAATACTCTTTAAACTAGATTCATATTTTAACTTCCAATTTTACAGCACAGTAGCTAGTTTTTAAAGGAAAATATATTACATGATTATCAACATATTAGTTACAAGCAGTGGAATGGTGTAGTGATTGCTACAGAAATGAGAAACTGATAGGTAAAACAGAAACATATTATGAACAAAAGAAAAGGGAAAATTATTTCTTAACTTCACAGTCTCTTTTAGAGAGAAGAGTCTCTTTTACAGAGCAGGCTGACATGCAACATCTTCAGAAAAATATGAGGTTTTTTCAAAACACATTTAATCTAGAGATAGTTACTGCCTATCTAGAAAATAAATCTCTTCAAATAAAAAGTAGGTTACCTAACTCCAAGCCTTGATATATAAAATCTCCTGCACCAGTGAGCTGCTGTGTTCTCCTTTACCTCCATTTTGGTTTTTCTATTGTCTGTTTTATAGACTGCCTCCTAATCTGCCACTGGCTTCGAGGTAGGGCGCTATTCAGTGCTACTAGATGTATTACTTTGAAATGGAATAATTAAGATGGATTTCATACCTGTTTGGTTGTTAATGCTTTGATAAAGAGGTTTGCTATAAATTGCTTTAGCAAAGGAAAAGTTATATATGTACGATTAGAAAATACCAAGAAGCTATGGTGTGTGTGATGTTCCAATGTACTGAGTTGGTCTAATTCTGTTGTTAATAGTAGAATTCCCATTCATTTCAACTGATGCAGAGTTAGGCCAGCACTAAGCACATCTGAAAAATCACTCCATACAGAACGAACTCTGATCAATGAAGGTTTACTTTTTAATGACCTAACAGCTTTTAAAGGTAGCACATTGACAGCTCTCTGTTTCTACACACAGCACATTTCATCATGACTCAGAGCAGCACAAGTTTATTTATGAAATTAAGGTATCTCATACCTATCCTTTAGAAGTGAGGAGACTTTTCTCCACATCTACCTAACCAAATGAGAAAGCTACCAAAATTATTATGAAAAATGGTAAGTTTTATGATGAACACCTTTCAAGCAGACTGATCACACAACACATGGCATTACCAGCCAACAGAAGCTTTTAATCAGTACCAAGATGGAATAAAATTAAACTGTATCACTAGTTTCTGGAAAAGCTTGTGCATCCAGTGCCTATTTCTCAGACCAAGATAGTTTCTCAAAAGCTCAGGGGGGGAAAACAATACACAGTAATAGACACACACACAAAAAAACCACCAAACAAACAAACAACAAAAACAAACACAAAAAAACCCAACAAACCAACAAACACAGAGACCTCTGATTATAGCATCTGTGATTTCTGACATGCCTCTAATATTTCACTTACTACAGTTTTAAGGGACTGATTTAGTCATGGTGAGCAAAAACCAAAGAGTAGTGCCCAAAAATCTGCATTTGTCACTCAACCTGATTCACAGCATTCTCTTTGTGTTTTCAAAAGAAGCTGTGAAACCATCCCAGAAAAAGTTACTGAAAAGTATCATTTAGTAGAACATGTGTATGCAGTCTATGTGAGGCATAGGTGGTGGTGGATAGGGGAAATTGTTAGTTAAAAGGACCAAATGACTGAAAAAGGAAAAGAAGAAATTATGGTACAGTTAATAATATGCCTGTTATACAGTGAATGCTCTTGCATTTACTCTATTTGAAATCTGTTACATGTTATTGTCTATTTTGCTTTTTAATTTTCAGCATGGTCTCCTTCACTGGTATTCGTGTTGAACTCAGGAGTTCCTTGTTTCAAATTGTAGTGGAAACCTCATTTTGAACAATTTAGTCAGGCAATGAAGGAAAGCTGGAGGTAGTCAGGCAGCAGAAGTTTCTACTATACCTTAGCATGCTGTCCTGATTATAGTGCTATTATAGTTTGCTGTTCATAGAAATCAAGGAATTTATGAATCATTAAAAGGTGTAGGTGATAGAGAAGTTATTATAATAGCATTCAGAAATATTACAGGAGCTATCACAAAAGCTACAGTGTTAACACCATTGACTGAATATAAATGCAGTTGTGAAATTATGTGATAGCTGAGGATGTAGATATGCCAAATTTCCAACCAGCCTCAAAACAGTCACTAGTTGTTTGACCATTTTATGAAACTACTTCTGTACAAAACTGGTTTGGGCGTACAGAAAATGTAACAACACTCATTAAAAATACGTTGTGATTGTGTAAAGACCCTGGGCTGCAGCTTACGAAAACATGGGTTTGTGAATATTAATAGGGCTTATACTGTTGCTCATTTTTTATCTTTTTCTAAGGTTCTCCAATGTATTAAAAATATATTAGGAACCAGGCACACTAGCCCTTAATTATATTAGTGACCAATTACTTATATGCACTGTTTATCACTGAGAATAAGACTTTGTATTTTATTTTTCAGTCATTTAACAAGGCTTCTACAGAACAACAGCTGAAGCATTTCTCTTTGTGTGTGCGAACATCAAGTATTCAAAAGACATTTAAAAATTTGGGGAAATAATTACTTTGGTTATCTGAAGACCTGATTTCTCAAAGTCTGACTTTCTGAATTTCAAACATGTCTCCTGAACAATATGAATGCCAAGTACTTAACACACACTGCTACTACCACCAAAGGCATTTAGGTTTTGTTATTTATATTATTTTAGGTTGCATAACCATAAAACTATCAAGACTAAAACCAGACCTATTTAAGCGTTATGCTTTCAGAAAGTTATTCAGTTGCATTTTAAAAATACACATCCTTTGAACAAAAGCAGTAGAGATTGTGTAGGATTAAAGAGAAAGGAAAAAATTTGCTGACTTACCATTTTTTCTGGTCTTTCTTACATGTATTGTTTTAATTAACTGTTAAAATTTCTGTTAAATTTAATTGACTGTTAAAATTCTGGGACTCAACAAGCAGAACCACAGCTATTCTGCTCAGCTGCTATGGATAGTTCTTAGCTATGGTCATTTTGCTACGTATGACATTCTTCCTGCTCCTCATATTAGTCCTCTGCTTGATATTTTTCCAACATCTTTTAAAACAAAGAGGGAAGACTCCATGCAACAGAAAAACAGATGAACCCGCTAACTACAGCCCAATTCCCCTTTATAATCTTTGAACTAGAGAGGCCTGACAGTTCACTGAAGGGGTGCAGCAGGTCAGGTTTGAAGTCCATTAATACAGCTGTGAGGGCTTGCTTGCACAACACCTTTCCACACTGTCTCTCACTCTAGTTAGAGCTACAGCAAAACTTCCTTTGCTTTGATGAACACTGAAATTCATCAAATTCGTCACTCAGAATACACTTAAGACAGAAGGAAAACAGC
>VZTM01010435.1:0-20666 GCA_013400555.1 Jacana jacana | reverse complement strand
TTCAGCACACAGTTTAGTTATTTTGATAATAGGACCAGAGAAAATACTACATCCATCTTTGTCAGATATAGGTCTTTACCAAGTTGATCAGACCTTAAGTGGTTAGCAGGAAGATAAGAAATGCAATAAACAAGCACAGATTGAGGGATTGTTCACAAGAACTAGGATCAATCCCTTCAGCTGCTTGAATGATCAAACCATATCCTTAGGCAGCTTCAGACAACTTACCAAAATAATTGTCTCATGAAATAGTCTATTCAACAATAGCAGGAGACAAAACAAGAATTTCATTAAAGGATACTTGCAATATCCAGTTAAAATTTAGATTACAAATGAAAAAAAAAAGTTGACAGAGAGCCTCATACTCTCATATTCAATATGTAACATATTCATGTAAAGTTTTTAACGTCTAACAAAAGTTACAATTAATTACAATACAACTATAAGACAGAATAACCAGGAGATGAAAAGAATGAAATTAACAGGCATCAAGGAATAAAGCTGGTGGAATTTTGTGACCTGTCCTTTTGTTACTGCTCATTCAAAGCAGAACTCTCTTGCCCCAAACATTTAAGGTCCTTTTCCTCTCTAGCAAGACAGCCATATGTCAGAAAATGTATGTCCCGGATTGAGAAGCCGCTAAGAAATAAAATGTTATCAATGAGAACTTCACCCTCAATTCTAGCTACTTGGTCTAGTATAAAAGGGACACAAAACCTCTGATCCAGGTTCATCTGAAGTCACTATTACAGGCTGCCAGCCAGCTGCCTTTTGAGCATCTCTTTACAAGTTCTGACAAAGGGATGAAGCCCCAAACCTAGCAGTATAAAGTACCACTGTGATTAAATGACCACATAATCTTCCTAACTTGGAGAACTCCCTTCTTCACTTCTTCCCAACACTCCCACAGGCTTTCCTGGGAGTGAATTTACATGGGCAGGTGCAAACAGTAAGCAGGTCTACAGAAAGAGAAGCACCCAACAATCACCTTTGTTCCCATAACAAAAACTGCAATTTCTTTGGTGCTTCTCTAAGCAGGTATAACATCACAGAGATTTCAAGACCTTGTATTACAGGAGGAACACAAATATTCTACATGACCCAGCTCAAGGAGAAAATATTGAATTTGTTTAGGAGATGAACAGCTGTTCTGCTGTGTATCTCCACTGTCTCCAGTTGCTATGCACTGATTAAGTTTGCAGAGCAGATTGCCCTATGCACACTCTTTGTCTTTAGGAGAATGATCTGGAAGTATCATGTAAGGATGCATAAAGAAGTCAGAACTTAAATAACAACAAAAAGAGCTCTGAGGTAAGAAATCAAACACAAAAGTCATAATATACTTATTATATTTTCCCCTTAAGAATTTTTCCTGTAATTCTATTAAAAAAAAAAAAAGAAAAAAAAAAAAGAAAAAAAAAAAAGAAAATCATGGTGTATTTTGAAATCTACTCCAGCACTCATTTTCCAAAACAGTGCCTGGCCCTGAGAAAACTAATTCACAACTAGTCTAAATTTTGTCAAAGGACAAAGTTTGCTGAAGACAAATATTTTACCCTCTATGATGGCTCTGGTTTTATATTTACAGACAATTCAAGTCTGAATAAAGTCACTAGTGGTCTCAAACTTAACAGTATACCAGGCTTGAAGACACAGCAAGGGACTTTATGGTACAATTTAATCTCTTGGAGTGCTGAGACCAAATGTGAATGCAAGTTGTAGAGGGGAAAATATAGAAACAATTGGGTCCTGATTATCAACCGCCTCCTGAAAGGGACCTACCCAAAGGGTTCTAAGAGCTGTTAAAAAAAAAAATTATTTTTACAGGCCAAAAATCCAAGGCCTATTGCATGAGAAGCCCTCTATGTCATGGGGCTGTGCTGATTTATGGATTTACATTGCATTGTTATTCTCCAAATGAATCGAAGGAAGGGACTGCTCCCCACACAACTCATAAGGCAAGTACACAGTTTTCTTCAGTGAGCGGTGTGCTAGCATAATGGAAAGAAGACAAAATACCCGTTATGCATGGAACACACTCAGGGGCACTCTGAGATTTGAACACGGCTGAATTCCTCCTAAGTTTTGATCTTCTGTCATTAATATTTGGTCTCACTCCTGTATTAGCTCCAAATCAAAAAAAAACAGAAGCAAGGCTGGATCCCAGACAGCCATAAAAAAACCAAAATAATTGAAAGTGGTGACAGCTAAAGAAAATTCTCTTAAAATATGTGAAGAGAATGGAAAAAACAAAGATCACACTAATGCAGAAGAAAAGGATTGTTCCCTGAATGCACCAAGTTCTCCATGTTTTTTCCAAGCACTATCTCCTAATTAATGAAAAGCCTAAACAGGAATAATTCCAAACATCAACATTTTTGCTGTCTTTTACAGCCCTTTTATGGTCAAATGATTCTGCAGCAGAAAGTCTTCAAATACTGAATGACTCATCATCAGAGAAAAGTAGAGCTGTGGCAAGATTCTTAGTTATGCCAAAGGTCACACGACTTTCACAGGATGCCACAATCCAACTGGCTGGCATTGATTGTGCTCCTCTTGCCATAGTGCAAGCAAATACCAAGCAATTGGTGGTAAGCAATGGTTTGACCATGCTGGTATTTTTATGATGAACCGAGGAGGAAAGAAAAAATAAATTAATTACGTTCTTGGGTATCAAGAAGGGGCAGAGTCAAAACACTAACAAAAAAGGAATAGATGCACACATACACACACAAGCGCAAGACTTAAAAATAGAAGTCGTAAATTAAAATAAAGCTATTTACAAGATCCAGACTAAAAATTGTTTGATACCTCACAAATAGCTACCATACAATTCTATCATTTAAATTATACAACTGAGAAAACATCAAACATTTGCGTAAAATTGATCTGATTCTTACACATACTTGTTTACCTACATCTTAAAGTATGTATCAGATTGGGACTGTGCAAAAACAAGTGCAGTCCAACACACAATATATTTAAAAAATAACTTTGAGGTCCCAGATGAAGTAAAACTTATTTCAGTTACTAAGCACATATATCTATGTTAAGCACTTACTCTCAAAATTACTATTTACTTCAGCATCATGTTTTAGGTGCCAATGCCCAGGCACTGGCAGGGGCTGCAGGGTTCCCTCTGAGGAGAGCTGAGGGGCTGCCCCGCATGGCAGCAAGGAGCTGTTATGGAGGGAACACAACACCCTGTCTCCACTCTCTGCACCACTCGGGGCCAGAGGAGGTAGAGGGGTGGGGAGAGAAGTTAAATCAAGCCTAGGAAGAAGTGTGGGGTGGGAGGAAGCTGCTTAAGTTTTCATCTGCTTTTCTCACCACCCAAATCTATTTTATTGGCAATAAATTAATAATTAACAATAATTAAGTCAAGTCTGTTTTGCCCATGACAGAAATTAGCAAGTGATCTCCTTGTCTTTATCTCAACCCATGAGGTTTTTACGGCTTGTGGTTTGAGAAGGAAGGAACAAGCGAGTGGGTGGATGGGCAGCTGGCCACTGGCCAAGGTCAACCCACCACACATGGACATAGACATGACCTGATGACTTTATCATCAGATTCTTGACTTTACTCATTTGTTCATGATCTGTGCTCTTATTGCCAAATGGTAGTCCCTGGTCTCCGTTTCATTCTTTCCAAGGTCAATGTATACGTAAAACTATTCATGCCATATGAAGTCATTCAAAGAGGGATGCCTCCAACAGAAGCTTTAAAGATATATCTACAGCATAAGGCTTCTTCATCATATTTACCATTTTTTTTTCAATCCTAGCTGATAAAACAGTAAAATCAATTTCAGCAATCATAGCATTTAATGCATGTCACCGGGTATTAGCAAGTGTACAAGAATCTTGTACACTGGAAATTAAAATAGGTTTCCTGCCTAGGACACAGGGACTGAAACATAATATTTTAAAAATCTCATACTTCCCAGCTAATGAGCTTTTAAAATTTAATTTATGGCAATTGTACTTTTCCAAATATGTCTATATTTAACTTTTTTTTTAATGTTTAATAATAGGCTCATTAACCTAGGAATTATTTACTTTTATCTACCTTCTTATTACCAGTAAAAGTGACTGTGATTGCTACATGGAACCACAATAATGCCACAATGAGAAATGTGAACCTATTTTCAAAGTCTCTTTGTACCTGTTTCCTAGCATTTTAATTTATTTTCATACTTTGCACATCATTCGTTTATCTTAACAGTAATAAATACATAATGGTGTGAAGGTGAAGTAATCTGTATTTTCTAATCTACTGGGTTGTAGTGTTTTAGTCTGTATATAAAGTGAAAAGACTATCAAGCTAAAATCAGATTATTGGAGTACATTAGGTATTCTGCATAATTATGGGTCCAGTGGAAGGCTAAGAAGGATAACACATTACAAACCTCATTTACTAGAGGTTATTTTTTTATTACATAAATGAAGCTTTCCTTATCTTAAATTCTGTCTCACTAGAATTCTTGCTGAGCTTGAGAACTGTTAGCTCCTTTGTTTAAAATGAATGTTGTTACACTTTGCTGTGTGTCAGCAAAAGGGTTCTGAAATGTAAGGAATCTCTAGAAATAAACAGTAACGAGACCTTCACAACTAAGGACCCGGTGTTTTATTACTTGTCACGAAACATCAAAGCAAAATAAATAAATTAAAATGATACACCACTTCAGTGAGAATGGCAGCCTGTCATATAAATTTAATCCCAAGGATTTAAATTGGTGTTCCACAGTAACATTAGAAAAAGATAGAATCCAATTAAAACCATGCTGGATTCCAAGGACATTGTGATATTCACTCTGCTTCTGTCATGTAAAATAAATTTAGACCTGATTCAGTGCTGAGTGCAAGGAATTAAATTCTGTAATGATCTATTTCCTCAGATATTTTGCGGTATTACCTTAAATATACTGTAAACAGTCAACAAGCCAGCCAAGCCAGGAGGTGTAGGCATATTTATGAAGTAAATCCAACCATTAGGAAAATCAGTTTTAGATCCACATTTCAGTTCCCAAATCCACATACAGAAGTGAGTCTTAACCAGTTCTCAGCAGGTGGGACGTAAGAAAAAAACAACCCTACAACATATAAAGAAACTATTGCACTTTTTTTTTTTTTTTTCTTTCTTTTTTAAACAAAAAGGCAGCTGGACAACAGGAAGGAAGGCAGCTTCACCTTCACTGGACCCATTTATTTTGTCCTGGCTTGTACACTTTAACTCGGACCAAACTTGAAACAGGAAGGGAGAAGGTTTCACCTTCACTGGGCCCAGCTGGAGCCCACCACAAGGCACTGGCACTGGGGCAAGGAGGGGAGGCAGAAATGGGTCAAAATGGCTTGGTTGAAGCATTGAACACAATCAGGGAGATGACCAAACACAGCAGCTCTCTATAGCAGCAACAAAGGCCAAAGCCAGCCTTGGGAATATGTGAAAAGAAGAAAAGCGAAGGAAATTCCCTAGGAGTTGCTTGGGTGGAGTAAAGGCCATCTACATCCATAACCTGTCACAATACGGTAGACAGGGCAGATTCGTTGGCAAGCTCAGTTATTCCATTTCACTTTGTAGTCTGGAGTTTCTATTATTTATAAAACTATCTTTGCATTTCTAATTTTGTGTCTTGGTAAAGAACAACTCTAAATACTGAAATATTTTGACATCACCTAGGATGTTCCTGTGAAGAAATTAGTCATCCTGAAGTTTTGCAACTCAGTATTCCCATTGCTCAATACATCTCTCAGCCCAGAAACACCATCTGAGAGGGAAGTTTAATGCAAGAAGTTTTGCCTTAATCTACAGTGACTTAACTTCTTCCCCTCTTTAGCTCCTTTATCACATTATTAATAATACAACTCTAGGTAAGTCAGATGCTGTGGTGGCACCCAAATGCAATGTATGAGAGTAGATATCTTCTACAGATGAAGTTTCCCAGGGGAAAAAAAAACAACAAACAAAACCCCAGCCCAAAACAAACCCAAAAAAACAGCTCTATGTGCTGCTGCTGCCAGAATAAGCATCAGACAGCAGAGCATCGCTCCTCTCTGCTCACAGTTTTAGAAATGTCAGCAATTACTGGGGGAAAAAAAAAAAAAAACCCAACAAAAAACCAAACCCCATAATGTATAAGATATCAAGAGATCTTATTTTGGTGTCATAAAATAATCTAATAAATCTGTATTTTGTGAGTACCTCTGTGTACCTCTTCGAAGCCATGAGCTAAATATGCTTAATTTGGGTCTTATTCATAGGTCCTATTCCAAGTCTCTCTGCACAAACTGTAGTACCTCTAGCTCTGTGATATTTTTTAATTGGGTCACAAAAGCAGCAAAATTAAAATAAAATCTAAGATATTATTCCAGTCTCAAATAATGCAAGAAACATGACTGCTGATTTTTTAAGGCGTGGTCAAAATAAAAACCCTACAATGTACTTATATTTCAGAATCCAATTCACTAAGTGAATATGTGTATGTATAATCATAGAATCAGATAGGTTGGAAGAGACCCTTGGGATCATCAAGTCCAACCATCAGCCCTACTCTACAAGTTCTCCCCTACACCATAACCCTCAACACCACATCCAATCTACTCTTAAACACAGTCAGGGATGGTGACTCCACCACCTCCCTGGGCAGCCCATTCCAGTCTCTGTGGAGTCCAGTCTGACCACTCTCTCTGTGAAAAACTTTTTCCTAATGTCCAGCCTAACCCTACCCTGCTGCAGCTTGCAGCCACTCCCTCTTGTTCTGTCGCTAATTGCCTGTGAGAAGAGACCAGCACCAATCTCTCTACATTGCCCTTTCAAGCAGCTGTAGAGAGTGATGAGGTCTCCCCTCAGCCTGCTCTTCCTCAAACTAAACAATCCCAACTCCCTCAATCAATCCTTGTAAGACTTAGTCTCGAGGCCTTTCACCAGTTTCATTGCCCTCTGTACTTGCTCCAGCATCTCAATATCTCTCTTGTGCTGAAGTGCCCAGAACTGAACACAATACTCAAGGTGTGGCCTCACCAGTGCTGAGTACAGGGGGACAATCACCTCCCTACTTCTGCTGGTCACACTTTTTTATGCAAGCCAGGATACCATTGGCCTTCTTGGCCACCTGGGCACACTGCTGGCTCATGTTCAGCTGCCCATCAACCAGCATGCCCAGGTCCTTTTCCGCCAGGCAGAATAATATATAATGCTGAAAATATTTTAACACAAACACCACTGGAACATCGCAAACAATAAATTGGGACACAGAATGTATGAAAACAAATATCTTTTAATAGCAATTTCTTATACTAAAGATGAATATTTTTCCTAGGAGGTGATTAATTTTATTGCTGCTGGAAAATTAAGTTCTAATAATTGTAAAAAATCTGTATTGAAAAGCAATCAATTCTGAAGGCAAGTCCTTAGATAGCACACCGACTTCAAATGCAGCATAATTTCTTAGATTTATTAATACTACTGTGATGACAAAAATATATTTAAAAAATGCTACTTAAGCAACAATTTTGAAGGAAAACTCTATTTTCTATATCACCATTTCAGCATAAGTAAGATTCTAGATTTTATCATGCCAATCTACTACTGCTGAAGTGAAAACCCTCTCTTTTTGAAGTAAGTCTTTTCCTTTTTATCCTCAATGACCTTTTTGGAAGTCTCAGGTCACAAATGATATAGCCTGCTGACCTGAGATTAGTGATCAGTGAAAAATAGGTTACGTATCTATTCTGCTTCCATTGAGTAGAGATTTGACAAAAAGTGATTAATAGAATCTCCAGGTAAAATGACAAAGTTTTCATTTCTGTGTGGGAAGGAGGGTCAAGTCCAACTTGTAGGGCTTAGTCTTATCCAGTTTCTGAGCAACAGAAATCTCTCAGGACCATGGAAAATCCAGGCTTTGCTCATTTTTAGTAACATCATGAAAAAAATCACACATTCTAATTTTTTTTTTTTTACTGACTTTCTTAAAGGAAAATTTAATTTATAGATCTACATAGAGGACAAAAAATAATAAGGAACTATTCAGAGGCAGTGTCAGTTTTGCATATCATCCTATCATCCTAAAACATATTGTCAGAAAAACGCCAGCTTATACTATCTGAAGAAACAATGTTGGCAAAGACTTCAAAACGTAAACCTAGTGACTGAAAATCTACAGTGATTTCCAAATTTGGAATGTGATCAATTTGATTCTGACACTATTTTAAGAAATTAAAAGTTTTATTTAAGATAAGATAGTAAGCTACATGCAACAGAGCTTTCACAATTATTCATCTCAAGCAATTGATGTGGACGCTGAACATGTGGTCCATTGCTTGGTCACCGTGTCTCGTACCAGAACTGAAACAAAACCAGAAGAATGCTATAGTATTATAATGTATTCATTTGAAGTTTAATTAACTCCAGAAATTTGAGCACCCACAGCAAAAAAATGTCTTGATTTCTAAAGTGTTTTTACCAGCTTTCTAATTATTTCTTCTATTAACTTGTTTTTAATTTTATTTCTGCAGCATAGAAATAAGACAGGAATTGCAGAGAGTAAGCGACGTAATAAGCTCATATTCCCATTGTCTACTCTGAAAACGATCTTAGTCTCTGAATACAGTGGTAGACAGTGTTTCGGTATTGATTTCCTTTTTGTTTACTGTTGTGAAATATTCAGCATGTTCTACAGTGATTTGGGGGTTGGGAAAACTTTAATTAAGGATCACACTTAATAAGGATAACTTCTAATTTGATGTGAAGAAAGCAGACTAGATATTTTGTATACCAGTCCCAGGCTTTTGCAAAACTTTTCTCTTACACAAACCCAATGTTCCAAATAGTATTCTCCTCTCCCAGAACAGATAAAGAATTTATCTAAAAGTTTTTATAAATGTATGAAATTGTCTACTATATCTCTCAAATAACCTCAGTATTAGGTCACCAATTCAGAGCAAAACTACTAACAAGAAGCGCATGGCTGAGCAGAACATTTTTAAGCATCAGGAGTTCAGATCAATTGACTCTAAGGAGAGCCCAGAGAGTTCAACTATTTCTGAGCTACATAGACATATATACAAGCTGTATTTTAGAATCGCATAGAGATAGCTGAAACATGCAACTATACATATGCATGTCCTTGAAAGACCATTATGAGTATAATGCTGTTCCCCTCAATGTGAGCAGGATACACAAGAGATCTCAGAGATCCATTCAGATTTATATACCAATGCTTCCTGTTTCTCACACATCCAATTACAAAAGCTCAATAAAAAAAATGCTATCGGCGAATCAGGCAGAACCCCACAAGGCCAACAACAGAGTAAGAACAAGATGCAGGTTTTTCATCTGTTGAGCTGTTCCTTAAGAAACTATGCATTACTTCTGTTTAAGCAGAAAGTATGAGGAGTGTTCAGGCACCTAACTCACTCTGTTAATTGCATGCATTATTTGCAAATGAAAATTTGCTTCTAGAGTGACCATAATACTATATTACATTTCCTTTTAAGAAGTGCTATTGCTTGCTCTCCTGCTGAAAATTACCCAGTTATATCAAATAAATCTTACCAATGCCCTCATATGCAAATCAAAACAGTATGAGCATTTTACCTGTGGGTTGGCAAATACCACAAAGTTCATTACTACATCAGTTTCTGTTGAACCATAAAACACATCAACATTTACTACATGGATTCCAATTTTTAAGCCTTTAATAATACATCAGTCATGTCCATTTTGAGGAAACCAAATGAATATAAATGTAAAGACCTGAAAGAGAATTTCAAATAACGATTGCATAGCTAAGTACTGTAACATGCAAGATTCATCTTTTATACTTAGCCATTTTTTTCCATAAGAAAAATGTGATTTATAATTTGGAAATGTAGCCCTATTCTCAAAATATTGGGGTCTCGCATTATAAAATCACACACATAAAACCTTTTTTTAAAACACAAGTGCTTTTACATATTAGAGTCAGATAGTCTGACTACAATATGAACAGTGGATAATTGTGAATACATTGTAATTATGAAAGTATGCTGTAGTAACGTAGAAGTAAAAAACAAAATTAAAGACACCTGGAAGCATGGATACTTAAGTTACGGTATTGGGTTACAATGATTTCTTTACGACAGTATTTAGCTTTTTAATTGTTCTTGCATTACTCAGCTCTAAAAGGAGTCTACCAGATTAGCGTGTTTCTGAAAAGTGAGCTGCTCCTCTCCTTCCTAATTGAATGGTTTAGTTAGTCATGTTACAATAAAGCTACCTTACAACTGAAATTACTAGCAGTACTTTCTTGATGTATCTCTCATTTGAAAAGATAGCCATGTAGTAATTCTGGCGAGTACCCTTGGTATTGCTTTTTCCTTTACAATGCATTCTAACATTAGAGCTCCGGTTTTGCAGAGCTTTCCACCTCATTGAGATACCTGCAAAGTCAAGTGCTAGAAAACTAATCCTGAACTCAACCCCTCTCTCCAGTCACAGCAGAATTCTATTAACCGGCATCTTACTGTTTCTGACTGCAGTTTTCTGTCACACTCCAGGTTCCTCGGCCTGGCACCAATGTTGGAGAGAGGCAGCAATGCTGCAGAGCAGCCAGGAGACATACAGCTATCTGTCAGAGGTCCCACACCCAAGTAGGCCACATGAGAAAGCTTAGTATACCCAGCTGCAGCCTAATCCCATGGCCTGATGTGCAACAAGCTACACTCTTTGTATTGACCTTCACACATCCAGCCAGGAAAAATCCAAAAGATTGCTTTATTAGCAGTTATGTAAGACATCACAAAACATAGGAGGGAAACAAGAGATCATACAGACAGCTAAAAGAATTGGAAGAGGTTCTTCAGAGAGCTAACTTACTCCTCCTCCAAATATTTGGACCACATGGACCCAGATCTGCTCGTATGAGATACGGATAACTCCCTGTGTATTTCCAGAATAACTTAGCTCCTAACAAAGATCAAGAAGTGCCTGTCAGGAAAAGGGAGGCAGATTCTCACCCAGTCATTGTTTTTCTCCAATAAGATCTTTCATTGCAGAAGATGATGCCTCAAGGACAGGGCAAACAGTAACAGCCTCACAGAAAATCTCTTTTCCTTTCCCCTCTCAGGGGTTCATTGTTCAGTAAGTGGACAATGTAAGTAAAGCAAGCCTTAAAGCAAGTAAACTAGCACCTGAGAGCCAATCCTTTCATTTGCTCTGCTGGAACAAGTTTGGAAAGACGTCAAAAAATAGCATCTATTATGTCTATTAGCTTGATTTCCTGAACATAAATGAAGTAGGCTTCTCAATTTCCACAGTGATCAAGAGGAGAGTCACGTTCATAAGACTCTTATCTATGACATTTTGGTTTTTTGCCTGTGGAAATAATAGCCTGATAAACTCTTAACTTGCTCTATGCCATTGAAGCCTTGACAGAAAACATGTTTTCAGAAAAGTGCATATTTAAGCAACATTAATAGATTTGAAGACAACTTATTTTTCAAAGCACCAAAGACAGCTCAGCAATTATCTTGTTGAAAACCAAAGTCTGATGACAATTAAACAGAACACCAGATGCACAAAATGACATTCTACTCTGAAAGTCATTCAGCGGCATAGTCAGACTTAGATACTTTCCACAAGGAAACCACACAAGAACTGTGAAGAACGTACAGAACTTTGACAGTTAGCAGTACAAAATTTTTGAATGACTTGTTCTGTGTGGAGGGTCAAGTTTTAAAATGCAGAGTTACTGAACACCAGGGCAGAATCTATTAACACTGCGAACATCAAGATGCTTTCTAAGCGTGTTGTGGCAACTGTTCAAAGTTATAAATTCTGCATCACAGTGAAGTGTTCATCAAAGGGAAAGCAGAACAGCTTTTTGGTTTTTTTTTTGTTGTGTTTTGTTTGTTTTTTTAAAGATGTGATCACTTCTGGTTCTTGCTCTTTAGTGTTCACAATATAAGCTCACACCATTCCTCTATTTGAATAGCTGCACATTTTGCCTCTGCAAACCTCAGTAGCATTTATATGGCACTACCAGACTTCCAACTCAGTGAACAGACTGCATCAAAAGCCAACCAAATTGCAAGCTAGAAACCAGTCTCCTTCCCCCTCTTTCCAAACCATGAGGGCAAACTATAGTGAGAAATGAGGTGTCTCCAGCTGCACAATAAGCAGCATAACTCAAGCACTCCTGCTAAAATGAGGTTAGTTTTGCATCACACGTTGGGAGGGACAAAGTCACTCAACCACATTGGATTATTATTGAAAGAGAGATACTTTCTGCCTGTTTTGCAGCTGCTGATGAAAGAAGAAAATTATTTCTATTCTAGCAGAAGGAGCATGACGTTATATTTTAGACTGTATATCCACCAATATTACCAAGTTATGAGACTAGGTCACAAATAAGATAGGCTCACTAAAACTGAGAACGTAAAAAGTCAAAACTTTAGAAGAAACTAAAGTTCTTCTGTGCTGCTTACATATTGCATTTTAAAGATGACTTTTACCATAACCTGAGGAATTACCTTGTCATAGCAATATTATTTACTAGGCTTTAAATCAAAAAACATATGGGTGTGTTCATAGTACTTCAGGAAATGAGGCTTTATGGGAAAAGAGGGAGGGAAAAATAAATGCCATGAATTCCCAATACAACCATGAGCTGGCAACCTGGATTCCAGGGCATCGGTGGAATGATGATTAGAGCTAAAAAAACACCTGGGTACATTGGTGATTACAGTTATCTTCAAAATTCTGTTGCTCTTTATTTCTGTTACAATACACCATTTTGTATTAGGTGTAACTCTAGTTTCCTCTCTAAGTTTCCTTGAACCACTTTAAAGTGATTTTAAGTGCTCCTGGCATCACTTTTACTGTTATTCACACATGCAATGAACTTGCAAAACACTGCAATTCTCTTGTAAACTTGCATTTGAGCTTAAGTCCTGTTCCCATATATGTGCTGGCTGTGGCATTTTTTGTTTTGTCCAGGAGGCAGCGGCAGGGAGCATTCAGATCTGTTCTTTCTTTTGATATGGTTGCATACAGAAAGATCTGACCTTCTTTCTTAGTCTCTTTCAAATAATCAAGAAGAATTTTTTCAGTCTTAGTTTTCACCTCTGGAATGACTTCATAAAAATTAGGCAAGAAATATTTTAATATAAAAAGCAAACGAGTCCCACTGAACAATATGAGATAACTCTGAAGATTTCTGGGAACCCAAGTCTATTGTCCATTGCATTTGGTAATGAACTGGTAAACACTGATAATTCTTGCTAAAGGCAGAATTGTAATAAAGCTATTACAACTTTATCATTTGCTACTTTTCAGCCATAAGTAAATAAAATACTTTTTCTCCATGAAATACTCTTATCTGAGGAAGTACAGAGAACTAATCCTCTCTTTGATCTCTGACAGATGCTACTACCAGAATAAAATCTGAAGTAGGGTGTACATGAAAGAAAATCTTGGGAAAAATGTTATAACTAGCCCAAACAAGTGTGCCAGGTGCAGAAGCCCATTGTAGAAACATGAAAAATTAAATTAATGTTAAGAAATGGATTTAAGGAAGGCAATGTTAGCAGCCTTAACATGGATAACCCCTTCAAGACATTACAGAAAAAAACTGTTGTTTTGTTTTGGGGAGGGTTGTTGGTGGGTTTGTTTTTTTTTTTCCCCAGATAGAAAAAGAGAAGGCTTTCAGTAAGCACAGAAAGGTCCATACATTCAGACAAGTCTCCAGAAATGAGTGAAAGAAAATGTGATCATCTTCAATAACTAAAAGTTACTCTCATTTTCTAAATAGCTAGCTCTAATATCTTTACTTCTCTATGAAACATGTCCCAACGCCTGGGGAAGTTGATTATAAGATTCAGTAAATATATGAAGAATATGTATAATACACAAATGAAACCATATCCAAGGAATAAGGAGATATTTTCCAAAGAAAAATACAGGTAAGAAGTCTTTAATATTACACTTTCCTAGTGAAAATACATTCTAATTTCACCAAGATCTTTAAATAAGCAACTATTAAACTTGAATTTGAGCATTCTCATTCAAAATATTATGCTGAGAGTACTCTTGCCTAAATAGACACACCAAAATAGAGCATTAAATACGTAAGATCAGTAGTTCACATCCGTTCTCATTCTTTGCAATTATGACATGTATATTTTTTTGCCATTAAAATAATTTAGATCTGATATGAATTAAGCTGAAACAGCTGAAAGGCTAAAAAATCTGAAACAGCTGAAAGGCTAAAAAAAATTACTAAAAAATACAAATCTCAAAAACAGTGGCCAACAAGTATTCGCTGCAACTATGAATTTGAAAGCAACTTGGTCTCTAAGTCATTTAAGAGTTCAGTGTTTCTCAACTGCAAATCTCTGCTGGTTCCCAGGAATGGAAAGTGCTACAAGAAGTAGATAAATAGAACCATAGAATTGTCTAGGTTGGAAGGGACCTTTAAGATCATCAAGTCCAACCATTAACCTAACTCTGATTAAAAAAAGCCTTTTAATGCTCAGTTTAGTGATGAAAAAAGAATTAAAGGGAATTCAATTTTTACTTATCATTAGAACTTTAACTTTTGATGGATTGCTATCACTATTGTCAGCTCAATATATTGGTTTGTTTTGAGCCACCTGTAGTTCTGATTAACAAAGTGATAACAGGAATCACTCCAGAGCAAACTTAAATCAGTGAAACCCATAGGATGCTTCCCAGTAGATTATGAAATGGACAAAACAGACAATTAAAAAGCCCAAGTAGAGTTGCAGGTGTTGGTAGCATCATGGTTACTTAAGGATATCACACAGTTACTTAAGGACATTGTATCAGAGAGACAGAACAGATGCACAGCACTTCTAGAAAGACCTGGAAAAGAACAAAAGTAGGTGTTAAAGGTCGGAAATAAATTTTTCAGAACCTGAAGCCATGAAAAGAAACACTAAAAAAACCCCAACAACCAAACACTCTGCAATTAAAATCTGGCTGGTTGGATATGAAAGTAAAGACAGTCCAAAAAAACGTTTAAAGCTGGTTACTCTTTAGGTCCAGTATGAGGTATAGAGGATGCACTTGAAGATAAGACAATAATGTAAAAAGCTAGAATATATTTCACAAGTATTTCTATAAGCTCAGTTCTGTGTGGTCAGGCATGAGCTCAAGTTGTCCGCTACTTTGGCACCGATGATTGCATGTCTCAACCTCATCAGTAATTATGGTGTCAATATGCAAATTAAAGCCTTGATACCTACCACTATAAGTGCTAAAATAGGAGTGGTGATGTTAATTTAATCTTAAATAAAATCCCATCTTTTCTCTCCCCTTTTTTCTTTCTTCCAAAGGAAAAACAAAGAAGCTCAGATATTTTACCTAAGGTTTCTTCCCCTTTCTGAAATAATAGAATGAAAGACATTAGCAGCCAAGAGAATCTCAGAATACTGGAACTTTCTGAAACGAGGTTTTGCATATCTCACTTGGCAGCTGGCAGGAGAATGTGACAAATGAAAATTCTCACTCCAAGCTGCTGGCTGCCAGTCATGAGTTATCTTATTCCTTGCAGTGAAAGCAGACCACAGAAAAACAGGCAAGCAAATAGGGCAGAGATACAGGGAAAAGACTGAAGAAAAAGTAATAAACCCACATACACCAAGAAAAGACCAAAAAACCCTGCCTAAAGTTAAAAACCCAAAACAATAATCAGATGATGAATGCAGTGGTACTTATACTCTCAATGCTTTATTTAGCTTTGAGAATTCTCGTGTCACATTATCACAAGCTTTAACGAAGGTTATACAAAATTAAAAACATGGTCCTTGCTACAGGTGTGTTTTAATTTGCTCTTCAGTTCAATTGAAGTGTGTCAACTTTTAATTGTTCTTTTAGAGAAACTCACGACTAACTGAAACTGCTTATTACAATGCAAGGTCTACAGCTAATCCCAAGTGGCACCTATCAGATTGGCTTCTAGTTGTGATATTGCTGACTATGCAATATACTATCCTGGCCAAATAAACACTTTTTCAAACTGAACCATGAATGAAGCTCCCCTATTTGCTCAAAGGAAGAATCCAAGTGAGGAACAATGCCCGTGTCTCTCATTTTCTCTTGTGCTCAACATGCTGTATATGCTTTTACTGCAATGTTTTTTTCACTGTAACTTGCCTACTGTCAAGCTGGTTCCATGCCTTCCCTTTCCCCGCCAAGAGCCACCTCTTTCCATCTTTTAATCATTCACAGATCACTGATTTGTTCTTAGAACTTAAACTCTGACCTGGCACCCACAAATCCTACTACCTCTGTCTCATAAACTAGCAACTGGTAACCAAGAGTGAGGCCAGATGACACGGCAGTGTTTTCAGATCATTTCCTCAATGGAAAACATTGAGGGGGAACAGAGGGAGCTGCTTTCTCAGCAGTCTGGAGAGCTAGACTGAATATTATTTTCTGTATATTCCTCCAGCTCTGTAGCACCATTCATACATTCACAGGGCCTGTGTTTGCTCTTGCGGATGTGGTACCAGCAGAAAGCAGGCTGCCAGGGGCCAAGTTGCCCTTGCTGCAGCTTTGAAGGAAATAGGATTAACGCACAGAAGGGGGGAGGCCAAAACATTGCAGAGGGTTTGTGGCTTTTCTTAGGTGCATGCATTCCTCCCCTGCTCCCTCTTAGCTGAGGCAGAGTCAGTCTGGCTTCAAGTATCTTGCATCCCCTATACATACTATTTTAATGCTAGAAATAAGTAGATATTTTTGTGGTTAGTTACACTGAAGTATGAAGAAGCAACAGATAAAGAAACAGCTAGTACCACCACCTATTGGTGAAAACAGGTAATTTAAGCTATATACTTGGTATTATATTACATAAATATCTATTTGTTAATAGTTCGGGGTTTAGGGCAGATACTGTTTTTTCAAAAAGCTGTGTGAGTATGCTTAAGATGAAAGTCCTGAAAGTGATAGATGNAAAAAAAAAGGAAATAACTACTAAAGCTTTGTATAATCTCTTTGTGCAACACTAATGAAAGCTGTCAGTTGTAGGAGGACACCAGATACATGTGGTTTCTTTGGCTTTTTTTTGTTATTATTTGCATTTACTTAAAGTTTAGAAATACTTTTAAAAAGGTTACTTATTACCAGAGACTACTGCAATTACAATCCCTCAAGTGGATTTGACTTGAGGCATTTCATGACAATATACAGGAAATTCTCAGAATAATGATATTTTTAGAAAGTAGAAAAAAAAATAGATCACACCCATTATTATCTTAATATCTTGCAGTTGTGAGGATTCTACTAAGATTTACTCCAATAGTAATAATCAAAAAGAATCATGTGGCTGATTACTTTTACTTTCTTAGATTATGGAGCTAGGATAGTCTTACTCAGTATTAGCCCCTGACACAAATAAACATTGTTTTCAGGATTAAAAGAGTATCAGATTTTTTACAGCAGCACCATTATCTCCTGCTTATCTGTCTCTCTCCTTACCTAACAATGTCTTAAAGGCTAGAAACTCTGCAGATTAAGACCCACACCAGGACTACATGGATCACTTCAGACAGTACATACCACAGCATAATATGCTATTTTAGTTAAACACTAAATTCTGCTAAACCATCTATTGAAAACAGGAATTCCTGTGGTATTGCCTAACAGATGAGATAGAGGTAAAGAACCTGAACATTTTCAAATACCAAAGTGAAAAGCCAATTCTGCTCTGGATTACTATCTGAGGTATAATTTTCAAAGACATTCCCTAATAAGATGGTATAAAGAGTCTCGGAAATGGATCCTTCCAGTAAGAGAAATAATAGAACCTGAGATAGCACACTTACCCAGACACACACTAGTTTGGCAGTGTGGTAAGTGATGAGATGCTTATAAGTGTTGTTTTGAAAGATTAGTTCATTTTCTCGATCATTAATAAATAACAACTTCTTTTGAAGCACTTGAAGAAAGAAATTTTGACTGATGACACTTGCCTAGGATCCAACTGCTTAGAACAAAAAATGTTGTTGTTGATTAAAGCCTTACTGATGTCTAGTGAAGTCTCTCTCTGTTTTCCCACAGATAATTTCTGAGAAAATCTTGGGTAAAGAAACAGAACAAATACTGGAGCTACTTGTGTTCATTGGCAGTAAAACAGAGGAAACTTTAAGGCATATTTCCTTAGATAAGGTTTTCCACAGCAGATCAGTTTCCTTTAGAAGAAAGATATTTCAAAGAGAGAGAGCAAGATGTTGGATATGAAAAGTTTCCAGAATTAACAAAATTAATCAGTGTATGAAAAGCAGGCAGAAACAGAGAGATGCTTAAAATGAAAAGAGATCTTGCTTGGTCCTTGACAGAGCAAGGCACTTAACACCCTACTACCTTCAACAGAGGATGGGAAACCATGTGACCATTCCCAATCACATTGTTTCCCATCATGTGTCCAAATACAGACAACTGTATTCCACTGAAAAAGGTTAAGATCCTAGGGTTGTGCCAGTATATGGTTGCATCCATTAACTGTGGTATTGGCAGTTTAAAACAGCCATCGCAGAGGTGTTAATATTTTCTTGGACATCATCCATTTAAAACCAGCCAGAAGATACAAGCACAGTCTGGTAGTCATTGTGCATGCAAAAGTTGACATCTGATGACAACTCAGCCACCTATCTTGGGAGCTTATACCCATTGAAAGCGAGAGTCTCTTTCAGAAGAGCCTGGTTTTAGAACTCTCCTCCTTCCCCTTACCATTTTCATGAAAGTATCATTTTTCTTTTTCCTGTTGATCCTGAGTGATCATAGTCAGTTTAAAGTACACCATACTACAGGCAAAGTACATTTTTTACATTTTACATCTCCTTTTACATACATCTACAGCAAAATTCTTTTTCTATTTTGTCATTCAGTCAGTCTCACGTCCTGCCAATCCCAACAGGAATGTGCAGAAAACCTAATTTCACCAATATGGAGTCATCGCTATCAAAACCAATTGCACTCTCAAATCGACCCACTCCAATATCTGCATACAGATAATATTTTCAGAAACACAAACCTCAGCATCCACTACGTCTCCTTCATAGACTGCACAAACACAACCTCACAACTATGTCTAACATGCAGGTTTATATATCTTAATCAATCAGGCTGATTTTAATTAATCCTAATTGTGCTATTAAGGTTCTTGGCTAACAACAACACAGCAAAAAGGATTCCCTAAGCAGCCTAATTGACTTAATCAGCTCCTTAATAATCCTTCTTCAGGCCTTTAAAATGTACTAACCTCTAGTTCATTTTAATAAGCATCTTGAAGAGGAAGATAAAGCTAACTTCTTGATGCTAGGAGTCAGATTTCGTCACTGCAATGAAGAGCACGGCAGGCAATAGATACGATAGGACCCATAGATTGAGAAGGACTGCATTAGAAAGACGTGACCAGCTTTCCTCCAGGTACATGTAAGGGAAGGAGGGCGTTTAAGAACTCTAGCTGCATTTTCCCACAGGGAAACATGGGACTGTAATCTTAGACTGCAATTAGTTGTTGATGAGTCTTCAAAGGCGAATTGAAGCTACTGTAGGTACTAACAGTCATAAATTAAAAACCCGATAAATTTTAAAAAAAAACAACTCAAGTTAAGCTAACATGAAAAACTAGCAAGCAGTTTTTATAGTTTTTTTTAGTGCTGAACTTCTGCCAGTATACACATTTAAGCTGTGCATAGAGATTTACAAGGTGATGGGGGGAAACTAAGCTAAGTGCATATGATTTTACTCTGACAGTGATTTGTATCTTACTTTGCACTAACCAAAAAGCTCACTTTTTCAATGTTTTTGTGTGTGCTGAAGTCACATCAGCTTTCAAGAAGTCTAGCTGTGTATTTCCCTCAGTTCTCTTATTTGTCTAGCACTAGGAGCATTCCTAGCACTTTACAAACAAATGACACGATACTAAGAATTTTGACCTAAGAATTTTGTCAGCTGGGCCTTTAGGTCAAGATTTTTTACAACCATTAAGTATATAAAAACGCATATGAATCTCAACAGGATTTTCAGAATTACCTGTATGTTTTGGGGTTTGGGTTTTCTGTTGGTTTTTTTTTTTTTTTTTCCCTGCTAAGGCAGGTAAGTACATGTAGATCTATGCCCTGTGCTGGCTCTATCTTTGCATATAATACATATATATAGGACTTTATTTTCACTGATCACTGAAGACAGCAAGATCAGCACAGTGTTAGAACATATGAATCAAAATGAAGGATCTTAATTAGGATTATTGTGGCACAAAGCTATACCTCTGATCCTAATGGACAATTATCGAAATACTCATTAGTCCCTTAAGGGCCTCCAAATGTTGGAGGTCTACAAATGCACACCTAAGTAACAAAAGACCAACTGCAAAAACAATGTTTACTGTTACAGGAGCAAGTGCAGAGGAGGGCAATGAAGCCAGTGAAGGGCCTGGCAAATAAATCTTACAAAAAGCAATTGAAGGAGCTGGGACTGTTTGTGGAAGAGGAGGCTGAGGGGAGACCTCCTCACTCTCTACAACCACTTGAAAGGACATTGCAGAGAGGTTGGTGCTGGTCTCTCCTCATGGGTAATTCGTGAATGAGAGGTAATGGCTGCAACCTGCAGCAGCGTAGGTTTAGACTGGACATTAGCTAAAAAGTCTTCACAGAAAGAGTGGT
>VZTM01010434.1:6536-17274 GCA_013400555.1 Jacana jacana | reverse complement strand
GATTCTATGATTCTATGAAACACTTTTATTTTCTGCTGCTAGATGTCCTGATTTTGCTCTCTTCAGTACCAGCTTTTAGAAATTAATATCTTTTGTGAATACATATTTTATTTAAATTTGATGGTTATGAATGAATAACACAAAATTTTATAATTTTTTATAGAAAAAAAAAAGTTATTTAGACCATTTTTTTGTATGTCAAACCACAAATTTAAGGAGAAATTTGGAGAGTGTAATATTTTATGCTTGCATCCTTTGTATAACTGTTCTGATGAACCCTCAACGTGACAGGCAAAGATAATGTAATGAATATCATACTGCACTTGGATAACCATGAAAAAAAGTAACTAACACAACATTTTGTTCCAGGTGGGAGAAAAAAGCAACTACTTTCCTGGCCCTTTACAGCCTATTTAAGAATTTGACTGACAGCATGTTGGCACCAGCTGTGGAAGAGCTGATCAGCCTCAACACCAAGTAAGTGAAGTTTTACACATTTGGAGGTTCATTTCAGACTAAATTTACAAAGCCTGCTGATTTCTAACAACAAACATAAATTAAAAGTAGAACAGTTATACTAAAGCCACAAAGTACAGGAACTATACACACACATAAGAAAAATCTACAGGGAACTTTTTACTGGAAACAAGTCGAAGGAACCAGCTATATAAAAGCACATTTCTCATCCTTGTATTTTTATGTTTTTATTCATGTACTTTCGTATCTCAAACTTAGAATATTTTATTTTTGTCTGCTTTTTAATCATGGTGTAACACAGAGTAATTCCTCAATGAAAGTCTATTTTCCTCTTTGAACAACTGCTAAGAAACTTGGAGTATACTAGTCTGAGAAAAGGATAAAAGAAAGAGAGGGATAAAAAAAAAAAAAAGAAGAAACAAGAGAGGTGGGTAGGATGAAACAATATAAGATGTTAAGATATCAGGTGGACAGACAAAAGATGATATTGTAAAAGAAACTGATTCTCTGAAAAAACTAATAGAGCAGCCAAATTCCTCCCAGTGGCTGTGCTAAACTATGATCACAAATCACTTTATGATTATTAGAAATGTTGGTAAAGTTGAATGGATGCTTTGTCTTTTCCGCTTTTAGCAAATTAGCCAAACCAAGACAGGCTACTCATATACAATATTTACGACATAAAATAAAAGAACTAGGACTCTTCAGAAGTATTTATCAAATGTATCAAATAAAATGTGTAAATCATCTTTAACAGCTCTTTTAAAATTAGGTATAGAGGGAAAGGAAACTTCATGTAGCGTACACTTGTTTCAAGCTGAGAATAATGTTTTTTTGAAACTTTCAATTAGGAATTTTACTATGAGTTTTTGATGTGTGACTCAAAATTTTCTGTAAGAATGAGAGCTCTACTCCAGTCATTTGATGATTGATAACTGCATTTAGGAAAACCCCTTTACTAATTATAAGCAGCTTATTTTCTCCAAATCTCTATTTCTCTGAAAGCAACAGATCCTGCAGCCTAAAGGGGTTTATCATTTGTTACTAGTAAAGTTGAAGCCAACAATTCTTTGAACTAAACCCCCCCCAAAACCAAGACATTGGGAAGGGGAGTTCTTTGCTTTTATCCAGCTGCAGATGAGAGGAACCAACTAGTGGGCAAGATTCCATCTGCTTTAGACAGACTATGCCTTTTTATATAAAATATGAGTAATTGTAAAGTTTGACCGTGATAAAAAGAGCATACCTTGAGTCTTACATAATCTTAATTCTGATATGACTTTCTATAGCATCCTAGGAAAACTAGAAAGAGAAAATATTTTTGAGTTATCTTCTAGCAGTAGTGCTCCTTTTGTGGCAAGACCTCTGTTAAAACAGCTCTATTTGCCACTACTTATTTCATATTTAATACAGGGCTTTTAGGGTAAGAAAAGAGTAGCAGACAAGAATTGCTGAAAAATGGGTAAATGTAATCAGGTTTCTTAGTGTGAACCAACACGAAGTAGCACACTTAAACACAAACGACAATAAGAGCCACCCTATCGCAAAATAGTTTATACACAGTATGCAGTAGAGCTGCCTTGATTTCTGCATGGTCTAGAATAGCTCCTAAGAGTTAGAATTCTCTCTCTTTTTTTTTTTTTTTTTTTTTTAGTGTTTTCCAACAGCAAATTATGAATGGGATACATATATAGAGAGGGAAAATCTCAGAAAGGAGATCTCAGGCTAGAAAAGAATTACCTTGTTATATTTACTGAGTCTAAAGAGGATGATTTTGACTATTTTGACTATTGCCTAGATAATTGTTAAAAGTGAACTTTTAAGAAGATTGGCTTTATTCTGTTTTCTGGCACAAAACAGCAGTCTTTAGATTTTTAGAGGGCAACTCTACCAAACATTGAAAGCTCTGCTACTGATAACAATTTGTGGAAAATTATTTCTTTTAAATTCATGGTCTTAGTGTCTATTTAAAACGTAATACTTTTTAAAGTTGTTTACCCAATATTTCAGTATCATGAGTTTAGACAAAGAAATCAAGAGTTTTTCTATTAGTGAAGCAGAAAAAGGTTCTACTTCATAGATATTTTTATATTAAGCAGAAGTGATATAGGGTTATATTGTAGGTTGCATATTTCTTCAATCAAGTGCAAGATGAAATTAACACCATTACTTCTGTATTGACACAATAGATTTTACTAGATGTTTCATTCATTCTGTTTACAACATCATGTTAAAACTCCATGACTCACAAACTCATCCCATGATCAAAGAACCTAAGATAGCAGCATGGAAGCAATTTTAAGCTTTTGCTCAACAGTGCTGATCAGTCAGCTGTCTTTTTTGCAATGTGCTAAGCTAAAGAAATATCCCAGTAATGTTTTAGAAGGAAGAATCTTTTGTCAACAAATTTCATGTTAAAATGAGAGGATCATAGGCAGCAGACATATTCAAAATGCTTAGTTGACTGACAATTGTTTGGCATGTTACAAATTAAGTAATGACTGCTCACCCAAGAGGTATATTTATGTGGCATATGAGATATGACCAATATTTCTGAAGTGGGACAAGATGATATGAAATCATCATAGTAGTGATGAAAAAAAACCAGACCTCAATCTTGTGATGCTGAATGTGAATTGTGTGTACAATGTTTTGAAGTCATAGCCACTTAAAATAGTTTTATTTTACATATTTCTTATTTTAAATGGAAGTAATCTAGAAATATAAAAATAATCATGTAAGGCAGGTAAGTGGCAATACCAGGACCAATACTGTTTAATGTCCACCATTAATGGACTGAATGATGTTATGGATTTCACTCTCGTGATGCTTGCATAAGGACACAAAATATTCATGAAACAGTGAATCTTCTAGAAGGCAGGGTTGCTGCTGTGAGAAAATTATCTGACAGAAACTGTATGAAGATGAATTTTGCATTTGGGAGGTAATAGTAGAAGCTGTGGCTGACCAGTTGGGTCTACATTAGTGGCCCTATGAGCTTGAGGACACTAGATCTCAAGGCACCAGTACACCCAGGCATAGGACTCCCACATGCTGGACTCCATTAGCAAGGGCACAGAGAGCAGGTCTATGCAACTGATCCTTGACTGCTGTTCAGTACCTGTGAGATAGCTTCCGGCATGAAAAGCTTTGGGCACCCTCATATGAGATAGACATCAATGTAATGGAGATAGGCCTGACCACTGGGGTGTGGGGGTGTAGGACAAGGCATCCAAAGACAGGATGTAGGGGCTGGGCTTGTTGAGCCTGGGGAAAGGGCAGTTTTGTGATGGAGGAGAGGATTTGTGGTACGTACGGCTACTTGACCATAGGATGTGGAGCCGGCAGAGTGAGACTCTTCCCAGACTTGCACAGAGGAAGAAAAACAGACAACAAACACAAATTGGAACACAGAAAATTTTGACAAAAAAGAATGAAATAAGATTTCTGTGGTGATAGGCCAGTTGCCCAGGGAGACTGTCGAATCTCAAGTCTTGCAAATACTGAAAAGCTGATTGAACGTCTTTCAGAGCAGTATGCCTAAACTGGATGTGCTTTGCACAAAAGGACTGGAGAAGGTGACGTCCAGAGGTCTTATCTATAGATTGAACAATTTTCTATTTTTGTGAATGAAAATACTAAATAAAACACCAAAAGAACATATATTCAAAGGCTTGACCTTTACTCAAGAAGTGCATGTCCATGAGAAGCTGTCAACTAGTCTTTGTTCCCTGTGCTTTTCAGAGATTCATCCCAGATTAGAGTTATGGAATTTACCCCTTGAAAGAGGAACAGAGTTTATTCAGAGGCACCTCTTTTCTGTAACATATAGACCTCTTTTTATTCTTGATGTCAGGATAACCTTATTGAGGAAAAGTATGAGAAGTGAAATGATGAGAAATTTACACTGTACATGCTGCATAATGTTACAGACTTCAGCTAAGTACACCACAGATTCATCTTTATGTTAATATATAATCAGCACATACTTTTCAAATAGTTCCCAAATACTTCACCGGCATGTGGTGAAAAACAGAATAAATAGAGCAAGCTCACTAACTTTTTTAAGACTTAGAAATCTTTTATATCTTAAAAATGAGCATATTGCTATGTATTTTTAACAAATATTTCCAGTGAGTAAAGCACAAGTGTTAAAGCAGAAGATTATTTTAGATTAAAAACAATATCTGTGTGTGTTAATCTATTTATCTTCACACTTGCAATCTCAATGACAACAAATAAATCCCAGTAAAATGAAAGATACAAAACCAAGAAATATTACTGCTCACGTTACAGCAGTTTAAAATACCCTGACACCAGAATAGTTTTAAGATGGTCTCTTTCTAGGCCATCTTTTTCCCAGTAAATAAAAGCAAGGTAAGGAAACACTACTATATTCATTTCACATTTGGGAACCAAGCCACAGCAAAGTGAACATTTGACAACAGATATCTGGTGTTAAACCAGATATGGAACAGTTTGCGTCTGGATACTGTGAGGATCAGATTTTCACAAGCTTTTAGTAGACTGATTGTATGAGGTCTTCTATTCTATCCCCAGAGAGCACTTATTTGATTATCAACTGATTACACCTGATTTTAGTACAGATTGAAGGTCAAGGTTAATATTTTTTGCAGCTTTCCTGAAGTTCTGTGTGATGGCAAAATTCAACAAAGTAGAATTGGTTATGATTTTTCTCTATAACTTTATAATCTCTTATAATTGTTCCATTTATGTGTGGGAAGATATCAGACTTTAAAGACACACTGAAATGACAGTTCCCTTAAGCAAAGGAAAAGAGAAACCATGTATGCTTTGACGGTTTGTCTCGATTAAATTTGTGAACAGGGGCAAGAAAACAGCCTAACACTTCTGTCTCTATTTTTTGACCTTTGAATAACGAGGTAGTGAGTATGCATAACAGCTCCTGTTACCTGTTTTGAACCTGTTATTTACACAATATTCTCTGCAGGATAAGAAGTTGTACTTCCTGTTTGGTCACAAATAACAAGTTTTAAAGTTATTTATGGACAAAACAGCAAACTGATTCCCATTAAATGTGATGAAAATCCTGTTTGCAGCTCTTAAACTCAAGTCTATTAATGTATGAGAATTAAATTGCAAATAAAACTGCATTTTACTTAAGAATCTTCTGAATAATAAGAATGCTTATGTAAGTAACATGTTCTTGAAAGTGTTTGAAACCAGAATAAGTCCAAAGATACAATTTTAAGTACTTTTGCACACTTACAAGTGCACAATTTGCTAATAGTTAATAGTAACTATATTGTGTGACAGACATACAAATAAACAAGGCAATCCAAGAGGAGACCAAATGGGAATATCATAATTTTTTCTAGCCCNCCTTAGGACTGCTCTCCAGCCATTCTCCGCCCAAACTGTATTTGTCCCTGGGATTGCCCTGACCTAGGTGCAGGACCTTGCATTTGACTTGATTGAACTTCATGAGCTTTGCATGGGCCCACCTCTCAAGCCTGTCTAGGCCCCTCTGGATGGCATTCCTTACCCTCAACGTGTTGACTACACCACACAGCTTGGCGTTGTTGGCAAACTTTACAAGGATGCACTCAAAAGTTGTTGAACAAGCCTTCTCTCAAGGCTTGTTCAACAACAAGAGAGTTTCTCTCTTGTCTCTCTGGAGGAACAGGAAGCATAGCAGAAGGATCTAGATAGATTTGAGCATTGTACTATGTGTAGTGGNAACACTACTTGTCACTTGCTTCCACTTGGGCATTGAGCTATCCAACTAGCTCTTTAGTGGTCCAGTTTTGAGTGGTCCAACCAGTTCTGAGTGGTCTATCCATTAAATACATGATTTTCCAATTTTGAAAGCAGGATATCATGGTCGGACAGCGTCAAACACCTTGCATAAGTTCAGGTAGATAATGTCTGTTGTTCTGCCCTCATCTACCAATGTTCTGGCCATATCGTAGAAGGCCATCAAAGTTAATATTTTTTGGGAAAAAACTTCCTTAAATCCTTTTATAGATTTCATATTTATAGTTATGCTTAATATTCCTTACATAAGTGTTATGTATTTACAAATATGCACAGGTATAAGGCAAGTTTGTTACAGAAATCAGTTAAATACAAGATTCTCAAGCGTTACTATTAGCAGATTTCTTAAAAAAAAACCCAAAACACTGAGAAACAAAGGTTAAGTTAGATGTTTCCAAGTTGTTATATAGGAAATATATTGATGTTTGAAGCATGGATTTACTAATAGCTATATCTTCACAGTTACCTCTGCTTTCCTTTCATTATTGACTGCCATGTAAATCCTAGACATAAGGACATAAGACAACTGTGAAATACACAGTGCAAAACCTATTCATCTTTACAAGCAAGGCCTACTCACCTTTACAAGCAGCAAACAACTTTAGGTACAAGTTCTGATGGAAGTATTTTATAATATTCACCTAAATGCAGATTATATTTTAGTGCATGATTCAGGAAGTGAGAAAGATCAGTAGAGATGGTGAAGGTTGATAACATTTAATAATGTTTGGTTTGTGTTTTTGTTTTTTTTTTTCTCAGAACATAGTTCAGCTGACTTTAAGTTTTAAATGTGTAACGCTTGCAAAAGTGAAAATTTCTCTTTAATGTGTGAAATAAAAAAAAAAGATAAAACTTAGGTATATTCATATAAATGTAATTATTTTGCCTGAAAGTTAGTAGTAACAGGTACAACCAACTACATCATCACAACTGACTTTAAAGCAGTAACTTATATTCTCTGGTAGCATCCAAAAAATTTCCACAACAGAAAAGTGTGTGCCAACTAACAGGAACAAAATTATCCTCAGAGAAGAAGTAAAACAACCATGAAACCAAGCGCATAGAGGATGTTATCTCCACTACAGAAAAGTCACAATGTTTTGAAAGTTGTAGAAAAACTCTGATGACCACTACCAGATGGCAAGTACTCGTGTGCACTGAGTATAAGTGATTCTCTTCAATGCTTTTTCAAGTATGGAAACTATAAAGCATTAATGAGTTTTCATACATATTTATAAACCAGTTATCTACTTGTCACAGTAATGGTAGACTACAAAAAGTTCACAGTATGCTTCTCTCTTTTACAGTCTTTTCCAAATTAAAAGATGACTGAGAACTCTACTGTCAAACGCACTGGTGTGAACCAGTATGTAAAAAGCATGTTATTGCCTAAATATATATATATATATATAACCTTTTTCATTCACTGTAAACTGCACGTTTCAGCATTCTTCTGATATGTCCAAGATGATGAGGTCATACAAGATTAAAAAAGAAAGTAAGGATCAAGGAGAGAAAAATCAGGTACACTGCAGGTAAAAACAGTGCTATAACTAGTGATAACCCTTTCTCTCTGGGATTCTGTGTCTCCTTGATATGTTATAAAATACTGTAATCATGAAAATAACATTACTAAGTTTTTGCATGTACCTGCTTATTTGAAAGATGTAAAAGAAAGGTATTATTTGCCTGACTTTTCTGAGTCCTTTCTCATGACAGACATTATTTCTTCTGCATAAGAACAATGGTTATTATTGCAGTCCATTTCTGTGGTTGGGCATGATTTTAAGCAGATGATTTTTAGTGCTGAAACAGCTATTAAAGGCAACCATGCATGTAAGTGTTTCTGTGGATCGATTAGTGAAAACTGCTCACTCTACTGAAGACTCTATGACCTTTACTGTGAACTTTTTTCTCTTTTGCCTAAATAGTGTTTGGGCTCCTTGACCATGCTGAGAGATCCTAAATTCAACAATTAGCTGAATTTGATTTCTGGTACCTCAGCTTTGCTACAGCTATTTTACTGGTGTCTACACAGAATAGTGCTTTAAAAAACCCACAACTATACACCAGACAGTACATTTTTGTCTCAAACTACCGTAATTTATACACAGAAAGGAGATAAAGGCTCTCAGTACTAATAATTTTTGGCTGAACAGATTATGTAGTCACTAATTAGCACAACCAATTTCTTATAGGTTTTCAAAATGAACCCATAATACATAACAGCATTTTATTTAAAGTGACATAACTTCAGTACAGAGCTCTGATTCTGGAAGTGGCACCAATTTATCAGTAGCAGAACAATATTACAGGTTTTTTTTCCTATTCAAATTGAAAAAATCAAAATGATAAAGGGCTTTTAAAGATTCTAGAACACACGTATAGAATCATAGAATCATTTAGGTTGGAAAAGACCACATATGCATCTTTTAAATCCCTCTAGGAATGGTGACTCAACCACTTCCCTGGGAAGCCTGTTCCAATTCTTGAGAACCCTTTCAGTGAAGATTTTTTTCCTAATATCTGATCTAAACCTCCTCTGGTGCAACTTAAGTCTCTTTCCTCCTGTCCTCTCACTTGCTACTTAGCAAAAGAGACTAACACACAACTCACTATAACATCTTTTCAGGTAGTTGTAGAGTGCAATAAGGTCATCCCACAGCTTCTCCTCTCCAGATTAAACAATCCCCCATAGTCACTCCACATAAGACTTGCATTCTGGACCCTTCAACATCTTCATTGCTCTTCTCTGACACATTCCAGCAGCTCAATGTCGTTTCTGTAGTGAGAGGCCCGAAACTGAACACAGTATTCAAGGTGCAGCCTCACCAGTGCTGCATGCAGGGGGACAAGCACTTCCGTATTTCTGCTGGTCACACTATTTCAGATCCATGTTGGGATGCTCTTTGCCCTCTTGGCAACCTGGGCAGATGACTGGATGTTATTCAGCTGGGTGTCAACCAACATCCCCAGCTTCTGTTCTGCCAGGCAGCTCTCCAGCCTGTAGCGCTGCATGGGGATGGTGTGATCCAACTGCAGGACCTGGCACTTGGCCTTGAGGAGTCTCATACTTTTGGCTTTGACCCAGCCAGCCACCCTGTCCAGATCCCTCTGCAGAGCCTTCCTACTCTCAAGGAAATTGACATTCCTGCCCAACTTGGTGTTGGCTGCAAACTTACTGAAGGAGCACTTGATGACCCTGCCATATTGGCTTTTGCTTTTATGCTTTCCTTTAATAAAAGAAGATGAGTCTAATAATATATATATAAAAAAAATAATAGGGAAGCCATGTTGAAATCCATTATAATATAAATACTGTCTAAGACCTTTACCATTCTTCCACTCTGATGTCTAGGTTTTTTTTGGTCAAAATAATATTTATAGTATGACTATTAACCTGCTTTTAAAAGAAAATGAAATTAACATGTTTTTTTCAAGTAGATTAAATGCACAAACAGAACAAAAGCAAATCACTCCAAATATATTTTAGTTTCTTTAAGGGCTTTATTCTCCTATTGTTTGTTAATTCACAATTAGTCCTCTAAGTGTGTCTGAATAAAACACCAGAAAGTTTAAATGTATGCTATCACATTTCATAGCAGCACTCAGCTGAGACCAGTATTTAATTTTAAGATTACATTTAATTATATTAAATGATATTTAATTCTGTGTTTTTCTTTTCCACAGAAAAGAAAAGAAATTTATTTTGATTCTAATACAAGTAATACTGCTTAATGTTTTGATACTATACTTAAAATTTCCATTGACAGAGTGATCATTTGATCTAGTGAGAAAAAAATATATTTTTACTTTACTTTACTTTTACTTCCTTGAACTTTAGAGTCTGCCTTCTGAAACACTCTGATAACATAAGCACCTTAACCTCTAAGGATCAAGTAGAATCCACAAGTTCCTTTCTTTCAACTCCCTACAGATGGGCTTTCTTTTTAATCCTTCATTTTGACCTGTCTGGTTTAGTATAATTTCACTGGAATTGCTGTAGAAGTCTTCTGTGAATTTCTGTCATTTAGAACTGCCTGCCTACAAAATGTCATATCTCCTCTTTTGAAATCTTGTCAGAAAATGTGTTCTCTGCATCAGATACATCTTAAAGTCCCTTTAGCCTTCAGTTAGCATTCAGCACTCATAGAATTTTTTAGGATGCAGTTTGTAAGTAAAACCTTGCATAAAATAAATAAAATTGAAACTGCTATATTTCTGCATCTCACCTGGCATTTTTCACTCATTTGTAATCCACGACATTGTGGAAAAAGTTATTTAATATCGTAGCAATAGCTCAAATAGAGGAAGAGGAAGACTAAAAGTCTGAATGAAGACAGGGTGACTATATTAATTACTAAATTACAGGCAGTACTATACTCAGTTTTTATCTCTTACTTCCTAGTAGAAGCAAAAGGCAATTGTTCATATTTGGAAGATGTTTCCACCCTCTATTCAG
>VZTM01010433.1:0-14064 GCA_013400555.1 Jacana jacana | reverse complement strand
AATAATCCAAAGACAGGAATGACCAAGGTTTATTGATGGGAAAATAGGGGGAGAAGAGAACATAAAGAGAAAAAAATAAATGGTTGCTATGTGTTTGGATGTAAAAATAAAATTAAAAAAAATCTGTAAACTTTCTTTCTGAAAAGGGGAGTTTTTGGCAAAAAAAAAGGAACTTTAATGGCTGTAGCATATTGTTTGGCTTGGATATTCTGTTTCATAACACAAAGGAACTTAGGACACTTAGAATAAATGGATATTGTTACAGGAAATGAACATGTGTCTGCACATGAATTTTCAGGGAGATTTTTACATTTACGGAGACTGAAAATGAAAACATCTCAATTGTTGTACACAACACAAAGCACTATTTACTAGTGTCTGGTAACTGGGGGATCAGGGGTAGGCAGGGGAGGCTAGGGAAGGCCCTAGCCTTGATGCCCATGCAATTGATAACATAGATATTTTGCTTAAACAGTACATGCTAGAAATAGGCTGAAAGCAGTTTGAAGCATTTAAGTAACAGGAAAATGTATCTCTTCTTGTCGGTTTCATTCATTCTGTTCCATTCCATCTAAAGCAAGACATATTTAGCCTGTTAATTTGTCAGAACACCTGACTGGTGTCCCCAGTTGTTCTGATTTAGTCAATCTAAGACAGTCAATCTAAATTACTCCCTTGTCTGAACTTCTCAGTCATTCAGTATTTTTCTTCTCTTGCATTATGGTACCCTCTGAAAAAAGTTACCTCTTTTTATTGTCTTTGATTCCAGGATTTCTGGATATTCTCCTTATGCATTTTTTTTTTCCTCCTGTCTTTTCTGTTGCTCTGCAAACAGCCAGTATCTGCTGGACCACTCAGTGCCCCCAGGTGTCAAAATCTTTCCAGCCCCAAACTTCATTGAGATTGTTGCCTGCCCCAGACCTGTTAGCTGAATTTAAAATAGTTTGGTCTTCGGTACAAGTCCTTCCTGTCAAGTCAAAAGGAAAGGGGGGCCTTTTGCTGAGCCTTGTTTCTTCTCCTTTCTCCCATTATTGGTTCTCTAGCAAGTGACATGAATTTAGCATCTGAATGATTTTAATACTAATACTACATAATTTTTTTGCATTTTTTTAGTACCTTTTACAGATTACATACTGCCACTGCTGATCCTCAGCCAGCTACAAGAAGCCTTTTATTGCCTTAGCTCTCTGCATTTCATCCATTCTGCAGATAAAATACTACCAATCTCTTCTATCTGCCTTTTTTTTTTTGCCTGCAATGAGAAGAGAATTTTAATGATGTAGGCTTAATTTTTGAGCTGGATTTTAAATTATAGCTCAGATTCATTCAGTAGAGAAAGGATACCTATGTAGAGCACAGTGGAATCCATAAGAGTATTCAGAGTCTCTGGTACAAGACCTCTGCTCCATCTACAAACCAGGGTCCTGCCACAAGAGTCACCAAGCCCTCACAGACCTCACCATATACGCTCATAAGACAACTAGATGACTATCCAGGTGTAGGACATTTCTTCATCTTGAATAGAAAGCAGTGATATTTTCCAAAATGCCACTCTTTTGGTGTCATGAGAGATTGGCACGATTCATAGTGTTGATTTTGCTTCTTACAGTGATGATTTCTGAGAAGCTGGGTTCAGATTTGTGAGAGATGAATGGTGAAGTCCTATCAAAGTGTGTAGGGTCATGTGAGAGCCTCACCTTACAGCAGAGAAAGGTCATCTGCCCCCATAATGAGGAGGAATGATGGGAGAGGTTGCTGGCCACTCAGCAGGATCATCAAGGAGAAGTTGTGGCTGTACCATAGGTGCCTGCAAGAGTTGGGCAGGTGTACAGTTATTTCTAGTATTGTCTCAACAAAATTCTCCAAGGCTTATTTGCCTTGGTGTATTATTTGTAGAGAAGGAGGTAAGAGGAGGTCTTCAACCCATAGATAAGGTCTCTGTCCCCTGGAGAAACCTTCTCATACACTGTTTCTCAGAGGTATTTCTTCCTGCTCCCTGCAGATGTTTTGTCTATTTTTCATTATCTCATGTGTGTAAAAAGGAGATTTCTTTAAAAAGAAAAATAAATTCCAATTGCTGAATTTTAATTAGGCTTCTGAAGTTGTCCCTGTCCTGCTAGGGCAGTGCTAATAGATGCAAAGTCCCACATGGGACTCCACTTGCCTCCAAAGGCCGATGGGCTCATCAGGCTCCTGACTCTCGTCTGTCTGTCTAAGCGAGTTCAAATTTGTAGGAATTTGTGACTTATTTTCTGAAATACGCTGTGGGAAGGGGGTGTTTCAGAGAGAAGGGGCTTCAAGATACCTAAGGCGCTTTTAAGCACCTACAGGCCAGGATGCTGCCAGATTCTTCACCCATCCTGGCTTGGCAGACATACCTCTGGTGAGGTGTGGGTGACAGTGACAGGTGGCCAGTGAATTTGCCCTTTCTCTGTCCCCAGCCTCAGCCCGGAGCTGAGAGAAGCTGCCCTGTACCTCCACCTCTGCCCTTCCCTCACACCTAGTGCTGAGAGATGGCCATTGGAGCTCTAGGGCAGGTGGCTGGGGGTGGCCCCGGGCCAGGCAAGGCATGGCTGGTTCCAGACGGTTCTAGCCAGTTCCAGCCACTCCAAGGACCAGTAGCCGAGCACAGTACAGCCTTTCAGCCTTGTGTGTGGGATCCAAAATCTGTACAAGAAAGGGCAAAAACACTGGGCAAACAGAGGTGCGAAACAAAAAAAGGGTGTTGGCAAGGACAGGGAAGAGCATGGAGGGTCAGGTGGTGCTGAGCAGCGCCTGGGGCTGGAGTAGATCTGCCCTGTCGCTGGAGGAGAACCCATGGTGGGGCAGGAGAGAGCATGATGGGGAAGGAATGGCCAGAGTTACTGGTAAGCGCAGATCATCACCCATATCCTGCGCTGCTCTGGGGATAATGGAGTGAAGTGAGGCCTTGGGGAAAAGTATGGCTTTGGGGTTTTTGTTGTTTGTTACTGGCATTTTAACTGGTGGTAAATTACTTCGGTTTTCACCAAGTCAAGTTTCACCTGCCTGCAACAGCAACTGGCAAGCAATCTCCTCAACTTTATCTGACCCACAGGCTTTCTCACCCTGTTTTTCCCCCCATCCTGCTGTGGAATGACTGGCAGGGCTGGATGGGACTCTGGTCTTTTGCCAAGGTGAACCTGCCACAGTGTTAAATTTGCTGTCAGCCATTGATAGAGCTTAGATTGTAGAAAACGTGCTGTGAGACCTTCTGCACTGCTACCTGTGATTTAGAAGAACTCAAACTGGTGGCCCAAATAACTGCCTTTTGCTCCTATCTTCCCAGTGGTTTGGGACATGACCATCTTTGAATACCTTTCCTCAAGAGGTAGCACTTCTTGGTACATTACCTGGCTATTAGTTGTTTTTCTATTTAACCTTGGCATTACTCAGATTCAGGAGATGGTGTATGAAGATACTGTCAAAATTTAGCTCTGATTTCCCATTGGGAGAAGAGGTGAAATAGCAGACAGCATACCCTATGGCTGAATCTGCAGAGAGAGTATGACAGCAGTAGTGACAGCAGTAGTATCCCTGACAGAATAGCTGTTGTAACTTCATTAGGCAGCAGTATTTTTTATCAGCCTATAAATTAAAGCATTTACAGTAAGTGATGCTAGATACTTCATAAATACTTCATCAATTAAAGGCACCTTTTGATGCCTTGTAAGCCCAATTATTATACTTCGCATCATTAAAATCCTCATTTATGACCTTTGCAACAGATAAGTCAAAATACCCTCAT
This sequence comes from Jacana jacana, assembly GCA_013400555.1. Taxonomy (NCBI): domain Eukaryota; kingdom Metazoa; phylum Chordata; class Aves; order Charadriiformes; family Jacanidae; genus Jacana; species Jacana jacana. The sequence continues at coordinate 10,298 of VZTM01010433.1, read as the reverse complement.
CCAGCTGATGGATTTTATCATTATATGTAAAATTACTGTGGGAAGATGTTTGCTCTGAGTCATTCAAAGGTATGTACAGTTAGAAGACCAAGAGATTCCAGGAGCCTGGACAAGAAGCAAATCTTGCATGTCATTTATTTTCAGGAAGTGAGTGCAGGGTGTGCACAGGACAGGGCTTCATATGTAGAGCTGTCAGACAGCTAAAAAATAGAAGGAATGAAATCATGTTTAAATATTGTATGTGTTTGCATCAGAGTGCTTATGAAGAATAGGTCAGGATTGCTTAAGCAATCTGAAAAGCTACTCAGCGCTCTTCCTGGCATGATAAAGGCTCAGTGGCTATGAAAAAAAAAGATAATTATATGGTTCAAGTCTAAACAAAGTGGCAGCAGAGCTGTACTTCCAATGGAGTCATTAAGAATAAAAGGGTGAGTTGGAAATCTTTCTTCCTAGGAGCAAAGGAGGGTAAAGGTAGTTTTGAGAATGTCAGGAGTAGCAAGGACTTAAAGCAAAAGAGGGCTGCAATGTAATTACTTTGCACTGCACAGGGGCTTGTAGGTTTTATTTTACATCTTAAGAATCTGTGTTATGAGAGTTACTTGCATTTAATGATGCTCCAATTTGTCATTCAAAGCTGATTGAAGTCAAGACAGGCTACCATGAATCTGCTTTACAACGGGTTCATTTTATGTGCACTTCATGGACATGAATAGTGTTAAAGACACCATCAGGTATCACAAAAATTTAAGTCTTTCCTGTAGCAATGCATCTCTGAATGCTATTTTTATTTATAGTGCTTTCCATTCAGCAAATGCAAGTTAAAAACTGCACTGCAGTTGCATGTTAGTTTATTGCTGGAGCTCATGAGTTTGTGTTACTTTATCTTGCAGAATCTGGAGAAATTAGCGTTTATTCAGCGTATCAAGCATTTACACACTTCTGCACTCTGCCTTCTTTAAATACCAGTCTGGGGTTTGGTCAGCTTCAGTGCACAGGAGAACAGGGTTCTTCTTTGATGTGCTGAACATGTTACTGTGTGTTGCTCACCCATCTTGAAGTGAGGTGTCCCACCCCCTCAGCACATCACAGAGTGGTGCACTGGCAGACTTTTGCAGGCTTTTCTCCCATCTTTATGTAAAGTGCCCTTCTGACACCTCGGATATCCGTTTTAGAGGGAACAAGGAAGCACTGATTCCTTGGTCGTGTGTCTTCTTAAATAGTTCTTACCCCTTCTGTTAGACTCTGTCCTCTTTTTAATGTTTCTACATCTATTTTTAGAACGGTTCATACTTTTTTCTGAGCCAGCACTTTAAAAAAAAATTTCTTGACTAGACTCCCTGTGCAGTGACCTGAGCAGCTGAGTTTGTATTTGTTGTCTGCTGCATGATGAACATACTACAGAGATTGCTACAGCTGGAAAGGAGCAGCCCCACTACAGCACTGTCTTCTTCAGAATCACATTAGGGCTGGATATGAACTGGCGCTGTTCCGTGGACTTAATAGATTCAAAGATTTTAGGACCAGAAGGAGCCATTATTGCCATCAGCACTTCTGGCTTCCCATGTGAAATAAACCTCAGAATTTCACAAAGTGATTCCTGTGTCAAGTCTGATGACATTTACTGGAATTGGAGCGTATGTTACTGAAAAATACTTGCTCTTGTTTTGTAAAAGATCAGGCAATGGGATAGTCTCCGTGGTCATTCTACCTAGCTAGTTCTAGTGATTAATACACTTCCCAGTTAAAAGATGTATGTGATACACAATTTAAATTTTCTTCACTTGAAGCCACTGTTTCCCATGTGCTTTTCTCAGCCAGACAAATGTCAGGATTTTTTTATGTAGACAGCAGTGCCAGAGTCTAGTCCCTTCTGGCCTTGTACACGTTTCACACCAGCTGAAGAAGCTGACCTATTGTGTCTCATCTTAAAAAATGCTAAATTACATATACACAAAGAAGAAAAACTTATGCCTGTTGAGAAGGTAGGCCCCTAAATTCACATGGTTAACTCTGTAGGTGGAAATGAGACTTTGATGTGTTTTGCTTGTGTGGACATGTTTCATGGCAGTGAATTTAACTCAGAGTGTCACGCACCTCACTCTTAGCTTGACAGTTTGTGTACCTTTGTACTGGTCCATGGCAGAGATGCATGTCAGTGAAGTATCACAGTTCTTCACTAGTTCTTCACTTCACACAGTTTGACTGACAAGTCAAGCTCCAGTTAGTTTAATTTCAAACTGTCTTCAGTCTGAAAGAGTAATATTACAAAAATGGCTGTTGGATTACACGCTCTCTATTTCTGTCTTGTCAACGCCTGTAAATAACATCTTGAAGAACTTGGATTCAGGACTGGAGCCTGGGGCGTGCGGTTAAAGACAGACAGCGCCAAAGGGGACAAGGCTTGTGGCAGAGGGGAGATTTGTTTTCAAAGTGTAACTTTTGAAGGGGCAGATTTACTTGCTGGAGGGAAAGGAGCCTTGGGGACTGGATGGCTTGATAAAAACTAGAGGAGAATGAATTCAGCCATAAACTTGGGGGCTTCCTCAGGCAGCTGACTGGTGGCTCCTAAGGACTCCTAAGGCAGAAGTGGCTTTTTGTGTAAGAAGCTAGAGGGTATCAAATCCCAGAAAGGAAAAGAATGGAGGATGGGAGGCTTGAAACTAAGAAGAGGCTGGAGATGAAGTACAGAAGATGCAGCTAACAGATGTTAGCTTTTCATTTACTGTTTTATTTAAACAAACTTGAAATTTGATTTTGCTTCCAGCCACAAGCAGGGATACTGTGGTTGCATTTGTGAAGGTTTTCTTTAGCTGCAACCCGAAGATCCAGGTTAAATTAGCATATCCCCTTGATAATGCCTAACTTTTCATTATCATGTGGAAATTTTGCTTTTATTTTGTTTTGAGTTCATCAGGAATCCAAAGGCACACATGGGAAAATTCTGCTTCAGTTGCAGATGGGTAAATGAGGAGTAAAGTAAGTGATTCAAAATGACTCAGTGAGGGCTTAGAAAACATTGTAGATCTATGAACTCAGCACCCTATTTTTCTTCATCTGGGAAAGCTTTTTCCTGCTTCCAGTTTACTGAGTTTACATGCTGCATGCATAATAAAGTTTAAACACAAGTAACGGAAAGATGATGGGGCTTGTCACTATCTGAATTTTGTAGTGTTTCTTGGAAGGCAAACAACCCCCCTATCCTAAGTGGAACCAGCATCCGATAATCTGTACTGATAAGTCTCCTTTGCTAGTAGGACACACAGTGAAAAGATGAAAAAGTCAGAATTCAGTGCTTTGTGTGATGTCAATTTACTTGTCTAACGCATGTTATATTAAGGTACTGCCATGTCACTGCATCACAACGGCAGTCCTGAATTTCTTGAATATCATAAAAGAGATAGGTGAAGACCGGTTCCACTAGTCCAAATGCAGCTGAAAGTCACAATTCCTTGTTTATATAGACTCTGGTTCTTCATCCAACAGTGAGGCTATGCCTCTCTGACAGTATGAAAGGGGACTTCTCTGTACCAGAAGCAAGTACTGTGGCGTTTGTAACACTTGAGTCCTTCACTCTTTGGTTAGATGCATTCAGTACATAATATTTCATACTTGCTTGTTCCCCAGTTTTGATCAGCTTTGCTCTGGATTAACAAAACATTGTATTTTCACCAATGGTAAAGTGTACTTCTAATTAAGTCAATTAGGGCTATTAAGATAGATGACTCTCTGAGAAAAATGACAGGAACTGAGGAACTAATGTCAATAGGGAAATTCTTCGACAAAAAGAGTTCAAACTAGAAATGACCATAGTATTTCTGAGCACAAGAGTAGTTTCTCAGGATACCAGTCTGATAGCCTTCTGGGATGGCAAGACTGGCTGGGTAGATGACAGGAGAGAAGTTGACATTGTCTACCTTGACTTCAGCAAGGCTCTTGACACTTGTCTCCCATAACATTCTCATAGGTAAGCTAAAGAAGTGCAGGTTAGATGTGTGGACTGATGGACTGAGAACNGTTAGGTGAGTGAACAGTGAGTTGCATAGATAGCTGGCCAAATGGCAGGGCTCAGAGGATTGTGAGCAGTAGTGCAGAGTCAAATTAGAGGCCAGTAACTAGTGGTGTTCCCTAGGGATCAGTACTGGATTAATCCTGTTCAACACATTCATCAATGACCTGGATGACTGGACAGAGTGTACCTTCAGAAAGTTTGCTGGGAGGGGTGGCTGACACACTGGAAGGCTATGCTGCAATTCAGACCTGGACAGTCTGGAGAGTTGGGCAGCGAGGAACTTAATGAGGTTCAACAAATGCAAGTGTAGGATCTCCCACTTGGGGAGAAATAACCCCCTGCACCAGTGCAGATTAGGGGTTAGCATGCTAGAGAACAGCTCTGCAGAGATGTACCTGAGAATCCTGGTGGACAACAAGTTGACCATGAGCAAGCAAGTGATGTNAATGGTTAGGTGAGTGAACAGTGAGTTGCATAGATAGCTGGCCAAATGGCAGGGCTCAGAGGATTGTGAGCAGTAGTGCAGAGTCAAATTAGAGGCCAGTAACTAGTGGTGTTCCCTAGGGATCAGTACTGGATTAATCCTGTTCAACACATTCATCAATGACCTGGATGACTGGACAGAGTGTACCTTCAGAAAGTTTGCTGGGAGGGGTGGCTGACACACTGGAAGGCTATGCTGCAATTCAGACCTGGACAGTCTGGAGAGTTGGGCAGCGAGGAACTTAATGAGGTTCAACAAATGCAAGTGTAGGATCTCCCACTTGGGGAGAAATAACCCCCTGCACCAGTGCAGATTAGGGGTTAGCATGCTAGAGAACAGCTCTGCAGAGATGTACCTGAGAATCCTGGTGGACAACAAGTTGACCATGAGCAAGCAAGTGATGTGCCCTTATGGCTAGGAGGGCTAATGGTATCCTCAGGTGCATTTAAAAGAGCATGGCCAGCAGGTTGAGGGAGGTCATCCTTCCCCTCTACTCTGCCCTACTGAGGCCACATCCACAGTACTGTGTTCAGTTCTGGGCTCTCCAGTTCAAGATAGAGAAGGAACTAGTAGAGAGAGTCCAGTGAAGGACTACAAAGATGATCAAGGTACTGGAGTGTCTCTCCTATTAGGAAAGGGTCAGTTTAGCCTGGACAAGAGAAGACTGAGGGGATTTCATCAATGTTTATAAATATCTAAAGGGCAGATAGCAAGAGGGCCAGACCCTTTTCGGTGGTGTGCAGTAACAGGACAAGGGACAGCAGATGCAAACTGGAACACAGGAAGTTTCATCTGAATATAAAGAAAAGCTTTTTTACCTTGGTACCAGAGCAATGAAACAGTCTAGTGAGAGAGGTTGTGGAGTCTCCTCTGAANTGGTGGACAACAAGTTGACCATGAGCAAGCAAGTGATGTGCCCTTATGGCTAGGAGGGCTAATGGTATCCTCAGGTGCATTTAAAAGAGCATGGCCAGCAGGTTGAGGGAGGTCATCCTTCCCCTCNGGCTGCTCTAGGTAAACCTGCTTTGGCAGGGGACGATGACGACTGGACAATCTCTGGAAGTCCCTTCCAACCCCGGCCATTCAGTGATTCTGTGATTTTGAGAATTCCATATGCAGCTGCTCAATAATTGAAAAATACCTTTAAAAATTTCTGAACATCTGTTTCACAGCAGTTTGTTGGTCACTGGCTGACAAGAGGTGTGTGACAGGGGGACAAAGTGCTGAGAACAGGCACTGCCAGCACTCCCAGTAAGTCTTCACCAGCTGTGCATAAGAGGCTCAACAGAACTTGTATGTCAGTAAGTCCTTTAAGCTCACCTTTTCTCTCACATTGCTTGAAAGGCTTGCAAGCCTTCAAATGGCCTGAATTTCTAAGGTTAGATTATACCATTTTCTATTGTGCATTTGGGCAGTTCTCATAATTTACTTTGTAGAGGTTAGCTGGTTGCTTGTTTTTCAACTCTACGAATACTGTTTTAAGTACCTCAGTCTGCTGCCTTTCAAGGTTAATTTTACCTTGGTCCTTTTCTTGTTCTTCTCAAAGTTACTTTTCTCTTATGACTCTAGTGCTTTTTTTTTTTTGTCTCATAGCAGGACAGGTCTAATTTTCTAAACATTTCTGACTGTTCCTGCCCTCTTTATTCCAGACTTTGGGTACCTATAGATTCTTCTATAGCCTTTGTAACAAAAAAGATTGTTTTAAAAAATAGTAATTTAGTTAGGAAGTGGAGAAAGGTAACCAAAAGAATGGGATTTGAAACACAGCTGGTGCTAAAGTGGTGAATGTTTCAATGAAAACTTTTAGAGAACTTGACATTTATTTAATGCTGGAACAAAACCCCACTCTTTCAAAAAAGCTGTAGTGTCCATTTTGGGTATTTTTGGATTGAAAAGATTGGTTTACAAATGTGCTTATGCTTCCTGGGCAGCCTGTGCTGGTTTGTTGGCTTTGGCTGGGATAGAGTCAACTTCCTTCACAGTAGCTCATATGGTGCTTTGCTTTGGATACACCACCCTGCCTATGAGCAGGCTGGGGGTGGACAAGAATTTAGCAGGGGGCACAGCCAGGTCAGCTGATCCTGACTGACCAAAGGGATATCCTACCTCATATGAATTTGTGCTCAGTAAAGCTGTGGGAAGAAGAAGGAAGGGGAGGATATTCACAGTTAAAGTGTTTGTCTTCCGAGGTAATTGGTATGTGCAATGGATCCCTGCTGTCCTGGAAGTGCCCACTGCCAGGAAGTAAGGAAGGAATTCCATATTTTCCTTTGCTTGTATGCACAGCTTTTGCTTTATAATAAAAAGGTCCTTATCTCAACCCACAAGTTTTCCCACTTTTAGCGAGTGAGAGGCTGCGTGGGACCTAGCTGCTATGTGGATTAATCCTCAAGAGCAGGTTTTGCCAAACTGCCAAAACAGTCTATTGAAATAAATATGGCTATGGAATGCCTTATTTAAACAACAACAAAAAAAACCCCAACACCCAAGTTTTTTTTAGTCTTCAAATTAATAAGCACTGGCTTACATACCTATTTTGAATCTTTCTAGCTCATGATGATATTTAAAGAAGCATATTTGTTTTACATTACTTCAGTCTCATTTTTCAGACTATTTTAATTTCAAATGCTTTTTTCCAAGATAGATGCCTTCTGAGTTGTTTGTTCTCCTTTGTTTTTCTGAAGCTTTTCCAGTTCTTGTTGGGGAGGCTTTACCAGTCTGCAGGAAATGGAATCCAACACTTTTGCCTTTGACTCTTGACAAGTGGCTCTAAAGTGATGGGCCTGTCTTGAACATCCGTTTTCCTTTCTGCCTTAATTTGGAGAAATGCTTTTTGGCATAAACTAATACAATCATGCAGGAAAGGAAGTCCTAGTAACAGGTCAAACTAACATAAATTCCCACAGGATAATTACGTCAGTTAAAATACAATATGCGATATAACATATTTATATATAAGACAATGATATTGCAGAGTTCCTACTACAAAATGCTTTGGATCATCCATGTCTATTGGGACACCTCAGACTTTCCAAGGAGAAACAAGTCCTTAAAGGCAGCTTGAACTAACGAAAATGAAAATTCAAACTGAATATATTCAATATATTCCATTTTAAGTTTCAGTGCTGGAGGCACTGAAGCAAAACTTCATTTGAACAAAGATCCTCCCAACAGTACAGAAGACTCACCATTGAAATTACAGTTTCATTTTCATTGATTTTCTCTGGCATTCATGCATCTGTCTTATTAACTATTTTACCATTAGTCATGCAAGGAACCTTCTCTTCCTTAGTTCTTGGTGTTTCTACAACCTTTCTTTTCCTGTTGATAGCCCTACTTCTCAGATTTAACTGGTTAATATGGTGACTTGTCTCTTTGGTTGATTAGTTGTTTTCCCCAGGTCGATGGGGCCCTTTCAAGTATGTAATGTGACAGGAGATGGACTGATAGATAAGAGAGCTAGCCTCACTATTTTATTTTGCACCTCTCAAATTACACACAGCTTATTTTAATATTACTTCTTGATTCCTCTGTGCTCCTCAAGCAGCCCTGTAGATGCTGGATTGCTCAATGGCCATTTGTTTAAACTGACATATCTGCACTGACATTCAAAAAATCCAGGTTCCTCAGTCTGAAGCAAACAAGAAAAAAATAATTCTAGCTTCCCCCAGGTGTGGTTGAGAGCTGACTGCAATTCCAGCATCTGTGATATTCACCAGATGCAGATAAGCCCTGAAAATTAATTGCTGGGGTTTTTGATTGTGATAGAAAAAAAATATCATTTATCGGTCATATTTATTGCGTTTTGCATATTTTAATCTATTTAAAACCAAAACGAAAGGATATCAGCATGACATCTTAATGTGTGCCATTTCTTTGATATTATATGGCTAATGTGGTGTGTAAAGCATATATTTTTTATGTGAAAATTCTCCCTCATGTCATAAAAGTCACTTGATGGCATGAATAGTCAGCTCAACTGAGAATTGAACATAGATATTTCAGCCAATTTGTTTTACTTCTAATAAAACAGACATCTGTTTAAAACTTGACTCCTCACCAATTAACTGTTGCCACAAATTTAAATAGATGGTATTTAAAGGAATTCATATACACACACTTTGAGCAGATGTAAATCTCAGTAGTTACACTCAAGTCAATAAGAGCACGGAGATTTATATCCACTAGAGCTATGGCCCAACGTGTTTGCCCTGGAGAGATTGCTATTTATGGACAGTGACATAAAGCAGTGAGAATTAAGGATGATCAGAATGTGTGTCTTCTACGAAAAAACAGTCAGCTGAAGGAGAAAAATGGTGTGAGGAAGATGCTGGCTTGGAACTGGACTGCTGACAAATTGTGAAAAGTCTGGCATTAATTGAAATGAGCTATGACCTAGTGCAGAATGTCTAAACTATTACAGAGTCATTGAATGAGACGATGCGATAAAACACAGGTTGCACTGGACACCAAGGAATACTAGAAAAGGACAGAATTGGGTGTCATGGTGGCCCAAGGGACTGTATGCAGCTCTGGAAGCATGGTGCTTCCTGCAGGGCAGTCTGCGGGCCAGTTTGCCAAAAGGACTGGTGCCATAAATGTACTTTTCTGTCAGTTCCTATGTCACATGTCCACTAACACTAATGGTTACTGACCTAGCACTGGAAGGTAAACAAACCTTACGTTCTGGACACTGCAAAAACAAGAGAAATGGGGTCAGTGATTTGTTGTTATGATTGTTACAAATGTTAGAAAAGAATCTGCTTTTAAAGTGTTTGTTAATTACGAACAGTATCAAAGCTTTTTAAAAGGTTGTGTGCTTTTCTTGTTTTATTTGCAGTTTTCTTTTGATAAATTTATAGTACCTACTTTTCTACTTTTGTTTAAAACAATCTTGAAGGAAAACTCAGTATAAATAGTGCAAAGTTTTCATTAATTTTGATATATAAATATAGCTTAAATTCTTTCTGGACTCCTTTTCAGTGATGTTGTAAAAGGCTTATAAATACCCATCCTTTTTACAAACTAAAGTTTTTACGAATTATGTTTCTGAATCCAAAGTATCCTCTCTAATTTCTCCTATTTATAATTTTTTAACTCATTCAGATGGTTTTATTCAAAAAGAAGAATATTTTTCCTCTTTTATCAGATGCATTGTCTTTGCAGTCCTTCTTACTTTCTTTGACGTCGCACAGCACTGCTTCACAGCATGCTAACCGTATTTCTTTCCAGCCTTTCCTTATTACACTCTTTGTTAGATTTTGCTTTACTGATGCTCCCTGTCACAGCAGAAGCAGTCACCGTGTTGTACAGTCCTTGTATCATAATGCTACTCTAAGCACTTTGTTTTGGAAACCAGGGGTTACAGAAGAATGACTCACTGAAGATGGCACATTTTGCATAAAACCTCCAGACCTCTGTGAAATAAACCCGTGGTTCCCACTCATTTAATTTATTCTCATTAGCACGTTGATCATTCTACCTAATAATTTTCTGTCATTATGAAAGCATGGCATGGTGTTACTCTAATCTTGATAATGATCACTTTATCTAAATGTATCAGCGTGTCGGGGACAGGGAACTTGGAGAATGTCTCCTGATGAGAACGCGTTTTAACTGTTGGGATGTGTAAGCTGGCTCATTTATTTCATGAATGATAGTCTGAAAATACTCACATTTCAATTTAGACTTCTGATTGTATCGACGGTGTGAAACCTTGCAGCTGTGCCTGCCTGTTTCTCATTAATTTGCTTTAGAAATAATCTCAAATCCTGGATTTCATTCAAATGTGAAAGAAACTAATTT
>VZTM01010428.1:8279-34815 GCA_013400555.1 Jacana jacana | reverse complement strand
CCACTGGCTGACTCCTCCACCAGTCCTGGCTGTTTAATTCAGTGGTTTGCAATCTGTGGTACACAGAACCCTGGGGTTTCTCCACAAACTATTCCTAAAAGGTCTGTGAAAAGTAATTACAGAAAACAAGCCTATCATTTCATGTGCTGGCTTTAATTTGTTAGCTAGGGGTCCCATACTTTCAATGGATCTTTTTAGGGAACTATGGTTTTAAAAGGACTTATTGAAGTTACATATACATTACACTAGACATTAAACAAAACATCTGTTATATATTTTTCTGTTAATCTCATTATCTCTTGGACTTTGCTAGCTTTGTATAAAGACCATACATAACATCCTATTAATGAAGGTGGCAGTCTCAAGAATAAGTTGCTTTCCACAGTTGTGCCTAGTAGAAAAAGCTCCCCCAAAAACAATTGCACATTCCGCTATTGGGGCTGCTTTACACTCCATTACAATTCTGTCTGAACTGCTAATAAATGTTGGGTTATAAATAGCTTCTGGAAATCTATTTGTTTATATCTCTTATAATTTGAGTTCATAGGCATGTGCCTATTTGTTTACTATCTAGTGTTTTCTTAATAAATTATTTTTAATAAAATCACTGTATTTTCATATACATCTTTGGTTCTGGTAAATTATGCTGCCAAGCCTCTAAATATGTCATGATACAGTGTTTCTCTGAATCTCAAATTAATAAATTACACAAAGCTTAAGAAAAAATAATTTAACTGTTATGTATAATTGTTTAAAGTTGCGTAGGTAATCAGCTTTCATTTGACCTATTATGAAGTGATTTAGCTGTTAAAATAGCTCCAGAATTTTAGGTCAACCAATGTTGTTGCACACACTGGTTGAGAAAAAAAGAAAGAAGAAGTGTTGTTTTGGTGAATCAGGGAAAAACAGTAGCTTTTAAACAATTGACTAGGTTTCTTTCAGACTTCCCTGATCCTCTTCTGGGATGCATTTAATTCTTATGACTAGTGATGTGTGAAATATCATCATAATAAAAATATGAGTACAGTTGTAGCTTCATAATATGGAGGGAAAAGGAAGGTCCCAACCAGGCTGTGAGTATCTAAAAGAACAATCTCTCTGACAGCTGATCACACACTCCAATAGGTCATCTTCTTTGTTCTGTGCTCTGGCATCAAACTTTGTCCTGTTCTTTGAAACAGGAATTATTTTAACATGCGAAATTTAATGTAGGACTCAGATGGTCTTTGGAAACTGTCAACTGTAACCATGAACCTCTTCTCTACAGTCTCCTCAATATATTTCCCAAGACAGCAGTGGCAAAATATGGGACATGTTTGTTGGTGACAACAGAGACCAGGACATATTTTCAATCAAGCCTATGTATAGCCATCCCTGACAGGAAGAACTTTTCACCCTCTGCATTTTGTCTTCTGCTAGGCTAAATAATTTTTAAATCTGCCAGCTTTGACACTCTGGCTCTGCTGCTTCAAACCATGGGGTTGTGCTAACTTTGCAATTAAGCCTCTTACACTGAAGGAGAAGTTGTCAATTAATGCTAAGTAGTTTAGTAAGACACTGACATCCCAAAAGTAATACTATTTTGGCTTGACAGGTTTTGATAGGGAGGTGGCAGCCCTGTTTAGCTTGTCTGTTCACTAGTTCCTGTTGCTCCAGGGAGAATGATGGTAAAGACTGTCTTCATGGCAGGACTGGGTATACTGTATTTCGCTTTCTTTTACTAGTAGTAAATGACTAGTGTCTTAGATTTTGAAATTTTTGTCGTTGTTGTTATTCACTTACAAATTATTCCACAAATCAAAGTAACTCCATTGTTTTTCTAATTTCCTGGTAACTATTTCTTGACTTGAACATTCCTGAGAAGTTACTGTAGTGCCAAGAAACTACTGTAGACTAACTTATAGCGTGAATAGGCAAACAGAAAGAAAAGCAAAAATGTTACTGGTTTTCCCACAGTTTTGCCAGTTTTTTTCCTACTAGTAGTAGGAAAACAGAAACAAGGTTTTAGAAGACATTTCTTTGACTTCTTTCAATCTAGGAAAGAATTAATAAGTGTTCCCAACATACTAGTAAGTAATTCAGTTCTCCCTGCTGATAAGGTTCTGCAAAATTTAGTCATTTTATCTACACAATATGTTTGAGTGTGTTCTGAAAGTCATGCTTGCTAAAATTTAAGGAAAAACTAACAAATGCTAATGATTTTGGATGCAAGTACCTTAAGATTTCTGAATCTTAAAACAGTGTTTTGATAAAGAAAGCTTTCATCTTGCCATATTAGCTATAGCAGCACATTTGAAGACAAGTAAGTACTTACTTCTTTTAATAAACATTTTTGTAGTGAAAGGTACTGCAGAGCAGTCATATACTGTATTTGATTCTCTCATTTTGTTTTAATGACAAAAAGGGCAGATATAATTTCTTTTCAGACAAAGGAATATAGGGGGTTAAAATTACTGTAGTCACTGCTCTGTTCAGATGATGTAAATGAGCAGAAAAAGGGTTAACTTTAGAAAGAGAAAGTGCAATAGAATATAATAGAAAATTATAAACATTCTTTAAAATTTTAATATCTGGTTTGTGATGCTTTGTAAGAAGGATGTAACCGTCTGTATCATTCTTCCAATCAGTTTTAAAGTTTTAACCAAAGTGTTGACTGTTAGCAAAAGATAAACCAATTATGTGTCATTTAATTAAGTTCATCTTTCCAACTAGTCATATGGAACTTATTAAAGCTATTACAGAAATTATTGTATGCCTACATGGTAAAAGCAACAAGATACTATCCTAATGCTTTTATTACTAATTTTATATGGGTCTAACAAGAAAAAATCAACAGTTTTTTTGTCAGACTCATAATCCATTTGGCTGGGTTATTCAAGTTGAATTACAGAAACCAGAGATTGTTTTTTTTCCTTGGGAAAACAAAGTCTTTTATAACTTGGCTCTTAACCATGATTATTCTAATTCTTGCACCAGGTATTTTGTATGATTTTGTAAACAAAACAGGTAAACAATGTCTGTGCCTCAAACAATACCTTACATACCTTGTTATATGATTGTTGTTCTTATTTATTCTTATTACAACATCATCAGGCATATTTTAACTTCTCAGGTATATTAAAAACCTAGTCTGACTTCACTGAAGTCTTACAAGAAATCTAGGTGTTTAAAAGTACTTATTATCTTGTTTATGAACATCTTATATTTTGCATATGCATTAATGTACTCCAAGGTTAATTGTTCTTATTAACACATTTTCCTTGCATTGAAAGTAAGTTACCACATACGCCCATGAATGTATCACAGAAACCAACAAAACTTGAGTCTTCTTAAAAGACTAATTACTTCTTGTTTATGTATTTCCATGGACACTGTTGTTTAAAGCATTAAATAAACAACAAATATCATCATGTATGTAACAAAAGGATGTAATTCTGTATGAAATTCTTTAGGTTTTACCATGTTTCTCCTGGAACCAAAGCAGTGGGCTTTTTCAGCATTTTTAAAGACATTTTCCTGTGTTTTGCAGAAATCACAGACTTTTAGAAAGCACACTTAAGTTAAAGTATGCAATCTTGAGATATGAAGTCTGTATATCCTGTTTCTCTGACACAATAAACATTGTCTACAGTGAATAAACATTTTTACTGGAAGAGGCTTGGAGAAATGAATGACCACTTTTGTCATCCCGGTAAATTCTGTCAGGGAAGTACCCAGACCAAATACCATTGGGAAAAACAAGTTCCTTCTCAGAAAATGTTTAGGGATGGTTCTGTCATTTCTCCAGCAGTTTGGCTCAGACCAGTTTTTGCTAGTAGGAAGCAGTAACTTTCAGAATTTGGTGGGAAGGATTTCAAGCTAAAAGTGCCCTTAGAAAATTATTTCAAAGCTGTGACTAGTTGCATCTTATTTCTCTGTACAGCAGCAATTCTGAGGTTTCAGATTCAGTACCTTGTCAATGGATTTTTTGTTTGTGTGTTTGTTTATTTTTCTGAAGGTTTTCTGGACTAAAATTTTGGGGAAGCATTTAAAAAGAACTACCTGAGTGTACAGTTTTTACAATGTAAAAAGCAGCTGATTTAACTGCAAAATTCTACTGATGGTGAGGGTGGCAAGGGACATACATTTTCCCTGCTTTGTGCTTTTCATTTTTTGCCTTTTTTTCGGTGTTTCCCTGACACTTCGGTGATGTGTTTCAGGGAGATGAACAGGAAGAAAATTAACCCTATTGAAAAACAAAGAGAGCAGAGAGCAGGCAGGCAGAAGAGAGGAGTCAAGGCAGAGCAAGGCAAAGAAAGGAATGATGGAAGAGGCATGAGTCTTGTTGGGTTCTAACAGACCCATTTTGAAGCCATAACTGTCTTAGCTACCATGTGCAACCATGGCCCTGCAGATCAGGTAGTTCAGATGACTGTTGTACATGTTCAAAAGCCTGAGGAGGCCACCATTTCACTGCCTACACACTCAACTCCATGCTGGGTCAGCTCCATGTGGTGCCGATGATTAAGGCAAGGCTCCAAAGCTCCTCTCTCTCAGTGAGGCTGCACATTGCCCAGCAGCCTGGCTTTTCACCAGCCCCTTCATCTCATATAGTTTCCATCTTGTAAAGTTGCCTGCCATCTCCACAAAACTTAATTTTACCACTGACAGTCATGAGAAGCAGCAAAGCTTGTTCCTTGACCTTGAAACAGTACACATTTTACCTTGCCTCCACTGCTGAGAAGCCTGGACCTGGTTTTGAACAAAAGCAATTATACTGATTTGGAATGAAAAGGCATTTAAAGCTCTTTTGACACAGCAACACAAAGGGAGAGGGTCAGTCTTTCCGAGATTTGAACATGTTGCCTTCTTTCCCTTCCACTGCCATTTGTGAGAGAGGGTTGAGAGAACCTCTAATGCTAATGATCGCTGAGGAACTCTCTTTGTTAAGAAGATTTCCATAATGCATACTTCTTCTGAGGTGTCTATGTCATGATGTGATTCCTTCTGCCAGCTCAAGCGTGTCCTCTATCCATGTCCAGAGGCAGAAATCAATGGCAAAGCATGCTGAGAGAGTATAATGGAGCCATTCTTAGCCTCTGCAGCCACTGAGAGCTTACCCACTGTTGAGTCATTGAAGAAGAGTCCAGTCAAAAAAAAACCAAAAAACCCAGCACAGTATCTGGTGTAGGAGACTTTTCTTCCATTAACTTTGAAAAACAGCAAGGGATAGAACAGAAGATATACCTGGTTGAAGAAGTGATTCTTTCATGTGTTTTCTTGTATAACAACAAGGCAAGAATATATGAAACTCGGCAAGGTATTTTACTCTAACCTCCTGTCTGCTTCCTTGCTCGATGTCACAAAAGCCAAGTTGACTTTAAAACATGGAGAAATAATATGCCTTTATTTTCTAATATGTAAACTGCAATCAAATCTGCAATGCATTATTTTAACCACCACAGAAACTAATATTAATTGCAAATAACACCAAAAATATGTGAATCAAAGTTTATTCTAGTCTGACTCAGAAAGCAAAGGAATTCTGCTCACAATACTGGCCTTTGTTTCCCTTACAGCAAAACATCCTTGCATTAGTCATTTATGGTATTAAGAAACATTGATAATTGCCTTTTATAGTTTTTCAAGCATCACAATTTAGTACAACTATAATTGAAAAGCTGGATTTTGCAATCAAAAAGTAGAATACAGAGAGTGCTGCTATGCAGAAGTGAAGAATTTCCTCTTTCTTTAGCTTATTAATTTTCAAATAATGCTTTAGGGCTTGTTGTGATAGTTCTTTACAAGGTAGTAAATATATAACTAAACAGACTGTCTAGGCTGAAAACTAATTACCATTAGAAACTGAAGCATTTGGGCTTGTTATTTCTGCAAATCAAACAACTCTGAATACAATCTCCATATTAAATAAAATGTTCGGTGAACCATGAAGCTCTTCACAAATCTGGACCATGTTTTAAGAAGCTCTTTTTTTAGTTATTGTCGTATGCATGCTGTTGCATGCAGAACAGTTAGAATATTAAAATATTTTTTATATTGGAGGGTGGGGAGGAAAATGAAAAGGTTGTGTTAAAACTTGGCTTTAGAAGCTATGAAATAAATGTGAGAAAGGAAACATATGCCTTGAAGTTAGAGTTTTTCCACATTCACAGAAATTATGAGGAGGAGACACATTCTGAACTTGCTGGGTCATTCCTCTGTGTTGTGGACAGATACCACAAGGATAGTAAAGCTATAATATGGAGCATTTGTTATGTGTGTTTCAGAACTGTAATGAAGTTTCATCTATTAAAAAACATTCAATTATATAGCTAGTTATTAATAAAGTTCTTAAGACTAAAATCAGTCCATTTCCCTCAAAAAAAAAAAAAAATTATTTCCAGAGATGAGTTTTTATCAAGGCAAGAGCCAGGGAACAAACAACAGATATATGAGTGAATGACCTTTTGTTCAAAAATTAGAAGGAAAAAGAAGATAAAAGGAATCCACAGAGAAGGAGACTAAAAAACACAAACATCCCATATCAGCAAAGCATATAAGGGGTGAAGGTAGAAGTAAGGCTGTTTTTGGAATCATTCTTCAGACTAATTGCCTGGTATGCTGCCTGTGTTTCTGTCAAAAAACATGAAAGGAAAGTACTGACTGATTATTGGAATATCAAATTAGGATATACATTCTGAAGTATATGGAGAGAATAAACTGCACATATAATAAGGCTGCATTTTTATCAAGGATTTCTGGTGATGATACAAACCATGTAAGGGAACTCAAGTACTTTTACACAGTAGCTGTCATCTGATAGCTGAAATAAAATATAACTCTATGTACAAAAAAAAAGAGGAGAAAAAAGGCAAAATGAGAAAACAGCTTTAGATACCCACAAAGATAGGCACTGGTACAAAATTGCATGAAATCTTGTGATCGTAATTCAACTCAATGTGTTTGACCATCAAAGGCTATAATGAATTATATCTGTTGCTTTGTAGCACCTACAGCAGTTAAGAAAGTAAAACAATTTAAATGTATAACCTCTTCTTTTCATGCACTCCATCCCACATGCCTTTATCCAAGCACAGTGATTTGTTTGTTTGGCTTTGTTAGAGTCTAATTAAGATTGGAACTTGATGAGTGCTCATTTAATAGAATTCATTCTGGATAAAATAAGGTAGCAATGCTTATTGGCGAAGAAGCATAATTGGAAGACTGCACAGAGGGATTAGCTCCTTTGACTAAAGTCATACACTCACCCTCTGTTATAGGGTTTCTAGACTGACTATTTCTTGAATCTTCAGCTGTTTCAAAATGTTTGGACAGGAAAAAGTAAGTGCTGTAATTATGGGGAATGTGTGCTGTATTCATTATACAAGACAAGAAGCCGAATCATTGTATAAAGCAAAAACTTCATATTAGCTATCGAGTGTTCATAAAACCTCTCCTTTCTTTTTTTTCCTTCCAAAAAAAGAACCTTCCCTTCTTTTTTTGCTTCTCTTTTCCCCAGAGCAGCTGCAGTCTCTGGGAACTGAAGGCCCAGATTTCCCAAAGATCTAACTTAAAACAACTCTTAGATGCAGCTTTTCAACACCCATTAGCCCTAATCAGGGGTGGGGATCTCCTCCAAAAATATATCATATAGGAAGTCCAAGCTAGCTCTCCAAGGTCAGAGAGAGGGCAAGCTCATTACTGTGTAAATTAGAGGAGCATAGAATTTTGAAACATCTCACTGAAAAAGATTCGAATAAACCCCAGCTTGTGTGATGGGAAGAAAAGAGGATAGAAACAGCAACAACAAAAAAGCTTGTGTAAGCAGACTTGAAGATGGCATCAGCAAAGATGAAGAATGTAAACATTTGCTTGATATGTTTACCTGAAATATATAATGTCTAGGTACAATGACTGGCCTATTAGAATACCCAGTTCTCTTCCCTGTTGACTTTTTAATCTCAGTTGTGTTTTGCAATATGTATCATCATTAGAAAAGTCTCTGGTTTACTGATGAACTTTTTTTTAAAGTCTGTTGTATTGGTTGGTCTTTTGAAAAGCACAATTCATTTTTTTCTGTGAAATTCCCTAAACTGCCACAAAACCAATAAATTAAAAGGTCAAAGTGCAGTGGCAGTTCAAACTTGTGAAAGCAAAAATATAAAATTGAATCAAACATAGGCATTTACACATTAAAATGCAGAAGAATGGAAGAATAATAAGATATTCACATCTCCGATTACTGTTCAGTATTCACCTTTCCTTCTGCTATTTTTAGATAGCAGCTTGTTTCGGAAACATTTAATGTTAGAAGTGGTCATTATAACATATAATAGGCAATAGGCCTGGACATAAGCAAAATGAATCTTAACTGAGTTTACTCAGTTAATCTTTCTGTTGGCATAGTAATATTTATTTTCTAGTCCTTTAGGTGTGCTTTGCAAAGGCATTTTTAACTACTGGAATTTGTTTAAATATTTATTTTGATAAAACCACAAAGAAAATATATTTCCTGCTTGAAACAAACCCTTTTCCAAATGCCAGGACTCACAAGGATGTATGACTGGATTTTGTGACAGTTGATGTCTGTATAGTAGATGTTTAATAAATGGAGACATTTTATACTAAGTTTTGCAGATTAATATTTTTCCAGTAGTGACATATGTATTGGAAAAAAATCTTTTCAAAATGAGGTCACTGCTTTAAAAATGTAAGAAACATTGTCAAATTTAAAATGCTCTTTTAGAAAAGAATTCAGTAACTGCACATTAAGAGTGCCTTAATGTCTGCGACAAGCAAAACATCTGCTTCAGCAGCGGAAATGGAAAGTTAATACTCCAGATAAGCAAAGGAGGTTTGGGGGAAAAAAAAAAAAAAAGAAGAAAGAAAAAGAACTACTATAAACCTTACTCACATGAATTCTTCTTTGATCAAGTTAGTTCAAATGGA
Source organism: Jacana jacana (assembly GCA_013400555.1). NCBI lineage: Eukaryota > Metazoa > Chordata > Aves > Charadriiformes > Jacanidae > Jacana > Jacana jacana. Next base: position 25,887 of record VZTM01010428.1, on the reverse strand, counting down.
ACAAATAACTCCCTCTTCCAATTAGCTTCATATCATCTATCCCTATTAGTTTTCATTCCCCACCCTATTTTTCAGCAGATTTCTTGGGGTGTATCTTTATTCTACCCTGGGAAGTAGAAGACTGAACCCAGAGCACACTGTGACCTGACCCCACACATCCCTATGGCAGGTTTAGTGTATCCCCAAGGCGATGCGCACTGTGGGTTAAAACTGTAGCTGCCTCCAGTTTCCACCTGCCCTGGTGCAGTGGGATCCTGGGCATCTCCCTTATCATACTGCCTGCCTGACACCAGCCACAAGTACCCTGCAAGGCAAGACAGTGAATTAGTTGGGTATGTCATATCCCCTTTACACTACTGTGAGTCTTTCCCCACCCATGACTATGGGAACAACCTTTTGCCCCACATCGTGCCCCAAAGCTTGTTCATATAAACCAGAGAGTATACTTGTATCCAAACAGTGTATCTCAGACCCACATGAGAAATACACTATAAATCTAAGCAGTCAGTGTGCTTAACAATTTTTACTGGGTGAATGTCTTAAATTTATTACCTCCTGCTTTTGTGTTACTAAGACTTGACTGGGATTTAAAGATTCACAGTTGACCCCAGGCTAGCTGAAACCAAGTCCAAGAACAGAGAAGCTGCAAACACTCTCCTAAATGTGTTCATTTAGGATAATGGGACTGGCTGGATCTGTGTGAAATACTTGGACAGCTGACAGCATAGAAAAAGTCCCATTGATCTAGTGAAAGGGAAAGAAATTAATAAGACTAAGATGGAACAGTTGCATATGAAGAAATAATACAGACGTTTCCATCTCCAACAAAGGAGATATAGTATTGGACAGGCAGTATGATTTTGACAAGAGAATAACAGTAAGGTAAGCAAAAATAGAAGCAGAGGGAAAGTGGAGGACTGAGGGGTAAATAAAGACTTTCTGAGAAAGTCTGTAAGAACTGTTAAATATAGAGAACAAATGTATATATACACTGATGAATGAAAATTTCTTTCTAGATAATTTTCATACTTGACATTGGTCTAAATTAGACTGAAAAGCACAAATTTCTGCAAAATGTTTATTGTTTTGTCATAGTGTAAAAGCAAAATAAAAAGTCTTGAAACTATTTTCCCATGCTTATGCCCAGCACAAACTAGCTAAATATTAACTGGAGTCAGAGGCAGAACACCACCTAACTTATAGCTGTAAAGGTTATGCAATTCTAGTCACTAGAATACAAGACCAAACCAATGATAAGACCTTCACATTTACAATTATACAAATAAGTAACACCATAGTTAAAATGCAAGTACACATCTCACACAATATGGATTGTAAACTACAATTTCTCTTGTATTGGAAATTCATAATGTACTTTCTTTTGCTATTGGGTTTCAAAATGAGGTCATATAAAGTGAAATGGATTTTTTTATATAATCAAGTGCTTAAAAGCTGCATTATATATACTTCCAGATTGTTTGTTTCTTTAGAATCAATTATGCTCTAAAAGTTGCTGTATGAGAAAACACTTAAACTCTTCATGCACTGTATAGTGCACTTGTTGCTACATAAAAATGATAATAATAGAGGTTAAAAGTCATTGCAGGTTTTAGCTAAGCATTCTAAATTTTTCATTTTGACTTCCATGTTAATGTGAAGCAGCTATAGAGTTTCTTCAGCAAATGCCTATTCACAGTTCTGAGTAGCAATTACTGTTGATACTGCCATTAATGAATCAACAGAGACACCTGGGAATGGTGGCTGACCTGCTGCCTTGAAAATTTGGAGATGGCACGGAAATAACACTCGAAAGCAATTTCAAAAGGTTTTCTAACCTTTCTCATCCTGTCTGCAGTGGTAGGATGCAGTTTGAGATGAAATATTGGCACCTATCTGTAGGTATCTATATGTGCAAGAAGTGTGTGCAATATTAGCCTGAACACATTTTAAATGCTGCGGTTTATCTCCCCTAGTCTTCAGATTCTACATTGGAAGGTCATGTGTTTGCCACAAATCTTGTGTCATATCTACAAACATCTTAAACATCCTAGCACACACACTCTGGGAGTAGATCTGTAAACTAAACAATAAAATTATGTCAGAGGCATCTGAACTTCCATTATAGTCTGCAGAGATAGAGAGCAGAATTCAACCATGGAAACAGAGGTGTATAGGGCTATTTTAGCCTCAAGAAGGTAGTCTACTGGCCATCCTCCTGCCTCTCTAGAGGGACACAGCCACATGACAAATTGTGCCCTGAAGATGCCTTAAATGACACATAGCATTTATCTTAGTCACATCTCCATTTTGGTGTCTTAATCTGGAGACTGGATTATGCTTTGTGTTGTGATTCAAAAAAACATAGACATAACACTTGCCAAAGTTAGAAGTTTAAAACTGGTGCATATAGCCGATACAGGAAAACCTTCTTCCTGCAGCTTCCTGAAAAGAGTGTTGCATTCTGCTCCCATACTTCTGTGAGGAACAAGATAATGGAAGCTGGAGGCTGAGTGTTGCAGTTTTTCTTAGAGGCCAGATATCACTGACCACTTAATACACTATAAAAAGAAATCAGAAAAATTAATAGCATATAGACATCTGGAACATCTAGCAATAGTTTTGGCAAGTATATGCTCAAATAATGTCCTAATGTGATTACATATTGCTTTCTGTCTGATTAAAGCTGCTGTATATCAGAAGTGTGATTGTCTGCACTTCCAGAAAAGAGGCAAATCATACAAAGACCTTTCCCTTTAAGCCATCATGTGCTACTCAGTTAATTGAGCATACTAATCTTAATTTAGGTAAGCAGAGTGGGAAAGTTTTCTTTTGGAGGTCTTCAAAGACCTCCTCCTATTTGAATTGGAAGTTGGGCTTAATTCCACTGCTTAAACACAGGTATGTAGCTCCATTTTAGGTGTCCTAGATTATACTTCTTGGATTTGCTCTAAAAAAGCAGGAGACTCCCATGAGTCTGTGTCAAATTTGTCAAGCTGAGCCCATCAGCCAAGATGGTGACATATCCATGAAAACATACCTAAGAAAGGGCAGAAAATGCTGGACAGGCAGAGTGGGAGGAAAAACAGCAAGAAACATCAAAAGAAACACCAAGGTCAGAGGAGGAGGAAGTACTTCATGGTGCCAGAGTAGGTATTCACACTGCAGCCTGTGGAAGAGACCACAGGAGAGCATATTCCTGAAGGAATCACAGCCTGTAGAGAGGCTCTGACAGTGCAAGGCAGTGTGAAGAGGAAGGTGCAACAGAGAGGAACTGTTATGTACTGACCATTCCCTCTTGCCTCTTGGGGAGGGGATTCAGGAGTGAAAGAGCAGAGTTAAGCCTGGGAAAGGTGTTGTTTTAATATTTATCTTGTGTTTTTCCCACTACCCAAAGTAATGGTTACATTTTTATTTTAATTGGAAAAAAAAAACAAAAAAAAAATCACAAGTCAAGTCTGTTTTCCCCATGATGATAATTGTTAAGTGATCTCCCTGCCTTTATCTCAACCCGTGAAGTTTCTCATTCCTGCTCTTACTACTTGCTCCCTCCCTCCATCCCAGTGAATGGTGGGAATAATCAGGCAACTGGGTGGGTGTTTGACTGTTAGCCAAGGCTAACTGACCACATCCCTCCAAAACAAAACTCCCAGTGTAGTTCTGGGGATTGCTGTAGCAGTGATTTCAGTAGATATCAGCGATAAGACTGCGTCTGGTTCATTGTCTTCTGTCAGGCTCCTAAAAGGTTTTGCACTGCCAAAGACTGCCACGTATCCCCATGCTGTGTTTTAGGACACACAACACACCTTTAGTTTCCCATAATGAATGATTTACAGCATAACTATGACATTACTTCATGTCCTTTTGAACTGAAATACATCCCACACCCCCCAAGAAAAAAAAAAAAAAAAAAAAAAAAGACATTTTAGGCTACAGGGGAAAGTACATGAGGCTCAGAGGAGACCCATAATCAAGTACTACTTAGTCAGGATGTTGCCAGTCTCTTCTAGATAGGACTGGAGTTAAGCAGAGTAGATATAGGCCAATCTGTTCTATTAGTCTGGACACCAAGAGTGGTTCCAGGAAACATATTTTACAGCAGGCGCATAAAATGTATCAAACAAAATAATTTCACCAATGAAGAGAGCAGGGATGATGAGAGATCAAGGAGCAGCAGTATTTATTACAACTGACAGTAAAAGAAGCCACTAAGTGTTTGGAAACCTACAGAGCAATGTGCCACATACATCAGGTTCCAAACGCTAATCCTAAACAAAGTTACGTTGGATGGTGTCACGTTCCAGCAAAGGAAGGAAGAGAGCATTGAAGGCAAAGGTGATTCTGCAGCTGCCTCCAAACTGTGACTGACAGAACACCAGAATACGCCTCGTTTCTTTGTGATGGATTATTTCAATATTGAATTACAATACGAGAAACATGGAAAAGAAAGTGCAAAGGGAAAACTGGGATGCAGAACTGTGAACCCAAATAATGACTCGATGAATAATATTTGGTGTCTGATAAACTCTTCTCCACATCTTCACATTAAAAGTGCAGTTTTTTCAGATAGGAAAAGAAAAATTTGGCCGCAACGGCAACATCTGAAGACAGGTCATGTGTCTAAGATGCAACAGCATGCCAGGCAGCAGGTGTCAGCGATGACTGCAACCATTGCTCTGCCAAACTGAATATAAAACAAAGATACCCGCTGATTAGGAAGCGACAAAGATCAACAGTACAGAACTGAAAACAAAAGGGCAGTGTGAGGAATTCCAGCCGGGCCCTAAGTATGGATTTACACCAGCGTTTCAGGCCAAGGAAGCTGAACCAAAAGAAAGGATTGGGAAGTGCCCACACCCAATGTGCTCAGTTCGGCTGCCACAACTGGGTATCAGTACACTCACAGCAAGAATGGAGATACGGTGCCTCAACAGGAAAAGAACATTTAAAGAGCTATGAGATACATGACATGCTACGATATATGATGAAACCATATAGCATTTTTGAACAACCAAAGTTTAAAATGGGGCAATCAAAAGGAAAGGAGGGAAGATTCTCATTGCTGAAATAGGAAGGATGGGGGGAGATTCTTTAAAAGAAATTATTAGCAGCATCTACTTATCTCAACCACAGTTTTATATGTAATATTTGACACCACACAACTAATCTCACCCCTAACAGGATTTCAGGACAAGTTACAAGCAAGAAGCTAGAAAACAACAAAGCAGCAGGATGTAAAATCACAGCAGAAGTACTAGCAGCATTTGACTCACCTCCCTGATGAAACTGATAAATGTGCCTAATGAAATCTAGGAAAGCAGAGAGGAAAAGCCTTTCTGAATAACAGAAATAAGGAAACATGAGTAGGATACTGTGAAAGGGTGACCTCACTGACTTCAGCAACTGCAGACAACTTGTGCTGCTCTTCATCATAGCAAAAACAATTTCCTGTGTGATACAACATAGTGGTAACTATACACAACTTACAGAAGCAGACAAAATCTGTTTGATAAATAAAAGAGTAGGTCAAACAGTTTTCCCTTAAACTGTTCTCAGGATGAGTCAACAGTACTTTCGAAAAAAAAGGTCAATACAATACATACACACACACACACACACAAAAACTCCAAACCAAACCAAAAAAACTCTAGTAGAAAAGAGCTTAATAAAAAAAAAAAATTTCTAACCCAAAACCAACTTTCCTGAAACACTTATAAGAAAAGATAACACCATGTGGGCAAGCAAAGCATCAAAGAAGGAGAAAACCCCAACTAACTAGGTGTTTCTGATTAAATGAGTTATTTTAATCTCCTAACCTGATACCTCAATTCTGAAAGTTCACAGTTGCATTTCTAGGTCCTTAAACTACTCCTCTGCTATGTTCTGATATGTAAGGGAAAATAACAGTGAAGAAATGAATGAATATGCAAAGGATTACAGGGATATTTTATGAGGCATCCATGAATCAGCTTTATTAAAACTCCTAATTCCTTTTTGTGCTCAGCAAGACCACAGTTCTACTCATAATTTTCATAATATATTTTTTCTATTAACTCCTCACACTCCCTCTTGCTTGTACAGGAGCTGTATCTACAACATAAAAGGTTGTTTACAGAAGGCTAACAGTCCTTCTCTTGCAATAGTGGACTACTCTGACCTTAGAAATCTGAGTGGGAGGGCCAGAAGTAGGACAGTCTAGTCACAGACAGTAAACTGTGACAATTCTGAACGAAGGCTTGTCTTAATCTCCATAAAGTCACCTAAAATATAGTTCTATTAATTTTAATTTTATTTTTTAACTTCCCTCTCAATCCATACCAATAGTATTAGAAGATACACAAATATGTAATTGCATTACAAAATAGAAGTTTGATAACTGTATCATTTCTATTGCTTTCTGATAGATGTACCAAAACGGTAGATAAGGGCCTGCTCAGATCCATGTTTTCTAGCTAATAAATCAACATGTCAAAACACTATCCATGTAACCTGAGATAGGGTTTCTATGTTGCATTACTCAATATTCATCACTTCAACATCAATAATTTTTGTGTGTGCTCAATACTACTACAAAAGTTGAGTGACTACAACTCAAAATAGAGTCCTAAGAAGACTCTGAAACAATATATTTGAAAATCTGAAATGGCTCTGGCATTAAAATACATTGCTTGAGAAATTATTAAAGCTAGTCACGTACTTAAAAACAAGCTTATGGACAAATGTGTTAAACATCAGTGTTTAATCACACTGTGACACCTCAAATGAAGCTGAATGTAAATTTGAAAAGAAAAAAAAAATTCCTAGGTTCCACAAGGAGCAAAATATATATACATGTATATATATATACACATAAATATATTAAATCAGTAGCTTTTTTGTGACATGTACAAGTCAAATATCTAAGCAAAATAAAGCTGATAGACATCTCAGAGGTAGCATAAACTGCAGAAGAAAGCTTACAGTAGTATAGAAGTAGACTTTATCACCTAAAGCTTTGTTACTATTTTTCTCTAGATACACAGATTGCTTATTCTCAAACTGTTGGGCTTTTGGTAGGAAATGGACAATATGGGGGAAAAATTCTGAAGGGAATAGTGCATATTACTGAGATCAGTATAAGGATGAAATTGATACAACATCCTTCAAAGGGTAAAAAAAGTGCCCCCAAAAAAAGTATTCAGGTTTTCAAGATTACAATTTAAGCAGGACCACTCTATTAAGGATGTGAAGTGAATGCATGGTATTTAAAGAATGCAAAAGGAAAAGAAGTTGAAATCAATATTGAACATCAGACAAGAGAGTAGTAATCTGGCTTTCATGTCTATTCAGCCAGTTTCTTAGCCAGTAAAAAGTGACATGCTTTGTTGACTCAGGAGGAGCCTGGACACTCCTAGCAGCTAGGGATTCAGGCCCTTGTACATTTCGATGTGCTTTGTTTAAGCTAGATAAAGGATGAGAAGGTTCAGCTGCTAGTTACTAGTAAAAGGGGCCAAGTAAAGGGACAGCAGTAATAAAAAGATGGGCATAAATTAACTATAGTAATTGCTCTGTAATATTTGTTGAGCTCCATACTCTCGATCCTCTCTAGCTAGCAAGTTGATCCAGAAGACTACTCTGGTAATAATGCAATTAGAAGACATTAGAAGTGTGTAATAAATTAACAAAAAGCTGGAATTCCTTTAATTTAATTAGTAAATCACAGGCACATATATACTTACATGGTTAATTATGGATGTTGTGATAAAAGTCTCCAAAGTTTGACCTGATAGCTAATTCGTTATCATGGGAATGGGTTATGGGAATCAGTGTCTGGGGACTCACTCATCTGCAGTATAAAATTAAAAAAAAAAAAACAACTGTGTATACTTAAGAAGTCGTAATACATCCAAGCCAGCCAACTAACATGTTTGCCGGCATCATTGCCACAAATACAAAATGAAGACTAGATTTCATTATTAAACGACCTAATTTATGTCCAAGCGCATATGACTATACAAAACTTGCAACTGCTTACAGATACTGAGAAGAAAAGAAGTATTTCTAGAAGTGGGTAAAAAAGCCCATTACAAGTACTTTGCAATGATTGACCAGTAAAATCAAAACAACTATCCAAGCCCTGAAAATGCTTGCACTCCCGAATAGCATTATGCATCAATAGTCAATGGGCCTGCTCTCATGCGTAAAATTACTCAAGTGTATAAATTTTTCAGGATGGGGGCCAAGGAGTATAATGCTAGACAACAGAGCCCAAAGACAGTTGGCAGCCATTCAATAAAAGTGCTGGGGGCAGCAGTATTAAAGCTGCAGATAGCGAAGTAAAATTAATAAAACTATACAAATTGAAGATTAAAAAAACCCCAGATATTTTAGACTTTGCACAATGCCACTTTGCTTTTACAGTTTGTACGATCTTAAACTGGAAAGAAAGGGTCAAGCCAATTACAGTAATAGGAAATAAGTCAAATCTGATTTGTATATTACACAATGCTCTAATAATTTTAAAGAAAAAAAATTAAAAAGGGGAGGGGGAAGAGGACAAAGACACAAGAAAATAACAAATCTTATATTGAGATTTATCATAGGGGGTTTTTTTCAAGTCAAGGTTGATCATGACTTTAAAAATAGAAAAAGTTCAGTCAATGAAGAAGAATTTTAAAAATTTACATGATCACAACAACTGCAACAACTGCATAAAAACAGTAAAGAGCAAAATGGATTCAAAGAAAATGGTGACTGATGAAATTAAGAAAACAAGATTAAATTGCAAACAAAGAAATTGGGTACCTAGACTAAAAGGAACATTTAATATATTTTACAGTCTACTTATGGTAGAGGCCTGTCTCCTGTCACCTAGGACTTTTTTCATCTCATCAGCTTAGGGCTTCTAGTTTAGGTTTTCTGAATCTCTGCACTGAACATGTATACTTATTTTCATTGACTGTACAAGGAGACCAGACTCCTATCTCTGACACATAAACAAAGCATCCAAAGATAGGTTGCATGAGTACTGCCTGGAAGCAGTTGCCATAGAGTAAATCTGAGAAATTAGCAGCCTGCAGTTGGAAAGAAAAAAACTAAGAGAAGAAAAACCAAGGAAAAAAAAAATGCTTGAAAAGTATTACTTTTCCAGAATTAGATCTATTAGACATCTTCAAAAAAGTACAATAATACCTTTGCAACTTCAAACACAGCCTTAGGACCCATGGTCCTAAAAGGACCAGGAAGGATCACAGGACAGTAAACCAAAAGGATCCAGCATGCAGGGTTAGAAATAGGTAAACTATCTAACAAAAGGGAAAAATAGCCTTGGATGTTTATCCTGTGTTTAGCTAAATGGTTGGATAATGCCAAGAAAGACTTTAAAGAGACCTACCTGGAGGTTACTTTCACATTTTTGGGTATGCATTCAAAGATGACTATGAACTTTACAGATGCAACAACTAAGCAGGGTGAGATGGTATCTATCTCGGAGATCTTACACTGTAAACATGCTTTATGTCAGGGAAAAAAGTCCTGAGGATTTGACCTGTGAAGGACACTCACATAGTATNCATTCAAAGATGACTATGAACTTTACAGATGCAACAACTAAGCAGGGTGAGATGGTATCTATCTCGGAGATCTTACACTGTAAACATGCTTTATGTCAGGGAAAAAAACAGTCCTGAGGATTTGACCTGTGAAGGACACTCACATAGTATGGCAACACCTATAAACATTTTCCCATTGACTTAGGATCCTCACTCTGAGTTGCATTAATTTTGGCTGAGACAAGGTAGAGCGAATACCCTGCTATGTGTCATATGTGACTCATAGGGTAAGCAAAGGGATGTGAAAAGGGCACATCAAAAGTCCACAAAGCTCCATAATCTCAGTCATTCCCCAAACATTTATTTATGTAAATAGACTTGGAAGCATGCCCTGAAGATCAAAAACTAGTGTAGTGAAATTACTTCTCTTAAAATGAGGCTGGGAGGTCCAATGCTCTTTCATGGATTGAAGAAAAAGAGCTTACTGTTTCAGATATTAATTAAAACAAAAAATAGCATTAATCTGACATTTATGTGGTCCAAAACATGGGACATCCATCATGCCAATATTTCTAACAGTGGGTAAAGAAAGGAACAAGGTCTCTTTGACCAGAATCTGTGATTAGGAAAAGCAATGTTGTAGGTTTACATTCTCCATTTCCTCCAATCCTGCTTTTGAAAGAGTGGCAGTCTTGATGTTACGAGCTAGGAAAATGGAGCCTTGTTAATGATACAGACCAGAAATAAATTCTAAATACCCCGTAAGTTTTAAAAACTCTTACCCTTAGCAGGTCACGAAAACCTACTCTTCTCTTTACAGTCCTATATAGAAACAAATTCAACTGCATATTTACAACACTGATAAATGCTTATAAATAGCTAAAGGGCAGGTGTCAAGAGGATGGGGCCAAACTCTTTTGAGTTTTGAGGTGCACAGTGATAGGACAAGGGGTAACTGGCACAAATTGGAACACAGGAAATTCCATCTGAACATCATAAGGAAAAACTTCTTTACTTGGAATGTGACAGAGCACTGGAACAGGCTGCCCAGAGAGGGAGGTGGTGGAGTCTCCAACACTGAAGACGGTCAAAACTTGCCTGGAGACATTCCTGTGCAACCTGCTCTAGGTGGACTAGATGGTGGGATTGGACTAGATGATCTCCCAAGGTCCCGTCCAACCCCATATCATTCTGTGATTCTGATCTTCACTTTCTAAACCATGGCTCAGTTAAGGTTTTCATAGTAACCCCAACATATATAGGAAATCAACTGCTAGAGTAAGTTTCTGCTCCTTCCCTGGCTTTCTGGTAAAGAGGAAAGGAGGTTAAATCATGATTCTGAAAGGTTTTGCCCATTCCATGTTGCAGGTCATTATGCAGGTTACTATGTTTTAGCAATGTTATTGTTACTCCAGAAGTATATATAAATACAAAAAAAGATTTAAAGGTGAGAAACAGAAAAAAAGAGAGAGGGAAAGTAAAAGACTGAAAATCAAGATAACAAGAACTGCAGGTCATCCTAATGGATTATAAAAGTGAAGCCTAGAAATTAATTAATAACAAGCAATGAACTACGACTAGTGTCGGATTCCCTGGCTCTCTCTAGGCTGGCATTAGCTGCCATTATACATTGAGGAAAGAATTCCCCAAATAATTGCAAATAGCCACTAGAGATTCTGCACGCAAGCTGAGATGTGTCTGTGGGCATGCTAACAAAAGCAGTTTCTTAGCAAGCAATATGCTAACCCCATGGGACTGTTAATGAATCTGCTTTGTGGTAAACTTTTTAGCAGTACCATGCTACAGGGACTTTTTAAGCGTGTTGCTTTGTGAATTCTCTTATTTCCATAAAGTTCTTTTGACTGAAATCCGTGTTTCATTTTATTCAGGAGATCCCTGCAGCTCAGTTTTCACTGCACTATGCATTTAGCATCGAAGCAGCTTTTTACAGAACTGTTATCTGCAGTCAAGAGTATAATTTTCAGCTTTACTTTAAAATGGGTTGGGTGGGGGGGGGGAGGGTTGCTGTTGTTGTTATTATTTTTGCACTGCTTCTTTTATACCTAATATTTAGTGTCTCTCAGAGCCAGGCTGCTCAGCAATTCTTTTCTGTTGCTTTCGGGGAGCGTTGAAGGACTCCAGCTACTCATCATCATTTACAGCCTCTGCCCTACAGAGGGCACCTTTGCCTTGTTGGAATTGTTTCTGCAAAAGAGGTAATCGATGGTAATCGGAGAAATAACCGAGCCTTAGAGCGAGATCAGACTTCTTGCCGATGTAAGGACTTTGTTTGCCCGGTCTTTTTAATTAACCAAGTTTTGTGCTGTAATTCAGCAGCAAGCAGTTACAATGTTACATTCTGCATTATTACAGGCTGCACACAGAAGTGAGGAGATTGCTAGGGTCTATATATCAGAGGCCAAAGAGTACTGGGATGAATTAAAGAGCATAAACTTGGGTTTGTTTTGCTGTTTTTTTTCACCCCCATCAATACTTAAGAGTTTTGTCATTAAAAAAAAACTGTTTCTGAGATGCTTACTAAAAACATTATCCATGAGAAAACAAGCCATAGAAAGAAAGTCAACCATTTCCTAAATAAATTTTTCTAACAAACCTCCAATTAGCAATTGCTATCTGAAAGCTCTTCAAGTGGAAGAAAGGAATATTTTTATTCTCTTTTGTAGGGTTTAACTATCAAAACTGACCCTAAAATTCCTATTTGGGAAAAATATCAATTGACTGCAAGACTGAGCCAAAAAGTCATTTTCTTTCTGATTTTTTTGTGTGCTATTATTTATGAAGTGTCAAGTATATCATTCATAGTATCTGCTGGTTCTGAATAAAACTAGCAATACTTTTCTGTTCAATACTGTTTTTCAGCTCAATCTGTAAAACAGTCTTCCTTTACAGGCTGTTTCACTAATGTGTCAAGACAGATGCAAACGTCATTGATTTGTAAATGGCAAAGTGAAAATTCTAAAGAATAATCTTTCTTCTGTCGTTTTGTATCTGCCTGACTATTCAAAACATCTACAGCTATAAAAAGAAGTGCAAGACATTGCATTTATGCAACTTCCAAACAGGTCAGTACTATGTTAGTTCATGCTAACTGCAGGGAAATAGACGAATAAATACATGTGCCCTTTGCATAAAGCTTTTTTATGGTAATCCTAGTCAACTTGTTGCAAGCAGACTCTAACTTCCCTGGGCTGGTTTCTGGGACAGATATTGCCTGTAAAGACTCTAACACAAAACCCAGCAAGGAATGTGCCCTGCCTTCCCTAACATTTTTCTACAAGTCTCTTACAGAAAATGCATTCATGTTTACATTTTCAGCTTCAAATACCCAGCACAAAAGCAAGAGAGCACAAAAACCTGAATCTCTAGTCCAGGCTGCTAAATTAATAAAGCAGGCCCTGTATTAGTGAGTAATACTTTAATGCCATTCAAAAAATGTTTTAGGGAGTATTTTAGCAAGCTCCTCCTGTGTTGTAATTTTACTTCCTTTTTCTTTTCTAATTATAGGCCAGCACTGAATTCCTCACTAATTAAGGAAATAATTTTTTTAAAGAATTCATTTCTAGAAGTCAATAAGAATGTTGCCTGTGTAAAGATTGCAAGATCAAGAACTTGCACCTATAAAAATGTCCAATGTGAATGTATGTTTCAAGACAGTTACAGTAATATAAAACAGTTGGAGCTACATTTGCACTGGTAAATTAAACAGTGCCAGGAATGTTCCCAGGTACTGGGACATGACGGTCTATACTATAAAACTCTTCAAACAGCCTCCTGGTACACTGTAAGCATCCTAAAAACTAATTCCTGGGTGCACTTTGAAGGAGGAGGAGGCTGCATACCCCAGAGACCCTTCCCAGTTGGCAGGCTGGTGTCATTACCCTCTTTTGGACAGGAGATGAGTTTAACTAGAACACATGCGTGTTCTAGTTGGCTTTATTGCATAGGAACATTCCCAGACAAGTTTAATTTGTCAGTATAAACGTAGCCTCCAAATCTGTATTTACGGCAGCCATTATATGTCACTGTATTTAAAAGTATTCAGATATTGGTCCTTACTTGTAAGCTGTGAGCTAAGTTCCAAGTTTATATCAGTAGGAAACAAAACACTCAAGAAAACATGTTCTCGGTTATGTATACTGTTATATGCATTATTTTCCTTGTAATTGTTTCAGCTTGGTAGTAAAAAATAAAACTTAGAGCTGTTAAGAAAATGTTTGTTTTGAATATAGCTTTATGGTTGTAGATGGAACAGTTTAAAACAGAAAGTAAAAGCCCTGGGATAACATTTTAGAAGTATCTATGTTACTCGAGGAGACTCACTTTCTAGACAAGACAAATTTACCATTGGAAAACAGAAGGTCTTCCTTATCACCATGGGATACCTATGGTATTTACAGGAAGAGGCTGTACAGCCCAAAAGCAAGCGTGGCTGAATTCGGTCCTCAAACTCATTTTCCAGAGAGCTGACACAATCCTTTAACTGAAAGCATGAGAGTCTACTTGATGGTCTTTCTCCTGGTAGTAGTATACTGGTCAACTGGCCTAAATTTTCCAAAGAAGAAACAGATAAACCTTCACCATTGCAGACCTCATATTTGATTGCTTGTGCTTACTGCTTCCATGTAGGAAACCTGGCTTAGTTCTCTTGTCCTGTGGGAACGATAGAAGCTGGATGTGTGAAAACAGGTTTCCCACCCTGTAAATGACCCACCTAACTGGTTATTAGCTGTACCACAGAATCCAAATATGGATGCAGAAGCAAATCACCTCATGTCAGCTTTACCTTGCTTGAAGCCCCGCTTGTGTGAATGTAGGGAATCCAAGCAAAGTTTGTGCTTTGGCATGGGCTCTCTCTTCATTAACATTAACACTGAGATTTGGGTTTCCATCTATATGTCCAGCAAAGGAAACCTACGCACTTGGTGAATTGTGTCAACATGAGTTTATATACTAAGGGATTTAAGCACCTATTAAATCATGTAACAACTGTAGAATGAGTACGGCACATGAAATTTTTTGCGTATCTTAGTTGCCCCCTCCCTCCTCACGTGTGAAAACAGAATGATCCTCAGACGTCCGAGAGTGATCATCAGATTGAAGGGTGTAATTAAGCAAAAGCATGACAATTAAAACTCTTTCTAACCAGCTAGATTAAAGCAACTTAGATGGTGGTAGTTCATTTTTCTTGCTTTGAAGTTTATAAATTCATACTCACATGTTTAGGAGAAAAAAAAATGCAACAAAATATGGTAATATTACTTTTGACTCAAAATATTTTGTACAGATAAACTTTTATTACTGTAACTCTCCTCCTTGTATACTTTTACTATTTTCTTAAATTGATTTCTTATTTGAATGTAGGTGTTGATTTCCCCCTAAAATTCACTGTGCTTGTCAAAATAAAGTAGTAAAATATGGTTTTCTTTTTTTTTTTAATATTAGTTCTGTTATTTTTGTGACTCAACTTCTTGCATTTCAATATTAAGTACCTACTTATAGATCTACAGTTGTGTCTAAAGCTAAGAATGTATTGAGGAATTGCTGTCTTCATACGTCTATTTTTATTGGATAAATATTCCAATAATTTACTCTGTATAAGCACTCAAATACATAAGATTAAAGTCAAGTATTCATACTAATAAAATTCAATCGCATGTAAATCACTGAGCACTGAAGAGGAACAGACAACAGTGACGTTTTATTATTTATAAAATAAAAAAAAATAGTCAAAGTCTTTTGCCATTATCCATAAAATTCAACAGTGTATATTTTAAAGGAACTTATTTTGGCCATACTGTCCCTGTTACACCTACCATAAAGGTACGGGAATCTTTTTTAATGTTTTATATCCTGAGGATTATCCTGTTTTAAAGTAAATGTCCTTTTTTGGAAATGTGAAAACAGAGAAAATCAGTGTGTTCCATATTTATGATTTTGTGTGACAAATATTTGGCATCAAGAACTATTTGAGCATATATTAGCTGTTTATTCTTAATGAAGAAAAGCATAGCAACAATAAAGGAAAAGATGTGACTGTCAAATAGAGGTAGAAAAGAGATACATGTTAATTCTGGCCCACTTTTCAACATCCTCTAGTAAGGTATTTGAGAGGATATTCAGAGTTTTCCTTCTTGACTAGGCAAGGTCTTAGTATCTCAAGCAGTTTATACAATGTGAGCCAATGGTTTACTGAAAGCTTTTAAAGACAGAGTTAGAAGATGACAGGATTAGTCCATTGCCACCTCCTTGTGATCCGGTGTGTGTGACAGAATTCAAAATGCCTCTAATGGCTTTTGGAATCCTGCATGGAAATGGACGCCATTGTGCTTGGATCTGACTGGGAACATTATCCAGTATCCCAGTGCACAACAAACAATAAGCAAACACTCAAGACTTTCAGTACCACTGTGAAAACTTATCTACTTGGTATCTTCTATGCAGACAAGAGGGCTATGTGTCACCTTCCTTGCAAAATCTGTCTTTATCTCCAAAACAAGGCCAGCTTCTAAGAAAATCTAAATACTGCCTATTAACAGCCTCTGAACATGATGTGTGTAAAAAAAACCACACCAGAAACCTGAACAAAAACCCCACAAACCTCAACCACCTTACAAAAGAAAGAAAGGGCCTTGTGAAAATATCCCACAGAGCTTATATAGTGGTGGGTGTCAGGTAGGTATCCAAAACTCAGAAACATATTTAGTGTTGTTCATATTTCCCACCACAAGTCTTCACAGCTAGGCTGAGTTCCTCTGATTCCTTTCATGATGACAGTGTCAAGGTCATAGAATCATAGAATGGTTTGGGTTAGAAGGGACCTTCAAGATCATCTTGTTCTAAACCTCCTGAGATGGGCAGGGACCACTTCCACTAGACCAGGTTGCTCAAAGCCCCATCCAATTTGATCCTTAACACTTCCAGGGATGCTGCTTATCAAACACTTGCTCCATTCACAGTCCTCAAACAGAGGGGGGCTTAGTAAGATGGAATAAGCAGGGAAAAGACAACTTTTCCATTTCTGCTTTTTCTCTATGCTTCCACTTAGAAATGAAAAAGCAATACACACACACATAAGGCGGAGTTTAAGCCTATTTTTGTCCGTATCTCATTCTTTTGTGCTTTCCCCCAGTTCTGTCCGCGTTTCTTTTCCCATGAAGGACGTTTCTCCCCGAGGAGCGGGTCGGGGAGCAGAGGGGAGAGGGAGTGAGCGGAGGGGAGCGCTGAATCCGCAGCCCCGCTTCCCCCACGCCCCCACGCAACGGGCACTAGTGGGCGCTGCAAATTCTACAAAGTTTCTCTTAAACGACGATATTCCACATTCCATCCAACCGGTCACGGTGGGAGCAGGGCAGGGGGACAAAACCTATTGCTTCGGTATAAAAGACTCCGTCTGGGTGTGCAGTCTGCAGGCGGTTGTCATTTATGTTTCTTCGCTTTACTGGAGCTGAGCTGGGAGAGGTCACTGGAGAAGAAAGCACCAGGCAAATTACTGCCTTTTTTTCTTTTTTTTCTTAAGGTTTGGTGGTTTTTTTTGCTTTTTCTAAAATTTATTTTAAAAAAGCAGGACCTCGCAAAGCAGCATCCCGCTTTACAGCTCAGGGCTCAACTCTGTCGCTCCGGTTACACTGCAAAAAGCATCCATGAAGTCCCCAAGCAACAGAGCTGAAAACTGTCGAATGAGCTTCTGTACACGCCATGTTAAGTTTGAGCTTCTTTTGGTGTTGTTTAGTTTTGTCTAGGCTTGGGGGCTGGGGGTAGGGGGAAGGAGGGGAACGACACCTTATTAAAGTCTCCTCCACTGGTATGTTTCTCTCTTGCAGTTTAACAAAGAAGGGGTCTCTGGTATTATGGAAAGAGACATACAAAAAGGGATCTCTGTGGTATTATGGCAAGAGACAAAAAAAACCCAAACAAAACAACAACAACAACAACAACAAAAAAAAACCCACACACAACCCAAAAAAAACAAACCCAAAACAACCAAACAAAACAAAACCCCAAAACAAAATACCTCGGCACGTTACCCGAGCCTACTTAGCAACTTTCAGACTTTGTTCCAC
>VZTM01010425.1:0-60725 GCA_013400555.1 Jacana jacana | reverse complement strand
TTTTTTTTTTTAAATCACATGTTATGAAACTCACAATGTCTCCAGTTGGAGACATCTCTATTCAGAGATGTTTCAATCTACTTTTGAGGCTTGAGGTGACAAGATGGAACAAAGCAAAAACAAACAAAAAAAAGAAACCCAGAACAAACCTTTTGATAAAGTTTGTGTTGTTAGCTGTAGCAAATCTTGGATGATTTAAAGTCATGAAATACTAAAGGTAGTAAAACTTGAATGAAACCCCAACACTAAAGACTAGAAACAGCTTTAGGGAGCTAAGCATCTGCTTGGGTATATCTTGCCCCTCATCAGACTAAACAAGATTTCATTATGAAAAGTACCTGTTTACCTGTATGTAGAATCCTGGCATTAAACAGCTGCCAAAGGTGGCAAGTATTATATATATATACACCTATATATGTACATAAAAAATAGATCTTAAAATATTTGAATAAAAAGAACAATGCAAATCTGCTTTTCTGCTGAGTTTTGTGTACTTCATAGTCTTTATTGTGCTTCCTTTTATCCTTTTTCCAGGTGCATTATTGAGTCTCGCATTCTTTCAGTGAGCTGGATTTCAGTGTTCTTTCTAGTTTTAGCATGCAATAGCTGTAAAGGGCCACGCAAGAACAGTTGCTGACAAATACCCAGGAGAGATTTGGTAAAAAAAAAACTTTTTTTACCAAAACCCATTCTATTTTTAATACAAAGACTTCTGGAATAAAAGTCTCCTTAAAATGACTGAATTTTAAGTTACTTAGGTTATTTGTATTGCTAGTGTTAATAGCCTTTGTTTTTTGGGGTTTTTTTATAAATTTCAGCCGTTTCATTTGAGACAAGCTTATTCACTTGCTGGCTAGAGTCAAATGTTTGAGTCAGGTCCTGTCTGGAGAGCACGTCAGAGGGAGTCAAGAGTCCTAGGATTATGTTTTCTTAGTTAAGGAAAGAAGCTTGAAAACAATGTCAGTTGCTTTCTGGTGAAAGATGCTGATTTAGCTGAATTCTCAGCTGGTGAAGGTGCCAATTGGCAAAGAAGAATACCTGCTGTTGAAGAATACCTGCTGTGCCAGGTGGTTGCAGCCTTTCACAGGGAGTGGTGGTTTTATTGCAGAGTTTGCACAGTTGTTGCTTCCAGACTGGATTACCTTGGTATTCTTTCAGCATGAGTGCCGTGTGGCAGCTGCAGCCAGCCCAGAAATGCACTCTGTGAGCTCAGCAGCCGTGTTGATAAGTTTTTATCTCTGCATAGCATCCTTTACAGCAGCTGCCTCCTCGTTTCCAAGGGGACAATTCGAGATACGTGTTTTAACTCCTGAAGCTGTAGATGATGCAGAGCCTGTGTAGCAGGAAGGCTGCTCCTCCAGCAATGGCAGCAGCAGGCGGTGGAGATCAGCAGCTTGCTCCACTTGAAACAGCACCTAATTCAGTTGGGAAGGGCCCAGAAGCAAAGCCTTTTGGTGAAACGTTCTCGGCTCTGGTGCCGCAAGCATGAACTTACTGACTCGCCTCATCATTCTGTAAATGTACCTTTCTTTGGGGCCACAGGGCTATATTATAACTGTATCAGAATCCATATGAGTTTGGAAGGATTTTGTGATTCAGATAGTATTCCTCATTTCTAAAACTTCTCATGATCCTCTAAGTTATGCCCGAATATGTTGTCTACTCCAGAAACCATAAACACTCCTGTCATCCAGTAAAATAAAATCTCAGAACAAAATGGATCTTGAATCATGTTGGGTGAATTTACTGTTCTGCTTCTCTCGGGGGGCACCGCAGTGTTTATTTTAAGCTTTAAAAACTCTGATCGTTCTGCAGGAAATCTACCTGTTCTAACTCTAGGATAGTACCATTTCTTTTCAAGATGTCTAGAACTTTGCAGGTAGCAATGAGCACCAGGAGGGTTTTATAAGCCCCATCTAATGATGAAGAAGGGCTAGATACCTTCCTTCACTGAAGAATCGGAAGGAATGGTTTTATTTATAAGTGCTTTGTCTCAGCTGGAGAAATGAAGTGTTTTGCTCCTGTGATCAGGACCTAACTCAGGACTTCTTGCCTTTGTGTTTGAATGTATTGATCAGTAATAGCTTTCCGGATTAGCTGATCAGTGTCCAGTCCTAAAAAATAATTGTTGAAGAAACTGTATGAACTAAAGTATGAGAGAACTGATGAACTGATTTTTGTCGCTGTGTTTTCTTTTTCTTTCCTTTATAATCGGCAAAAGCCAGATATAAACCTCTCTGCACTGAATGCTCATTTAAACACAGCTCATAATTTTGTTTTTCATTTTCCAACCTGTCTTTTGTGTTTGGATTTTATGTCAACTTTAGGTAATAAACACTAATTTTAATTTTCTGTAGCATTACATGCCAATTTATGACTGCAAGTACATGTTTCTTGGGAGCAGCATGTTACAACTTAGGCTGAATACTTCTTAGGATGAAGAACTGAGCAAAGAAGGTAAAGTGCTTGAATTTTCTAGATCAGGAAAACGTTTGGAGAATGCCCCACTTTTTTTTCAAAACTATGAAAACCAAATTCTGATTCTTGATCTGTTTCTGTCAATATGCAGTGCTGTACAGCTCTGTGGCTTGATGATTCAGGGGGACTGACCAGTTCACAGACAACAATCCAGATTTTCCCACTGATTGAATTTTTGGCCCTCAGGAATATTTCATTGCCCAACTTAAGCGAGCTGGCATATGGGAAGTCTTTCAAGTGGAATGGCAGTGTTTGTCTTAAAATGTCACTTCATTTTTATCTGTAGACAAATCATTGACTGCTCCCAGGAACGTTACTCCTCCTGCTAACTCTGCAAAGTGAACCCTGTGCAGATTGTGCTGCTTATCTGCGTATTTTGGAATCTGAGGTTAGAACATTCCTAAATTAGCGTGGAAGGCCCTCAAAACACCTTACAGCTGTTTGATCATGAACAAACATCTTTGCTGTATTAGCTGCACTCAGTTTTCTCTAACCTGAGAGATAAAAGTTGTCCTTGAGATAAATTTGAAAAAGATAAATGCAGAACTGCTGTCACTTTCCGTTGCAGAAGTTGACACTGTCTGGTAGCGATAGCATGGAAATAGTTGAGCAAAGAGCTGCTTCCTTCTACCTGCATCTGTCATTGATGCATGAAGGGAGCAGTTGTATCAGCCTGTTCTAAAACCTCATTGTCACCAGAACCACTCAGCTTTTGCCTAAAATTGAACGGTTGCCTCCTGTAAGGGTGTACCCAAGATCATAAAAGATTGAGCCCTAGAAGGCTGCATTTTGTATTCGGTGCAGTGAGCGATGCCCCTCAGAATGTTCTGGACACTGAAGCATCCTATACTGAGGGCTCCAGACCTGCACACAGTACTCCAGGTGAGGTCTCACCAGAGCAAAGTGGCAGAATCACCTCTCTGGATCTGCTAGCAGCACATCTAGCCCAGGATGTGACTGGCCTTCTGGGCTGCAAGAGCACACTGCCTGCTCATGTCCAGTTTCTCATCCATCAGCACCCCCAAGTCCCTTTCCTCAGGGCTGCTTTCTAGTACCTCATTCCCTAGTCTGTATTGATAGTGAGGATTGTTCTGGCCCAGGTGCAGAACCCTGCACTTGCTCTTGTTGGACCTCATGAGGTTCACCCTGGCCCACCTCTCCAGCCTGTTCAGGTCCCTCTGAGTGACATTGCATCCCTCTGGTGTATCAACAACACCACACAGCTTGTTCTCATCTGCCAACTTGCTGATGGTGGACTCAATCGTGATAAAAACATTAAACAGTACCAGTCCCAGCATGGAACCTTGGGGGACACCACATGTCACTGCTCTCCATCTGGACCTCAAGCCACTGAGTACCACCCTCTGGATATAACCATCCAGCCAGTTCCTTATCCACTGAACAGTCCACCCATCAAATCCATATGCCTCCAATTTGGCGAGTAGGATGTTGTTTGTAGGGGACTGTGTCAAAAGCCTTACAGAGGTCCAGATAGATCACATCCACTGTATGACCTCACTGTACTTTTACAGTGGTGAGCTCCAGTAGGACAGAGCCCTTGCCAGCTCTAAGATTTCTAAAGGGTATTTCAGCTACAAGAAATGAACAGGGAGGTCTTTTTTCCTGTTTCTGTAAACATTGCATTTCCAGTGCCTCGTTATATTTTTGTGCCGCTCTGACCTGATTTAAGTTGGAGTTAAGTATGACTTTGCTGGCTTTAAATGGTAAGTGTTGAAATTTGAGGTAAAAATTGAATAAAATCTTATAGTCTCCAGGGTAATTGTAAGAGCTCTGTGTCTAGTCATGCATGTTTGGATTAGCAAACTATTAATGATCATTCTTTGTTGTTCTTTTGTACCACTTGACATAGATAGTGACATTTTGTTCTGAGATGTTGCTGAACAACTCTGTTGGCTGTCTACAGACAACTCTGCACTCCGACAAATGGCACCCAGAGCAAAGTTTATCCATGTAGCCAGAATTTTTTTCAAAGAAAACCTCAGTTTTGAAAAGCCTATTTAAATAAACAAGTGTATGAATAACACAAAATAGATTTCAATGGACGTTCCATCAGCATTATCCCTAAACAATTCACACACGTTTCAGTAGTTAGAGCAGTACCAAGGACATGAACCTTTAGCATTCACTTGTAGAAGCTTTATTCCTTGGAACAGAGAAACAGTCCCCTTCTCACAACTGAAAGCAATCACAGAGTTGAGGTGTCAAAAGGTGTTGGAAGATCAGGAGACAGCTGTGTTCTTTGCTACTGTGGAAGAGCTCAGGAGATCAGATGGATGAACCTCAGAAAGTAAGATCAGATTCTTGATGTTACCAGGGTAGGTGTTACTGACTCAGGAGATGAAACAGCAGGACTGAAAGGTCTTCTTTGCTTCTTTCTGGCCTGTGTTTCCAGGACTGTGTCCTGCAGTGGCCAACTTTCCCTGTCTCTTTCCATGTTCCTTTCCAGGTGCTTCCTGTGCCTCCTTGTCCCCATTTGCCTGAGTCTACCTTTGTGGTAACTTGTTCCATGCCTCAGTAAGAGGAACATGATGGGCCTATGCAATCCTCCCCCTGCTACTCCAACCCCATGGTTTTTGTTTTCCCCCTTCCCTAGCCTGGTGGCTCTGCATTTGTGTTACCAGCTGTAAGCCCCTTCCCCCAGACCATGACAATACCCCATGGAGGATAAGTACTTAAGACTCGCATCTTTGAAGAGGAGATATTCTTGAGGAAACTGGGTTCGTGAAATTGCATCCGCGTCAAGTAAAGAAGCATCTCAGAAAATGAGTAAGTATGTGTTGGGGCGTGTTGACAACACTGAGGGCAAACAAGGAGTTGCAGGGCCAAGCTGGCTGTGGTGGACTTCTAGCACAGAGAACCACTGTCAGAGCCGTAGGCAGCGGGTGTGAGGCTGATGGGCTGACACATGGTCTGGCTGCTGCATGTTACTGAGCACTGAGTCCAGACGAAGGGAAGGGGCTGTTGAGAAGAAGCAGGTCTGGGTGAAAGACAGGAAGTTGTCAGTGCATAACTTGGAAAATAAGAGAACATTGGGAGGCTGAGCTCCAATTTTGCCTGTGCTGGTGTAAGCTTTCTTTGTTGGGACTGTTACGGTCTAGTTCTCAGTCAGCTGGGTATAGAGGGACTCTGTGGTTTTATTTGTGTGCTCTGTCATCGTGTGGTAAAGGGAAAACAAAGCTGGCCAGCATGTGTACCCCTAGGGCACAGTCCTGCTTTGATCTGTAATGACTTACCATCCTTGCACAGAGTTCACAGTTCAGAGATGATGAGTGTCATATGAACCTTCCTAGTGTCTACCTGTCCTTTAGGTTTAACAATCTGTCTGAATGCCTCTGTACTGAGGGTAGCATAGGTGAAGTTAGCAGGAGATAAGGGATAGTTCCTCTGCTGTGAATTGGAATTGGACCCCCACAGAGCCGGGTATCTGCAGGACAGAAGAGACTCTGCCCTCCCTCTGAAATCAGAGAGTTCACAGTTTGGCATCAAAGATAAACCTGGTACCGGTGACCTTGGTGCTTGTGAATTGTTCCCGGTGGCACCTAAGGGCTTGTATTATGAAAGATAGGGAGCCCGTCCAGTTGCAGGATGTACAGGAGTCTTGCAAAAGTTGTTAAATAGTGTTGTGAATCCTCCAGTGTGTTGTTTCATGGCTTCTTCAACAAGTGGAAGTAATTTTGCCTGTGAGGGACTCATGAGAGTAGAGAGTGTCTTGCTAGAGAATATTGTGAGCAACTAGGTGCAAAGTCTCCTGCAGTCCAATGCATCCCAGAACCCATTCCAAGGACACAGCACAGCCTGCTGTAGGACACAACAGCTTTGCACAGGATACCAGCTAGTTTTTGGTCCCTGTGAAGTCTTTGGTTCTCTAACAAGAAAACAGTTCTGGAAATCTGAGGCTCAGTCGTGACCACATTTGTCAGGGCCTGCAGAGCCTCAGGCCTCTTAAAGACTCTGCTTCTCTCTGTTGCAGTCAGGTTCAGTGTCTCAGTCCCACAGCACGTTTAGTCTTGGCCTACAGTGAAATTTATGTGCCACACCTCAACAGTCCTGGTTGTTTCTGCAAACTATAGCTTCTCCAGGATTGTATGATCACTGTATTGTTTCAGGGGCTTCAAATTTTGTTCAGGCTGAGATCTCTTACACCTTCAGTTTTTCTTTTTCTGGGGCTTTCAGCTCATCTGGAGTTAAAAAGCATGTTGCTGTCAGTCTACAAGTTCTCATATGTGTTCCCCAGTGTCGAGGTCTCATAGTCCTTTTACAGAAAACTATTTCTCCCACAAAACACTAGAACTGGGGACAAGACGTGGGAAATGGATTCTTGGAAAGTAACAGCCCTTTGGTCAGGTACCGATTTATTTATTTCTCTCTCCCCATCCTTTTTAGATTTAGTGTTAGGAACAGTGCTCTTATGTTGTGTTTGGATGCAGTCTTAGCAGAGGGCTCATGTTATTTGAGCTATCTGGTGGCTTTTCCAATTAAGGGAACCAGCAGAGTTACCATCAGAAACTGGGGAATCCTTATATTTATACGCATTGGTAATCTGATATGGTTAGGGTTAGCATCCTTTCTGAAGTTAGACCACTGAATACCGCATTATCTCTCCATTTAAAAAGGGAACATAAGCCCCTTCTCATCTGGTCCTTATTTTCTACTTAGGACAATCATCTGCTAGAATCACTGTAATAGCCCATGGGTTTCTAAGGTCTGAAGATTGTAATGTACAGACTTCTGCCTTTCCTTCTATAGCATTTAAGAATAATATAAGTTAGTAAGTGTTCTTTCTGAAATGACACCTCAAAGGAGTATTTTCTCTCTTGCAAGTGTCAGTCTGAAATACATGTGCCTGCCACAGGATGGCAGCAATCAGTCACCTTTGAAGAATCCTCTTTCAGTTGGAGTATTAGATTCCAAGATGAAGCCCAAAGATAAGCTATTCACGCTAGATCACTGTCAAGGTGATATGAAAAACACAGGAAAGCTTTTGTGTATTCTTATTCATTATTAATGACAACCATGTTTTACAAAGTTTGTTACAATATGATAATTTGCTGAGCTATAAAAGCTGGCCTGGGGATGAGCTCTGAATACCTTATCATATAGCAGTTTGTACAAGTGTTCATTCTTTGGGGAATTAAATACTGAGGGTGATTTTATTATGCTCCTCACTGAGTACATATTTAATTCTTGCCAAAATCTGAAGGGTTTCCACCTTTAGGTCTAGGTTTCTAGTGCCTAAGGTCATTTAAGCAATCTATTATTGCAACGTGATGTCAAAGTGTGACATACCTTCAGTTTCCCTGGAATTCAGTGCCTCTTTGGCAGCATTCAGTGCCTGGAGCCAGGCATTAACATTTTCAGGTTTATGTACATTTACTTACAGCTGGTTTGCTGCCATCTCATCTGAAACAATAAATTAATAAATAATAATCCAGGCTTCTTTTAAGTGTCTTGTAGTGGTCCCTGGTTGGTTCTGTGGTCAATGTCATCAGATGTGATCAGTGACCTGCCCCAGCACTGGCTGGTAGAGGCACTGCATTTGGTAAGACTACATGAGAACTGAAGGGAATTTATAGACTTTACCCTGTAAAGGATTTGGTGAATTTAAATGGGTTTTTGAAAGGCCTATTTGTGAAAGTTGAGCCTTTTTTTCTTTATATAATTTTAAAAATCAAAAAGTGCAGGGGCAAAACAGTATTTGAAGCTGCCAAGTTCTCTGCCCTGGCAGGCAGTGTGTCCTGCTGACTCCAGACAGGGATCTCCATCTCCATCTCTACCACTGCAGGTGTGCGCTCCAGTACTGGAGTGTGGGGCTAATCTCTCTCCCGTCAAGACTAAAAGGTTTACAAATGTAAATTGCACTAATTAGGATGGTGGCTGCTATGAGGCTGCATTTGGGCTCCTTGCAGAACCAATGGGGAAAATGGCCAGAGCTTCAGCCCTCTCTTCCTACCAGCTTGGGTAACGGCACTGAGTCACAGGTTAATTCTGTTGCTTCTCTCTTTTGGTCAAGAGGTGTGTTCATAAGTCTCCCTCTTTCATGTTTGTTTTTTTTAATCTTTTAACTTGGGGTGTTTGGCAGGTATTTCAGGTGCGGCCCCTCCACATGGTGTCAGAAAGGCAGGATGTGTCAGTGGGGCACTAGCAGGAGGCAGAAGTGTGAAGCACACACAGCACACCTGAGGTGATGTAGATAAAGCTGGGAACCACAAAAACATCATGAGATGTGTCTTCCTAGGGGAAGGAGGCTACCTGATTGCCTAGGAAGCACCAGAGACTAGAAACTCTCCCAAGAGGACATAAAAACAGGGGTGAGGCAGTCAGTGTGGTGAATTATGTGAATGAAAGAGGTTGTGAGGAAGGTAAATGACAGAGAGAAAGCCCTGAATTTCATGAGACCAGGCTTGAGCTCCTTCAGGTGGCTTGTAGGTGGAGTTCCAGCTTCCCAATGGCAAAAATAGCAACGTCAGAAGAGTAACATGAAGGAAAATCTCAGCCTCACAATAAGCAAAAGAAGGATGCTATAAATTTCGAGTGTCTTGCTAGTATAATAAGCTTGTATGACTCAGTTTGGGGAGCCTGGTACCAGACAAGACAGGAGGCTCTCTGTTAATAGGACTCTGGCAGGCAGACTTTCCTGGCTGCCTCTACTAGCCCACATAGTAATGTATTAATTGCTGTTCTGGAGCAATCCACATTAAAAAAAAAAAGTTGTTTTTTCCCCCTGTACAGATGATGGAAAATGTCCTAAATGTCTTTGCTCAGCTGTTTGATGTTATGTTCCTTTAGAGTCTGAAAAGTCATTTTCAGTATTTGAAGGAAAATATGCTGAGACAGTATAATACTGGGGCTACACATTTTTGTATCTCAGAGGTGGGTAGTCTGAGGCTGTGCCAGAAGCAGTACTGAGAGAAGGGCTGCTTCTCCTCTTCACTGCAGAACACTTTTTCCCATACTGTGGGAGACAGACATTTTCCCATCATTGGCTGCATGTGATGGGGGTCGATTGGGGCACATCCCCATTTATGAAGTGAAAGCATACCCTCTGGTGATTGGTATGGAGGTGTTTGGCATCAGAGAACAAAACCACATTTTTTCCCCCAGGGAAAGGGAAACGGGGAAGCCCTGGGCAGGGTAGAAAAGGCACAACCCAGATGAAGGTGTCAGACCAGAGAATCAAGTGCCTGTTTATCAAATCATACTTCCTCCTTACCCCTGAGGTTTTAGCAAGTGTATGTAGGGAGGGGCAGCAACTGAATAATTGGCAAGATCTGTATGATCTTATATGAAGCACAGGTTTATGTTATAGATTTAAAGATTTAGAAGGGTAATTCTGAATTAGATGTGTTCAGTCAGAGCTCTCCACTCATTCCTGCAGTGCCCATGCAGGTTCCTGAGCTGTGTACTGTGCCACAGGGATGGTATTGAGAAAGCATCTGAAAGATGTTTTCCCTCTGCTGTTCACAAAGGTCAGAAAACTTTCATTCTTGGCCAACAGCTGGTTGCAGTCTTTCTACTCATCCATTCTCAGTCTCCTGCTGGCAGTGGCTTTTCTTCCCAGAAGCCCCAGACAGGGTAAAATATTTAGCATTTCTGCAGAGCACCACCTTGGCTGCTGTGTTTCGAATGACTTGCCTGCCTGTTTTGCTGCATGGAGAGAAGGAACCTTTCAGCAAACAGAAGCACAACCTCCTGTCTATGACCAATTGCTATAATTTTTGTGAGTTTGTCTCTGTCACTTTGAACAACCTGGATGTCTTTCAGTGTGGCTTTATCTTGCCCCAGGTGAAAGTGAATGCTGCTTTATCAACAGTGTTTTCAAATCAAGAGTTCTGCTATGAGGAAAAGCATTTGGCTGGCTCTTATAAAGATTCCTTTTGCTGGTACATTTTCTTTTTATAATTGATCCAGCTAAAACCCAGAACATGCTTGGGTGTAGCTGTTTTGTGATTGTAGGACATAATAAGCAAAGTTCAAGATTTTATTTATGGGGACAGAAAGCAAATTTGAAGGTGAAATAAATTCTTCAGTCCTGTTGTACAGGCATCTGGGGTTTTGCCATCCTGAGCCAACTCTTTCAGCTATGATTATCAGTGTGGCACCCCAAACACAAGAATAGATACATGTATAAATGCACAGGTTTTATAACCCAGTTTATATCTCTAAAATACCGTCTTGACTCATGGTTAATTACTTGCTTAAAGATGACTTTGAGATATCTAATTATGCCCCAGCTGAACGCCAATCTTGTCTGGGGAGCATAGCAATGGAGCACAGCTGGCAGTCCATAATTTTCAACTTCTACACAGAGGACATATTGAATTTAATGCACAAACACAGATTTATTTGAGCAGTGTATGCAGGTATATTTTGAAGCGGTGTGCTGACAGAAGAACAGCTATGGAAAGATGGAAGGAATACACATCTCTTAGTCAAGGAATAAAAGCTTTCAATGTGGGAGAAGAATAGTAGTATTACTGCCACAGTATGGATGCCTCTACTGGCTCTTCTTTTCAGCCAGACTTTTTAAGGATCAGTTCTTGTAGGCTTTTAAAGAAAACTCTCAATAACCTTGAGCTTTACACTGTTCCTCAAACAACAGAACATGACTGAAAATGTTACAAGAAAGCAAATACAGATAATATATAACCTAGTATTAGGAAAGATCCCAAAAACTCACCACAGGTGCAAATAAGGCTCAGATCACTCAGTGGATGTGTGACCAAGCCCTGAGCTTGGCAGGGATCTGTGGGGTTTGCCTGGGCAAATAAAATGTCCTTTCTGGAAAGCCTTGGCAACTTAAAAGTGAAAAGTGCTGTTCAAATTTAGGCTTTATTTTTCCAGTTTACAACGGTAAAGTGACTCAAGGATTCAAAAGCTGACAGCGTTCTGAAAGCTCACATTCTGTGCATCTATGAACAGTGATGGTCTCTGTTTTCCCCTCAGCCGATGCAGCCCTGGCTGGGCTGCACGAAGGATTATAAGCAAAAGCAGGCAATGTGGTGCAGTGCCTGACTCCTCAGCTGTGCTCTTAAGCTGCACAGTCTTGATGTGAGTAGCTGCTAACCTCTTCTGACCTCATTTGGCAGTGTGTGCTCTTGCCCAAATAAGCAGCCCATTTACGTACACACCAAGCAAACAGCCCTGAAAAGCCGATACTGCTTCTTTTGAAGTGCTGAAGAACTTTGCCATTCATTTGCAAGATCAGACAGGATATATTTATCATGCAAGCTGCCCTGAAATCCCTGCTGGAGTTGTTTGCTCCTCTTTCTTCTCTAAGAAGTCATCCACTTCCACCTTTTCCCTAAAGTGCTGTCAGAGCAGAGCCCCTGCAAACAGTATTAGTGTTTTAAAACTTT
The DNA here is from genome assembly GCA_013400555.1 of Jacana jacana. NCBI lineage: Eukaryota > Metazoa > Chordata > Aves > Charadriiformes > Jacanidae > Jacana > Jacana jacana. The sequence goes on along the minus strand of VZTM01010425.1, from coordinate 48,870 downwards.
CCAGGGGAAGAGGAGATGTTGTGTTGTGGTGAGTCTTTTTTTCTTGTAGGAATGCTAACTTCACTCAGGCACTCGGTCAAGTGGAAAAGCTGGTTTTAGCCCTGTATGGTTCTTCAGCAGAAGCTACTGATACCTATTACCTATCTTAAACAAGATCCTGGCAAAGTCATACAAGAAAATCTCAGGTGACGTTGTTAGAATCACAGAATTGCCTAGGTTAGAAGAGACCTTTTAGATCATCTAGTCCAACTATCAACCTAACACCAACAAAAAACATCATTAAATCATATCCCTGAGCTCTATGCATAAACATCTTTTAAATACCTCCAGGGATGGTGGCTCAACTACTTCCCTGGGCAGCCCATTCCAGTGCTTAATAACCCTTTCAGAGTAAAACTTTTTCCTAATATCCAGTCTAAATCTCCTCTTGGTGCAGCTTGAGGAGGCCATTTCCTCTTGTCCTATCTGCTGTGACTCGGGAGAAGAGACCAAACCCCGCCTCTCTACAACCTCCTTTCAGATAATTGCAGAGAGCGAGAAGGTGCATTTTTGGTTTTAGATATGTCTTGCATCAGTTTTTACCATGAGAAATGCTGGCATCTGTAGCCTTTCTGTGTACCACCATGGCGTCTTGAAGATTGCTGTAGTGATGGTGTCTCTGTCTTCTGTAAAACTGTTGATCCGAACCTAGTGGTGAAGGATAGACAGATACTATTATTGCTCTTTCTTACTGTCCTTTAAGCAGAAGAGATTAGGAAAGCACATGGTAACTCTCAGTCAGTTTTTTCCTGACCTGAAATCTTTTGCAATCCAAATGCCTGAAACTACTTATTCTCTGCTGCACTGCTGCAGGTGGTTGGGACTGGCATATAGCTTCAAATCTGCCAAGGAGGGGCAGGCTAATAGAATCATGGCACACATGTTGAAAAGCTGTCAGCTTCAAAAAAAACCCCAATAAAGTAAGAGAATCTACCCTCTGGTTTTATACAAGTCATATGTTTTAGATGGGAAAGAAAATAAATGAGAATTTTTACTCCATGAAATCCCTACAGAAGAGATTGTAAGGAGAATCAGCCTTTCCCTGCAGGCAAAAGGCTGAGGAAGAGAGAGTAAGTGGTGCAGGTGGTGTTCCTGGGGGGAAATGACAGATATTCATCTCTGTACTCTCATCGTCCCCTGCAGACAATTTTGGCAAATATGTATGGTTGCATGTGCACTTTATTCATCTTTAAGGTAAAGTCTGGAGTTCTCGTACAGCAAATTCGAGAGGTAGGAGCAGTTCATTGAAGGTGCCAGGGGTGCAGCATGGCTGATAGCAGTGCTTGTGGGGCTCGTGTAGGGAAGTTAGTGGAGCAGTTGTGCTGCCTCTTATCACCTGTGCTGGTTTGAAATCATTAGCTGGTTGTGTTCTATCTATAGGGTAATCTATAAGGTACCTATAGTGCTTCTAAAATATTCTAAGGCAGAGATAGAGAAGCCTTAACCCTAGAATTTGAGCTGTAAATATCCAACTGCTTACATGGATGTGCAACCCTTTCCTCTCTAATAGAGTCAGTGTACTTTAGTTTTGGTTATAAGATACAGTCTATACAATATAATGTCAGAAAGCTGTCTGCTATAAAATGCCAACCTAAACACTGAGCCATCTCTGCACAAAACAGTTGTATTCTGTAACATAATGATGCTGCTGTTAAAACTGTTTGTGTGAAGAAGTAATATCTGTGATAAAACTCTTGTACTGTACCACAAAGCCCAGATACCTTTGGAATTTCTTTGGCAATCACACAAAAGAGCCACAAGTAGTAGTCCAAAACTCAGTTTGCTTTTCCAGAAATTGCAGTCCTGATTCCTTCCCCAAGTTTGGAAGAGAAACTGAAGTGGCTTTTCCAAAAATAATGGTCCCGCTAACTTTCCAGAATGAGGACATTAATTTAATATTCATATATCCTGTTTGACAAGAGACCTTCACCATTGTGTAAGTAAGAGTACAATGCTTGGGTCTTTTTTTAGTATATGTGTGATATATGGAAAAGTGCTATCCTGAAGTAAATTAATTCATGTAATGGGAAGGAGTTTTCTATTTTCCTCTTTCTTAGGAGCTTAGACATAAAGGCTTGTGAGTTTATTTTAATATATGAATCAAAACCTGATATTAGAGAATAATAAAGGGGTAACATTTGATGGTAACAAGTAATCCAGGAGTGTATCATTCTCCATAAAAACTTTGTACTTCTGACTTGATTATATATTATTATATAGCTTATGGGGAGTTCTCTCACCACTTTTAATTGTTTCCAAGTCTACTCCCATATGGGAGAATGACATTCTTGGTACTAGGGAAATGTTCATTGGTCCTGTTAGCCCACGGGATGTGCAGGAGCATGAACTAAATACCAGAGGATAAAGCATCTTTCCTTTTCAGCATCCTGAGAGGATGCATTACTTCTGATTTCCAACTACAGAAAAACAATAATGCTATTACAGAAACTCAGAAAAGGTAAGAGCAGGAGAGAAACCAGCATGTTTATGATTCCTCTCTTGTAGCACTCTTCTAGACAGGTCATTTTTATGAGACACTTCTATTATGAGACACTTCTATTATGAGCTCCCATACCTTTTGGAATGCTAGTTTATAATAGCAACTGGCACCTGGAAACAATTAAGTGGATTCAGCTGATGGCAGCATAACACCAGGTTAAGATTATTTATATTTTCAGTGATTTCCTCCTCCTGTGTTGTATTCTCTTAATCCAGGATTAAATTCTAATTGTGGCTAAGTCCTTGGAAAGCTCATCAATTTGAATGGAAGTTTTAGGGAGCCGGTGTATCTGAGGTTTGAATGGGACGTTGTGGGCTATGAATCTTACTGCCTTGTAATTTCAGGACATTTTGTGCAAGACAAGCTCAAACTAATTAAAAGGAAGGAAGAGAGAATCCTTGCATGCTCTGTTCTCAGGCATCATGGCAAAGGCGATGGAACGGAAGCAGAGTGCCTTGCAGTTTGCTCTCATTTTTGCTGCCTGCACACAGGCATGAGCACATGAAGACAAAAGTCTGTGTTGTTTTGCTAGTTGGGATGTTGGGTGAGCACGTAAAGCAAAAGCATTGTCAAAAAGGAAACACGCACTTTTTCAAAGTGCTCAGAATCAGTCTGGGAATAATTTGATACAGGACAAGAATAGATGGATTTAAGCAGGAGATTTGCTTTGCTCTATAATTTTGATGCCAATGAACAAAACTTTGCTGAAGCCAATCCAGCTACTGCCTGATGTGTGTGACCTGTAGCCCCATAAATACAGTTATTGCTATTGCTGGTTGTATGCCACAGGCTATGTACTAACATTGCAGTATTAAGGCATGTCAGGATTGCTTTGCCTTAAATTGCCTTGACCTGCCTGGAACTTTATTTTAGCTGACTTAACTGTGACAGAATTTTTTTTTTTAAATTATCAGGTGACTATTTCCTGATCTGCTTTACTTGTTTTTTATTCTTATGGAATATAACCATAACTTTTGTAGAGCCAGGAGAAGCACGTAGCTATTCTGTGGAGAATTAAATATTTATGACACTGTTTTAATGTTGCAGTATAGGAGAATATAGGTCTAGCTTGACAGTGGAGGGCTTGCCCATGGCAACCCAGGTGCAGGGGAGAGGAGTGTGGACATGAAGGCAGAAGAGAAGAGGGCACATGATGTCAGTTCAGGGCTATGAAGAGCTCAGCAGCAGTTAAATGTACACTTGGGAGCAGGACAAAACCATCTAAGGTAGCAGAGAAAATAGATAAGAAGTATAAAGCATAAGCATGCTTTATATACTTTATATACTTTCAGACATAATGTGTAGTTGCAGACCAAATAAAAAGAGCAAGGCCTGAAGCACGAAAGAAAGTTTACAAAAATAGCCCCAAGTGGACCTTAGACAGAGAAGGAAGAAATCAGCAGCTTCAACATCATGGTTCTCCTGGCAAAGACAGAGAAAACTCTATCACCACAATCACAGTCCTCCCAAAAAAAAAACTGGAAAACTAATGACTCCCTGTAACCATTCCCCCACCTTAATTGAAATCAACAACCCAAAGATTTCAAGAGAAAGAGTGGAAGGGTGAGTATAACACCAGGGAGAAGGGTAAATGCTGGGAAGTGTCTCTTTCATTGAATTATTATTGAGACTTTCCCCCATGTTAGTATTCTTTATTTCTCGCCTTCTGTCATAAATGAAATACATTTTGAGAAGGTTTATGTTTCCCTTTTTTCTCTCCTGTATAATTCCCAAATTCGCAATAGCTTGCTTAGTCCCTAGAATGCAACTTTAAGATTCCTCTGACAATTAAGTCCTGCTGATACACGAAATGCTGGAGTTTTTGCCCTGCCTTTTCCGCAGAGAGTGATCTCTTCACATGAGTCAAAGTGACAGTTCATTTGGTACACCTGCCTCTTCTAGCATACTAAGCAGAAAAAAACCCAACACCTAAGGAATTATTTCACTTCCTGAAAAAAAAAAAAAAAGTTTGCAGGAGAAAAAGGGAACCATAAAACCTCTCAAGATATATTTCATTTATGACAGAAGAAAAGAACACACATGAAGGGTAGCCTGGGTATTGATTCTGCTTGTAAGTGGCAGCATCTTCTTCAGTTTTCATGGTTTACAAAATTTGTAATATCCCTAAATTCTGCATTAGATTGCAGACGTAAGATATGAGGCAAGCCCATATTTGGGGAAAAATACTCTAACTGGGCTCCCCTCTCAACTGGAACACTGAACTAGTGCTGCAACACGGACAAAAGTGCCCCAGTGACAGAATACCAAAGCAGCCACTGCATTCAAGTAGGTTTGTCTAAACCTGATACTATAATGAGCTCGCCGAGGATGACTGTGAGGCTTTTAAAGCTAAAAAGCCAAGTTTTGTTAGAGCATGAGCTATAACACTTTTTTTACTAAAAAAGTAAAAAAAATAAATCAGTGCAGCTCATGAAGACAGGTTGGAAATAAAAGTGCTTAGATCCTGAACCTCCCCAGCCCATTGAGAGGCTCCTGCCTTCCAGCCAAATTTCTGGTGGTTGCTGAGAGTTCCTGGTCCCCTCTCTTCCTTAGGAAATACTTTATACCGTCTCAGAGCCAGGACTTCCCACTCTTCACTGCAATCTCTCATGAACTGCTTCAACTGCCCCGAGGATTTTAGTTTTCTCCAGCATCACCTAACCTTCTCAGTGTAAGTTAAGCTTAGAGCAGGGAGTTTAAATAATACAAAGCCTCAGCCACCTAATCTGCACAAGGTGGTTTTTCCTTCTCCTGAATCATCCTTCAATAACAATGTAGCATATATTTGAAGCTGCAAGATAGTCATTTTTCATCAATCTAATCACAGTTTTCCCTGAGAAATTGTTAATTCCAAACTGTATATTGCAGTAATAAGCACTAAGCAAGTTGGTTGTTTTTTTTTTTCCTGACAGGTCATGTTCTAGATCTGTGACAAGCTACAGAGCACAACTCTTCAGAGAAATATTAACTTTCAAGATTGATGAGAATAAAAGTAAAGTATGAAGCAGAGTAGGCTAAACCCCATTAAAATCATGGCAGAAGCATGGATTTTATAATAAATTAATTATATGATGTAATCATTTTCTTAACTGAATTTGGCAAGTAACAACAGAGGAGCTGAAATGTGGTTTTGGCATTTGACTAGAGCATGCATTGTGTGCACTTGTTTTGATGCTAAAATGGCACAGCAAGGGAACGGTCTAGGGTTAAACGGGTGTGTTTTGAAACATAAACAGTTGAATGTATTTCATATTATGATCACTCTTCATTTTAAGTATTTCAGATATGTTCTTTTCTCTACCACTATGTTACCAACAGTTGGATCTCAGCAATGCAAGAGCAGATTTAGGTCTGCTTTCTTATAGGTAAGCTATTCCAAGTGTCGTGCAGCTAGCACAATCATTCCCTTTCATCCATTGACATGTTTTAAGCATTACTGACCTGATCTGTTTACAGGATTTTTTTTTTCTTTTAAATCAGTGGATGTTAGAAAAGACTCTGTGCAAACTATATCAACAAGTGTATAAGGGATTGGAGCATCTCCATTATGAGGAAAGGCTAAGAGAGCTGAGATTCTGTAGCCTGGAGAGGAGAAGGCTGAGGGGAGACCTTATTAATGCTTGTAAGTATGTGAAGGATGGGTTGATTCTACTTGATTCTTATTTCTGTAAAATTTCACAAAATCTTACACCTTCCAGAGTCAAATCTCTATCTTTATTGCCCCAACTCAACTTCTATCTGCTTATGATCTATTTTTACCCATATTTTTCCTTTTGCCTCCTCCCTCTTTTTTCCCATTATTTAATCCACGTGTAACAGGTATCATGCAAAAATAGTGCTGTGAGAACTTAGACTAGCTTTCTGACAGAATCATTCCTTTAGGAACTCCCTAATTCTCGATGCTCGCCAGGGAAAACAGTTGCTTGTTAGAAACATATGTCATACACACACTTAAAATCTTACGACTTTTTTTATTGCAATGCACTAGAAACAGAATGATTCTGCTGTGATATTTGCCTTATTGTGCGGGTATATATATGTCTCTTTGAAAGCATTTAGAGAGGTGGATAGGGATTGAAAGGCTGTTGCACTTTTTTAGCAGCCCAAATAGCGGCTACCTGCTGGCTTACATCCGATCTAAATTGACTTTGCCTGCAACCTCACAGACCATTGGTTGGTTCACAGTATCCATAAAATGGGATTTGTAGTGTTAGTCATTAGGTTAGTCATAACCTGGTCATTTCATCACTCATTTTAATCAGGTATCCTGAGGTATCAATGGTTTCAGATGGTTTCTTCCTTGATTAGCCTTCCAGTAACAGCTGCACTAAACCCTCAAGTGCAGCCATGAGTATTATTTCTTATACTCTTTTAGATATAGCATATAAGTTTCAGCTTATGTTAGACACAAAAATAAGGCTTACTGATGGTCTTAAATTCCAAATTTTGCTTTTATTTACATCAGTAAGGTCATTAGATTTCAGATAGCAAGGTGGTGTGCAGGGTTGACCCATCTGCTTGTGGGAGCTGTGCAATTCCCTTCCTCAAAGGTCTGGGGAGAGCAGTGGGAGGACTGAGATGTTAATTGAGCCTGTCTGCAGTACTCACATTGGCATTGCTCCTCCTGCTCCCAGACCCACCATCTGCTGAGAGAAAGACCTGACGGCCAGGTTTCTGCAGCCTCTCTTTCTGGAGTTGACAGGAAACACGGCTCTGCTGTACCTGGCAAGTGGGTCACAGCAGGGAGAAGCCCACATGTGAGAAGTTTGGCCAAGCAGAGGAAGTGTACAGCAGGAGCCACGGTACCAGTCTCCCAAGGCAAGTTTGTATTGCTTGTGTCACTTTTGTGGAGCCAACCTGTAGCTCCTGCATATTTAAGAAAGGGGAATTTTAGGGTCCTGGTATGTCCAAATCAGTTTTTTTAACATACCTTCCCACATGCTCATAGCTATATTGAACACAGTACTTTCTCTGTCCCACCACAGCATTTTTGTTTTCTTCTCCTTTTTATAGAACTGCCTGCAGCATATAGTGTTCTAATCTCTTCAAAGCACTTTGTAAAGATACTAGAGGCACTCAGGGATAATCTCGGTGAGGCTGGTAAATTGGTCACCACCAGAGCACCGAAAGACATGAAATAAGGTGACTGTAATCTGCAGAAGGAGCCTTTCTCTCCTTCCGGAAGTACAGTGACCTGCAGACTTATGAAACAAACCACAAGAGTTCACAAAGCCTCTGTCCTTTATTTAAGAATCCCAGTCAAGATTAAGTTCAGGATAACAAGGCAAATAATACCATTTGCCTTTTATCATAAGAAAAGGGAAATAATTATTATTGTTACTTCACTAGCACTTAAAGTGCTTATGCCTAAAAAGGTCACATGTATGTAAATTACACAGTTTCCTTGAGCTGTTTACATGAAAAATCCTCTCCACTGGTTGTCCCCGTCCCTATTTAATCAGGGCCATGGGCACCTACACTTGTGGGACAACAGATGCCAAACTCAGACTTGGAAGTGTGGGCCTGGGCCAAATGCCATGGGAAAACTGTTTGTGCATAAGAGGAAGTGGTTAGCAGATGTGCTCTGCCACATCAGCACTGCCAGTGGGGTAGAACAGCACTCCCTGTATTTGCCATCAATGTGGCTTCCTGCAAGGTTAGGACCAACACCTGGTTTCTGGACACCAGGTCCTGACTGCAGAGCAGGAGTGACTTGCATGGGGTGAGACGTGCCTCATGGCAGGAGGAAACTCCCCAAGAAGCTGCTCTCTTCCCTCTTGCAGGGCTGATGGTTCTCAGCCAGAGTCTTGTCCACAAGCAGGCTGTTGGGTGGCTGATTCAATCTCAGTGAGAGGAAAGGGGACATGGCCCAGGTAGACTATTTTTGCTTAATACAAGTGACATCCTTTTCCACATCCCTCTCTTGGTAGGTGATGAAATACACTCCAGTAAAGACATGAGCATCCATGGACACAGGCTTTGTAATGAGCTCTCTGCTGGAACCTCTTCTTTGACCCAAACTCCTTGTCCTGAAGAGTAGGTGATATTGCTGGGCTGGGTAGTCAGAGAACTGGCTAGAGATGGCTGCTGTAGCTCAGTGCTGAAAAGCTGTGATTGTGCATGTATTCCCTGCAAAAGCTGAAGCACATCCAGGGCTTTGCTGGGGACCACAGGGTGCTCAAATGGCAACCACAAACAGCAGCACCACAGCATGAAAAAGGCTGCATATGCCAGGCATGTCAGACAGCGTTGTGAAGGGTGTGCTGTGTGGTCAAGCAATGCCCTAAGGCTGGTGGTGGTGGTGGTGAGAGTACGGGGGGCAACATGGGACAGTTGGAGGAGCACAGCAGTGAAAGACTTTGGTTTTGAGAGCACTGCTAGGGCCATTTTCATGAAGTAGTGTAATCACCAAGCTGGTACGTACCAGATCACCATCACAGTCTTACTAAGCAGCATGCATTAGGAAGTTTGTCAGGGTGAAACTGCAGCTATGTTTAGACAGACTTAGGAAGATGTCTCTACAAAAAGTCAGCAGGATGTGGGCTGTGGCTAGCAGCTGGGAAAATCAGGCCACTTACCTGCTCAAATGGGATCTGTAAGAGCTGCCAGACCCATGCTGCAGACTAGGTTGGAGAAAGCAAAAGCAACACTACAGTGACCCAGAAGACTGAGATGGCTGACCTACCACCCTTTCAAGGGACTTCAGTGAAGGAGCATGTGGGTTGTTCTCCTCACCATTAGCAGGAGGGTGAAAGGCTTCCATCTTTCACCACATCATGGCTATTTCTCCCTTCATCTCGCTGTAAAGGATTAATCTCCCGTTTTATTCTCATCTCATTTCCTTTATTCCCTTATCTTATGGTGAGGGTGTCATAGCAAACAAATGGAAAGCTTGACAGAAATAATTAATTTACCCTCAGAGGGACAAAACCAGCTTGGGGACAGTGGAGGTTCCCAGTGAAGTGCCCTGGATCCTTCAGCCGCTACCAGGGCTGGAAGGATGGCTGGGATGGTCAGGACATTTGACAAAATCAGGGATTTTGGTGCAGTAAGAGTGCGTGTCTCACCAGGAAACCTTTGCTGCTCCAGAGGAATTAATTCATATTTTTTAATTATGTCTACAACTTAATTGATAATAGAGTCTTTATCTGAAATACAATCATCAATACCTCAGTAAAATCTAAAAATACTGCAGACTGACTAACTTAAATCACATGTATCTCCTCAACAAGACAAGCACTCATTTTTCAAGTGTGGGAAAATCCAACTACACTTGGAGTGTACTAAATTGTAGTAGAATTGTAGAAATACAATTCAAAGGACTTAAAATTAATTTTTTCAACCTGTACTAGAAATTAGCTTCCCTTCTTTTTAAGTTATTAACTAACCTGCTGGTAAAGTAACTTCTTAGCTGATTTCTTCTGCTATGTCAAAGTCACATGCTCTGGAAGCGACACGTACCCACTGGGTTTTTTACTGTGCTTTTTTTTTAATGTAATCTGTATGAGACCTTTCAATCTTTCATTAGAACTAAAGCTCCTCTGGTTTTCAGTGAAGACAAAAGTACTGCTATTTTAGCAACACATCAATATGCACTATGTTTGTGGGTATGCCTATGAGCCTGTAGGCTGTGTGGCATTTTAAAAGAATTTAAAAGAAGTTGTCTTTTTGTCAGATACACACTCTTCATTAAAGATTTCTGCATGTAGCAGTAATAAGGATATAAGGAAATCTGCTGTCTTGGGCTGGCTGCAGATTCACAGACTGTATTAATAGATAGGATTAGTGAAGAAGAACCGGTCAGAAGGCCGCAAAGCTCCTGCCCCTTGAGATTTCCTTCTTTAGATTGCTAGTCTCATTGAAGAGCTCCCTCTAATACAGGGAGCAGAAACTGAAGGAAAAGGCTTGAACCATTTTATTTCGTCAGGACACACTGGGGAAAGGGCAAGTTCTTGGCCATAAGCTCCACTGAAAATGTCTGTCCAGGTTTCTCCACAGGCACCCTGGAGGAACAACAACATCAGTTACCTGAGCAGAGAGGCAGCTGTAACAGAGCAAGGAGAGACTATCATAGGTTTCTACCTACTGGCTTTAGGTATGTACTTGGCTTGGATTTGAAAGGAAGATCCTAAGTAGTTGGATATAAAGTTCAAAGTAATTAATTTGGTTTTCATCCCCAATGGAACTGGATGTTAGAAAATGCAATTTCTTTCTCTTTTGTTAAAAGGAGGTTAATAATCACTGCATAAATCTTGAGGGGGAGAGGGGGTGTGTGAGGGGAAGTCAAGCCTGTAAACTTTTAACTGATGTTCACTAAACTTAACATGTGGGAAGAAAAAAACCTACCTTCTTAGAAGTACATGATACTTCTATGTCTTCTTGTGACTCAGTAGCACTAAATTAGTGTTCTGTGATTTCCAGAGTTTTGACAGTGATTTTGCATCCTACAGCTGCCTCCTGCAGGGGCCAAAAATACCGTTCTGCACTTTTAAACTACTTTTTTAACCATTTGTATTGCTCTTGCTTTAAATGTTTGATGCACATAGAAATGAACTTCCTCAAACAGGATCTGTGAAAGATCCAAGTACTAGATTCCATGTTAGCCCTCACAGTACCATGTGTTTATTTTGGTTCTGTTGCAAGACAACTATTGTAAGCGTATAATAAGAATTTGCAACCAATATGAACACACACTGATCCCAGCACAGTTTTGTTTTTGCTTGTTTAAATATTGCCTGTTTGGGGCAGACTCAGTACAAGATACAAGGAAACTTTATGAAATTTAAAGGAGTGCAAGTTTGACAGGTAATAAAAATTTCCAACAATAAAACCTCACATAAAAGTTAGGTTTTCTTGTATTTTCATTAAATCTGTTCTTCTAAACAGCATATACAAAATTTTTTCTGTTTTAAAATTATTGATCTGAACAGATCTTTTTTTTTTTTTCTTTTTCTAAGCTTATCACATATTGCAATTAGTTTACTAGCCCTCGGCTTATGCTTGAGAAAGGCCTATGGAAGGTACAATGTAAAATGCAAAGTATTTTGCAGTGTTTACATGATAATTTTTGTTTTTTACCGATAGGAACTAGAGAGAGAAAAGTTATGTTTAGAATAAAAACAGAGATTCTAGAAGAAAAATATACAGCTTCTGTCTTAGGAGACTTAATTAGAAGAGTGTCTTTAAAATAAACCAGTGTTGTTCCAATTTATCCCCAATCTGTTCACATCTGCGTAACCCTTCATGAATGGCTGGGAAATGGCTGCACGATCAGCTAATGAATTAATCAGTTGCACTTAAGACTAGAAGGAACATCTTAGGTCAGCAAGGCCAGTCCCCTGCTGTGACAATATATAATCTCATTTACAAAGCTATCATGCTCTCTCATGTAACTGGCTAGGGTTTTATTGGTGTTGCTACCCTCCTTCCAATTGACAACCTGTTCCTGATTTTGCTTCTGTGTTGGGCAGGAACCTTTCTGTAAATTCATAGCTAAAGTGATCACACCAACTTTATGCCCTTTTTGTCACTCCTTTTGAGATATTTGGGGTTTTTTTTGCCTGAAATTAACGTCCTACAGTCACTCTAGAGGAATGATCATACCCTGTGGTCAACCTTTGTATTCCTATATTAAGCAAGTGAGGGGTTTTTTGGTTGGTTGGTTGGTTTTTTTGGTTTTTTGTTTGACTTGCATCTTTTTTTGCTATTATTATTTATTTCTCTCCTGTCATAGTATCCTTTCCCTTATCATCACAGCATATAATCCTAGCAGTCTTTTATTCTTTTATGCTGTCTTTTCCAACCTGGACCTTTTATTACTTTTTTTTTTTTTTTAATAAAATTATTGCCAGGACTGAATACAGCATCCAAGCAAGGTCTTGGAATCACTGTTCACGTTAATATTTACACTTTTCCAGCTCTACTGATCCCTCCCAGTATTGCCTCTACATCACACTGATAGTTCAAACTTCTTCCATCAGTCAACCAACAGCGGTGTTTTCCTCTGTTGTGTGGCGATGCCATATCTTCTAGCAAATACTTTCTAAGGTACCTAGGTGCCTGAGCTTTTAGGTTGTATGTCTATTGAGTTTTAACTGCCTCAGATCCTTCTGCCAATCATACAAGTGCTTGGCATGTCGTAACTGCTGCTCTTGAAGCTTACCTCCAGATTCATAATTCAAGATGTATTTCTAGCAGAATATATAATAACCAATAACTGCACTACTTGAAGTTAAGTGTAGTATGGACTTGGTCAAAATGTGATGGAGGTAGGTTTACCTTTTTGCAAAAGGAGTTTTAAAAAAATATCTGCTAATAATAGGTAAATGGGAAAATTCGCCATGTCATTTTGTCCTCAAAGGTCTTCAGCTGCATTTCTGCAGGCACCAACCATAACAATTCACAACTATTAGTTTTATGTAAGCCAATTACTCTGTCTGGGAAGTTGTGATGTGGCAGAATGACGTACTCTGTTACACAAACATGCTCTTGCCCTTCTGGCAGCAAAGGACAAATGCCAGTCTATGTGTTACCTTCCCGTACCCGCATTTCTTCAGGGGTCTGGAAAGACAATCTACATTTGCAGGATTCTAGAGTATTTCCTTACACAAAGTCCCAAAGATTTCATACTTTTGATTTACTGATGCCTCGGAAAACAGCCTTAGTGATTACCCTTCTGTAACTGCTACATCTTTTCTTCTCTTTTGAATCTAAGTATGCCAGTACAGATTGTGTGCAAATTCTGATTTTCCAGCACCAAAGGGATATATGTGACCTCTGAATCTCTTCACCTTCAAAGGACAAAATAAAAAACAACCAAACTGTCTTCGGTCAAGTCTTTCCACAGTCACACTTCTTGACAGAGGATGGGAATTACCAAGAACCATGATCTAACTACTTTTGCTGAGATGAGGCTTCTCTGTGTGTCCCTTTCTGGAAATTCTTGCATGCCGCAGGTAGCACAGATGTCATATCTGACAGACAGAATGTATCTGTCATGTGTCATACTCCAGCCAAGATGTCAGATCCAGATAGAGGGGTTCTTGGAATACTATATGGAGATCTGAGCTCACAGCCAGTGCTGGAGCAGGTGTCACACACTAAGGTCAGAAGCAAACCATCATCAAAGTGTAAGAGTGCATTTTGCAAATGTTGATGCATTTTGAGATCACTGCACTGCTTCTTGACATCCAAGTCCCTGTGCTAATGCTTTGGCCAGGGGACGAGCAAAGTGGAGGGAGAGATGCCATGCTGCTCCCATAGCGGTGAGCCATCACAGCTGCTTAGAGGGACCAGCTGCTGGCAATAGCTGCCACTGCCCTTCCTTTTGTTAGGCTGGCTGTGTCAGTATCCCCTTTCTAAAAGCAGTGCTCCGCTTCCATCCTTCCCTTCCATAAGCTCAGAAATGTCTTTGACAGGCAGAGAGAAGCTTGTCCTGTTGCTGGCATTATGTCTGACCCCTTTTTGCCTTTGCCCTAAGAGGTATAATACTGTGGTGTAGTGGTATAAACTTTTATCCCCAGGTGCAACTTAAAACTACTGTCTGCAGCTGCTAATTAAGTCAACCTAGACTTTGAGGGAGTTGGGGGGGGCACCAAAGCTTTTTTTTTTTTTTAATTTCTCCATAATTATTAATTGGAACTTTTCAGTTAATTGTTCTTTTCTGCATTTATTCACAATTTGTTCTCATTTTCCCTAGTTTCAAAATTAACCGGGCCTCTTAAAATGAATGTTTGGCATAAAAGGAAATTCTAAGTTGGTATGTTAGAGACCTAGTTCTGACTTTTTGTGAGAGCTTATATCAGAAAGACGTGCTGAGAGCATTACCTGTCCCATCAGAAAACTGGCACAGACCATAAGACCCAAACATGCTTTTAAATGGCATGTGTTTCTGAATGGTAACAGTAACCTGTTACTCGACAAGTGACAGAATGAACATTATTTGGGGATATTATTTGACAGATAAATCTGAGAAGGTGGGAAAGGAAACAAGCTATTAGCAAAACATTCATCCACAAAATGATTGCATTTATTGAACAAATAATCTCTCCATGCTTTGTCAAGCCTAAAACATGATGACGCTTCTCCTTCCTGCCAAAATTGGCAATGTGCCCTGGATAGGATATCGTGTATTTATAATTAGCAGCAAAGACTGAACACAGAGCAGGGTCACTTCACAGTTGCAATAGTTAATGACAGCTTTGCAAATTCCCTAGATTGTATCACTGTTTTAAAGTTTTCTAGTCTGACAATCTTTTACAGCAAACCTCTTCAGATAGATAAACTTGCTTGTGTATAGGTAGTCGAGTCAGTAATTTACTTCATTCATGCCTGCTCTGTATCTAGATGCTCAATCCAATTTCTGTCCTAGAGATAAGATTATTTGCTGAGGGAAAAGCATAGTTTGCATTGTGACATTCAGCCTTCACCTTTTGCTCTCATTTCTTGAATTCTTCCACTTAAGGTTCCCTGTATATTTTAAACTGCAGATGGGTGTGTTGTTACCCCATTTTTCTCAAGTCCTCTTGTCAGATTTTACAAGTAAAGTCCATACAACAACATTTAATAAAAAGAAGTTTAAGTACAAAGCATAATAACCTGTCTTAGCCAGGCACAGATGGAGTCATCTATTGGAAATGTGAATGATCAGCTCAGCACAATCAGTTCCCTCACACCAAATTTAACTCTGCAAAAACATAAATTGGATGTTAACAATGAAATTGCACACAACCTCAGGTGTTTATGGCTTGTTCAAAGACCATATCAGGTATATGAGAGCAAAAGAGGGTATGTCTGATAGCTCGGGCTTGAGAGATTTGGCAGAAATATTTGTGAAATAGTTGTGTTCACTCTTAGCTATTCCCAAAGCTAAACAGTCTCACTGTTCCAGTCGCTTTCAGCAGAGAGATTTTCGGTATCCTTAGTCACTCTTGCTGTATAATTCTTCAGTGCTTTCTTTGCAGGGATTGGCAGACAGTGTGCTGATACAGGACTTCATTGATAGGGTTTAGGCCCCTGACACCAGCTTGCTTGGCAGCCTTCCTGTGCCTCCCCAAGAAATCACGGCAGAAATAACAGCACCCGCATCCTTTGTGGAGCGTTTTTTACATCCGTGGATTAAAATGCTCTGTTAGGGAGTGTTATTCCAGGGGAAAGATTGCTACTGAATTATATAAGGGCAATACAACATTTTAGATATTGCTGTCCATCCTACTCCTCCTAACTCCCAATGTTTGCAACTGTGGTACCAAGTATTCTTCTCTGGGTGTCTGAGGAGTAAAGATGACTCTTTAGCTGTTCAATATTTAGCAATTAATCAATCCTCTTTTAACCTGTTCTGCTCTGATACTCCCAGTCTCACAACAGCTGCTCTGTCCTGCCTTGTGGTAACTGAATGTTCTCTGTATTTTGCCACTTCAGAAGGGCTCGTTGATGAGCAGTCCATATCAGACAATATTACAGCTTATGAGAGAAATGTGGTGGCTCTCCTCCGGACTTTATGTTGGGTGGAAGAGTGGCTGGTTCTATCTGCTATCTTTTTTTCCCTCTCTCAGCCATGTTTTCATCTCAATTGGAGCCTGTTCTTTCTCACCAGGATTACCTTAGGATGCTGGGGATAGATTTTGGGCTTGGGTTTGGATGTTGCTTTTCATATACTCTCGTGACTGAATATTGCTGGCAGCCTTAAAAAAAAAAAAAAAAAAAGATAAATTATTTCGCTCGGTTTTCTTTTCTGTTCTCTGTTTTATTGAGATGCCACCTGGTGACACCAACGCCTTATAGCACTTCGAAGTTCAGAGGTTTCTTTCTGGGCTTTTGATCTGCTTGTGATCTACCCTGAGGCACACACCACCTGCAAGGCTATTGAAGAGATCCCTGCCCTCAGTGAGAGTGTCAGAGCTGTTGCTGTGCAACCTCTTTTCCTGTTGTGTTCTCAGGGGAGGCGGAAGGCAGGTTGTTTGGTTTGAGATATTCCTTTGGTTGGGGTTAGTTGTTTTTTTTTAAAAATAACATAAACAATCAGTCACTATAATCAGCAGCCTCAGACCAGAACAGCTACCTGGTGGTGCAGAGATCCACTGTCCCATAGTCACTGCTCTGGCTGACCACATTTTTATGTGAGTACTGGTTTTGTTACTCTACAGTTTACTGAGAATAAATTCCTCCATTTTTTTACTCACAGTATTAAGACAGTCTACTACCAATACAGATGATACGTTTTAGGAACTGGGTATGCCAGTGCAGGTTTTCCACCTGCTTTGGTTAAAAAGATTGTGCCAACCTGCAGGAATCATAATCACTCTGTAATCTCCATCACTGCTTCTCTCATCCCCCTCTTTCAGGGTGTGAATGTAGTTTCAAAAAATGATCACAAACCCTCTGTCCCTGTCACCTCCATCTGAAATATGTGTACTGTTTTGTTACATTTTTCTCAGTTCCTTCTTTAAGATACTTAAACAGAAAAGTCCCTTCCCCTGCAGGTTAGAGAGAATTTGCTCTGTATATTCCCAGGAAGTGTGGATGTATGACATTTTTAGGGTACCTTTCCTATCCATTGCACTGCTTTACAAAATCCTGCTATCTACAAATGAGGTGCCGTTTTATTTTGTCTGCCATTTTAGCACTGTGTCTTCATATTGGCAGGGAAAGTTTTTCCCTACCTAGTGCTTTGAAAACTGCCTTGCCTTACAGCAGGTAGAGCCGAGGTACATAAGCAGCCCAACTATCATGTTTGCATTGCAAACTATTCTGATGCATTCCTGAAGCCGCCCTCCTCCAGGCCCCTGCTGTGCCTATTTATAATGCCTAGACTCACACAAATGTCGGACACAATTCCTGCCTTAAATTGCACGTTGGAAACAAGGCTCAATTAAGAGACATTGTCACCTAGTGGCCAGAATAAGATGTCTTTATTATTCTTAATCTTATCTTTATAATGATCTGTCTATCTATCTGTGTCTCTGTATATCATTGCACCAGTGACAATTTTGGGTTAACACAATAGGCTGACCTCTCAGCTCTCCCCAGTTCAGAAGTACTTTGGTAAACCACGTACATTTTACTACCAGAGCAGCAGAAGTGTGACAGCTTTGCAAAGAGGCACTATGAAAAGGGAATTGCTCTGCAGGAAAAGCAGTTAATAGTGCCATACAGAGGCTGTCCCATCGACCACCTCCCCTCCCACTCCAGGCTACCCACAGGACCGCACTGGCTGGTAAGTACCTAACGTCTCTGTTCAGCTCATGATACTCCCAGGTGGCCTGGAGATTCTGAGGTAACTTCCTCCCATGTCCCTGCTTATGAGACACATCTTTCCTAGCTGAGGCAACCCAGTGAAGAAGCAAGGAATTCTTGTCACATGGGGTTGTAGATGCTTCCTGAAGGAAGGCAGCTGCCCTCCTGCTACAATATTAAACCCCTCAGCCATCTTTCATCTTGTGAACTTCTTTGAATGACCAGAGGCGCTGTGTGATGCTGTCATGTCACATCCCTTTTTGATGCGTGTGTTCACCTCTTGCTATGTCTATGTGCAGCATCCATACTCTGGGATATCTACTGCTTATGCTTGGATAGAGGGCTAAGTCTTTTTTCCCTCACCAGGTAGGTAAGGCCGTACCCTGACATTAACTGTAGGGAGCAAAACCACCAGTTGCTGAGTTCCTAAACCTGTCCTAGACTGCAGGCAAGACAAAAGAGGTGGCATTTTGCTCTCCATTGCCATGGTGAAGTGAGGCCACCTGCAGTGGCAGAGCAGGTTTGGTGGGTGGAAGCGTGATGGGGGGTTGAAGGGGTGGGTGCTGCTCAACCTGTTGCTCAGACCCACTCTGGCAGCCACCCTGGAGCCACTGGATAAGCCCCATTTTCAACACTGAGCCTGGTGTTTATGAGTGAACACTTTTTTTAGAAGCCACTCGTTTCCACATGTGTACTTTATTCCAAATAGCGAGACGCAGCCTACCGAGGTGTTGTACTGATGGGTGCACATTTGGGGCACATTTGGAAATTCTGTGTCTCTCCAACTGACTAAGTGCCTGACTTTCACCAGATTTGCAGTCCTCTCTCTTGCATTTTCCTCATGTAACTAAACACATAGAAATCAGGCATCTCTGTTCCTGGAGAGTAAGAAAGGAGACAACTTTCTTTCAAAATAAGTGAAAAAAAAACAAATAAAAGGCTTTAAAGCTTCTGAAAGATCTGCTGTAAGCATTCACTTTGTTTAGATTAATGGGTGTATTACTGAAAAATATTCCCAACCAGGACAGAGATTGCTGCACAGAGATCCTAGACTCTTCTAAGGGAAGAAACTTAATCATGCTAGCTGGAAGAGACAGCACTTCCTTGAGAGGACTGGTAAAGCAGCTCTCAGACTGTGTGTATACATTATTGTATACAATGCACCTAAACATCTTCTGCTTTTGGCAGTTTTCTTGTTGTCACTGCTCCACCTTGCCAATCTTTCCTCCTTTCTTTTTTTCCCCATGAATTATGTGTCCTGAGTTTCATCTATTCACTTAGGGTAAAAAACTTATCTAGGCCATTAAACGGGGATCTTTGATAGACGCAGCAGCAGCTCTTTGTGTTGGTTCTGTTTTATTCCCAGAGTTTTCACTTGTTCATGCTTCTGAAAAGTACCTAGCTACTTAAAAATGCTTCATGCATAGATTTTCCAAAAGTTAAGCCTGTTTAATTTGTTTCTAGTGGTACAAAAGCATAGTTTCAGAAGACAAATCTCACTCTTACACACTGGACTGCTTCTTGATTTATTTGCTTTTTGATTTCATGGATTTTAAATGTTTTTTCCAGGTTGGCTGTCTTGGTTTGGAAACAGCATTGTGATTTTTGTCCTGTATAAACAAAGACATCTTCTGCAGCCGACCGACTACCTCACATTTAACTTGGCAGTATCAGATGCTAGTATCTCCGTGTTTGGTTATTCACGGGGGATCATTGAAATCTTCAACGTCTTCAGAGATGATGGATTCATTATCACATCAATATGGACCTGCCAGGTAAGACTATATTACACCTAGTTAGACAAAATAAGTTCAGCTATTTCTGTGTAAATGCTGCATATAACTAACCAGACAAGGCCACAAGAGTGAAAAGAAATACTGACTGACCTTTCAAAAAGATAGTGTTCTCTTTTTGTTAATCTGAGTATTTGATCAGGTTTTGACCAATTTTCAGTGATTTTTGTCTAAGATATTTACAGTAGTTTCTACTAGTTTTGTTTTTTTTACCTCATGTCATAGCTCCCACTTGTGTTGGACAACTAAGGTGTAGGCTGTGCTTGTCTTTAGCTCCCCTGACGTCAGGACGTCAGGCTGGTTGTTGGAGCTTTAGTATTGCCTTAAAGCAATGTAGACTCCTAGTTGACAAGATGTGTAGAGCAAAACCTCCACACAGCACTTGGGCATACCCGTATATTTTAGCATGCAACTACTTGTATTAAATCAATTGGTAGTTTTAAATCTTACCCCTAAATTAATTGCTGGGCCTGGGCCTGTGGTAGAATGAGTGAGTTGACTTTATGACACAGTCATTCCTGAAGTTGGAGGTAGTTTTTTGCTGGAAAACTCAGAAAATGTTATTATCACTAATTCTGAAACACATTTGCGTGGAGAGAATATAAATACATTCCATGGACAGACAGGCACAAGCCTTGCTCCCTGGTGCTTTCGGTAACATCTGTGAGAAAGATTATACTAAGTGTGAGTGTCTGTTTCATGAGGGAGTCAAAAATCTGAAAATGACAGGATTGCCTACGGCAAGGTATAAGTAAGATCATGATGAAGGAAAAGGGAGGGAGAAATAATCCTCTTTTCTTTTCTTTTTTTTTTTAATGTGGTTTTGGTGGATTTTGGGGGTTTTTCTTAAGAGGAAATTGAACTATTGTATAACATAGATGAAAGCATTTTTACAGCTCATGTCACCTCCCCTTCAACACAAAGGCATAGTTTACCCAGAAACGAAGACTTCCCACTGAAGACTCTGATTAATCAGGGAGCTGTAGCTTGATTTAAAAAAATGTTTATTTTCTTGCTCAAAATGTATGTCTATTGCCATTTGGCAAAAAAAGCATTTATCAAAATGAAGCTAATTATTTCCTTAGCAAAATCTCACTATTTCTCTAATGACGACACCTATAATTGCAGTCTAAGGGCTGTTGAGGTAAAAAACTTCCAGGACACCTCTTTATTTTTATCTATTAATTAAAACATTTGAAGTCATCATGTAAACAAAGCCATACCTGCAAACTGTAAAATTTATAAACAAGCTCAGAATTAAACAGATTCCTAATTTGCCCTGTGTTACAAGGAGGGTTGGAACTATGATTTAGAAAGGAAAGGTCAAATTTGGATCTCCAGGTTTAGTTCCAGCTTTGCTGCAGACTTCCCATGTGAGACAGGGTAAGCCATTCAGTGTGAAATCTTGAACAAAGATCTGTGGCATAAGTTAATATTCACAACCCAGCTGGTTAAAAGAGATAACTTTAAATGACCCTTTTGCCTCCCAGTCCAAGCTCTTTCAGAGGCTGAGAAGCCCCTGACGTTTTTCGTATAGTTTAGAGACCCATTTGTGCTAGGACTCCTTTTTTGGGGCTGTTAAAAACAACCCACACAGGAATCAACACAACATGGCACACTGTGTCCATTGCTCTTGATTTGAGCGCGACTCTTCTGTCAGCAGCTTTACAGCTTTCTTCTACAGTGCCTCTGCCTTGGAGTTCCCCTTTGGCTGACTTTGAGTTATTTAGAATCTCATTATAATGATCTGGCTTTTTGTTTGTTTAAGATGTAAAAAGTCTGGGCTGGAAGTGTCCTTGAACTTAATGTGATGGAGGAGTGCTTAATTTTGCCCTGCTTGAACCGCCTTTATAAGGAGAGAAGCTGCCCGTAACGTTTTTGGGGTACCCAAATAGTTTGTTGGTCAGGGTGCATTTAATACTTTTAATTGGATCTCCTGGTTTTAAACAGCATTCACTTGTAAAATATGGGTATCAAGTGAAGTCTTGAGGTATTGGAATCCAAAGATTTTGTTCAGGACATTAATAATGCGTTTGCTTTTCTGAATGCTGTGATATGCAAAATATTAAACTTTCTGCTTCAATAATCCTCTGTAGGCTGTAAAAGTTAACATTTATCATTTTAAATAGGAATTGATACTGTTTTAATACTAACTAAAAATTCATGGTAACCTGGAAAAGTCAATTTGTACACTAAATGAAGAGTTTGAATTGTTAGTGATTAAGCTGTTTGTGACTTGATGAGTGAAAATCAGGATATGTTCAACAACCGGTAGGATTCCTGTTTCCATCAAGAAGTTGTTCTGTGTTGGGGGGGGCTCTCAAAAACACAAACCCTTGCATTCATCATCTTAATAATTAAGCTTTAAAAAAACCAGAAGCTAGTGATCAAAAAGTAACTGATAGAAGTAGCATGGCCTTTTTTAGGAAGAATATATTGCAGAAACAGTGAGAAGCTTCCTTACATTGAAAACATTTCTGTGTACACATGGACAGCCAGCATGAAGGTCATTCTAAAACTGTTCAATGCTGAATAGCAGTAGGGTTATGATTGCTGCTTTTTTTTTTTTTTTTTTTAATATATTGATGAAGCATGATATATTTGTAGTCCAAACGGAGTTGGGTCTCATATCTGGAATGTGAGGAGTGAGGAGCTCGCTGTCAGGAAAATAAAGCCTAAAGCCCACACTTTCTGCCACAGCTCTCCAAAGTCAGTGTCTCTTGCTGCCCTTACCGCCCTCACACTCCACTGCAAGTAGCTGGAATGACAATTTGGGCTGTTGTGCACACGAACACAGGACTTTCCACATCATGGCCCGTGTGTTTTCCCTGACTTAGTTCATTTTGCTGAATCCAGAGGACAGCCTGGGTTTTCTGTCATTGTCTGTTTCATTTGATCAGTCAGCTTCTGCTGTCAGGTATGTTTAGGGAAACTTTATTTTCCCAAGCTAGCCTGTCATTTCTGTTTATGAAGAAATTTCATGAGCTCACCTCACTTAATCCAATGATTTTCTTTTCCTTTGACTTTGGCCTCCTTCCATGCCCGCAGGTAATATTTTCCAAAAATAAGGGTTACCATACTTTGCTGCCTGAGTTAGAGGGAGCGGAGAAAAAACAGGCAGATACTACTTCGCTTTCAAAACTGTGAAACAGTCTGTGAAAACTCTATGTAACAAAAGACGCATCTCCAGCTAAAAGGACCATTTCATTTCAAGCTACAGCAGGGTAGGTTTAGGCTTGACATTAGGAAAAAATTCTTCACAGAAAGAGTGGTCAGTCACTGGAATTGGCTGCCCAGGGAAGTGGTGGAGTCCCCATCCCTGACTGTGTTTAAGAGTAGATTGGATGTGGTGTTGAGGATATGGTGTAGGGGAGAACTTTGTAGAGTAGGGCAAGTGGTTGGACTCGATGATCCCAAGGGTCTCTTCCATATGATTGCATACCTGCTGTAATGGGACAGATACCTGTGCTCCTGTTCTCTTACTCTGTATGGGAGAAACACCACTATTCTTGCCCCTGTCAAATGTTCTTTTTCTTTTTGGAGGTCTAACAGAGCTCATCTCTCAGGAATGAGGTTGCATGGTAGGTCTTTATCCAAATGCTGCTCCCACTGCATCCTATGTAGGGCTGCGGTTTTCCAAGGGTGGCTTTCAGACTCTGCTTTCTTGTTTACCCCTCCTGTGCTCTGCCACTGTGTCTTAGTCCTGATCTGGACAGGGGAGGACAGACAGTCTTGAGCACATTTGGGGTTTTGCCACTAGTAATTTTATCAGTAAGTAAACTAGTTCATACCGTAAGGTTCATGTCAGGGAATATGAGCCAGTGATCAAGAGCCATCTGTTCCCCCATTGACCATATTTCTAGTGAAAAACTACCTCAGGATGTACTTTTGTCCTTACCATATGTTTTTTTTTATTCACATGCTCTGCTGAATTAGAAGCTGCACTGAAAGCTGCAAATAATTTTGCATGCAAATGTTTTTACATGTAGGAAGTAGAGAAATGGTAATTCTCTGCAGGTGAACGTGACAGTTTCTTCTAAACCTTATTGATCAACCAACAGAAAGTTTTTATTGTAGCTGTTAATCATGTGGTGAATACAAAAGATGCAGGCTTCAGGAAGCCGCTAAATATAAGGAGGAGGATTCTAACCTGTCTGATCCCCTTAGGTGCAATGCAGTCATGTCAGAAACCAAGAGCTGTGGAGTGCCTTGGAGTTTTAAATCCTTCGTAATCCCACTACTTCAGTTTAAACTTGTTTTCACTAATTCACTCTTCTGATTTATTTTATTTTTTGATTTTTGGAGCATGGTTTGGTTATTTTGACATTAATTTTATAAATACTTAAGAATTTTACCATGAGGGTCAAGAAAATTGACTGCTCGTATCATGTACTCACACTATTGTTATAGGCTTCTTTAAAGAAACGGTACTTATTTCTGACTGTTTATGTGTAAGGTGTATCTCAGCTGTGTACAACAGAGCACAGTGTAGTTATCGCCAGGTCGCAGTACCCTCACAGACATGCCACTGAAGTGCTGACTGACACTATTATCGCAGACACACTCACCTCACTATCAGTCTAGGTATCCCCGGTCCATCTGGCCAGGCAGATGGTGCCAGAGCATCCCCAGCAGATCCAGCTCTGCACAGAGGCAGCCTCAAGAAGAAACAAAAAAACCCCAATATGTTCAGCTTTGAGTTATCAGTGAGCACTGCAGTCACCTGCCCAACTGGCCTTAGACCACACCAACTCTGTCCCCACAGGTTGTCCTCACTGTCCCACCAAGGGCCAGCCTGGAAGGACCTGCCTTCACCCTTTTGCTGAAGCTGCTTTGTGCTGTGGGAAATAATGAAGCCATGGAGGGGAGCCGGGGAGAGAGAGATATGACCATCTCACCCTGTGGCTGGGTTTGCTATGTACCAGTCAGGAAATCTGGTTTTCAATCCTGCACTGCTTAATGGTTGGATGTTTTGTAGAGTAATTCCGTCTGGCATACTCTGGACAGAAATAACTGGCAATGTAGTGAGCAGCAGTGAGCCCCTACAGCATGTACGGTTTTACCCTGTTACCCCTGACTCATTTGTGCCCAGTCTGCCTGGCAGCACCAGACCTGTGGCATCTGTGCATCCTGAAAGGGTATGGTGTAGCTGGGAAGTCAAAAATTTTCTAGAAGTGCCTAACTCAGTGCCTGACGCACAGAAAAGTCTAGAATTTCTTGTGCTTTAACAGACTTTTCCAAATTGTCATGGTGTAGCTGATCAAGTTGCCAGCTGAAATCCCAGACAAATGTGGATCTCTAAGAAAAGTTGGAGGTGCAATAGCCCTGCTTTAACACTGCTGCTGTTGGACAAGGAGGGTTTCCCTCTTTCCGATGGGGGTCTGACCCCTCACATCAGGAGTTTCTCTTTGTCTCTGGCCCTGGTATTTCTTTGCTTTAAGAACAGTGGAGCATCCCCATACAATGTATAGTCTTGAGGCTTGTGTCCCCTGGCAGGGGATGTGGATCTGAGCACTTTTGGATGGAGAAAAGTGAATCCAGTTCTTCTGCATTCTCCGTGGGGAAAAAAAGGGAGAATGAATCAGCAATCCCTCTGCTTTTCAGAGTGACATTGCTTAATTTTTGAAAGGTATCGTGCTGTTAAGAATAGGACATGGCTGTGAATACCAGGCAATTCTAATATTTTGTGGCCTGGAGTAAGGCATTAAAAATCAAAAAGGATGTGAGATATGGCCCTCATCTTGTTCTATTGGCTACTTTAGTAGCATCATTTGCCCACTAGCTTTTGCCATGTCCAACCTAAGTTGCAGGGCTCGAAGCCATGACCCATCTTGCACCAGGCAAGCAACTAGAGCTGCAGCCCTGAATAGCTAAGCATGGTGGCCTTTAGCCCCTTTTGTAGACTCAGCTTCCAGACTTGCTAGCAACTTCCTCTTGGTAGCACTTAAAAAACCCCAGCATTTTTGGTGATATTAAATGTTTCGAGGTCTAGCATGACATTTCTGAGAAGTAATAACGTCCACCTTTTGTAAAAATTAGAGGTGGGGATCTGAAACAGCAAAAGTAAAATTACAACAGTAGGAAATTCTGAGATCAATATAGATGAAAATATATGGGCTCTCTTCAGAAGTTTTGAGGGAAGGATTTGTAATCTTGAATTAATTCTTTTTATATTTTATTGATTGCATTTGCTGAGAACATGCATTTATCTCTCTTCCTATGCACAGATTGTAAAATATTGCTAAATCTTTTCTGAGGAGAAAACAGAAGTTTAATACTTTATTCTTTCAACTAAATGTTCTGTAAATTGTCTGATAAATAAAAAACCCTCGAGGCATTTATGTTCTTTTATAAAAAGAGTAGACTTTGAAAATCATTGATTTCTGTCCCTTTAATATAAACGGTATAACCATCTAATCCATTGATTTAGCTAGACTATTGGCTCTGTTGACTTAGTTTGTGATTTTATGTATTTGCAAATACCAAGACAGTGTTCATGTCTTACTGTATGTGGTATGATAATCCCTCATGTTCTCCATAAGATGACTGAACAGTGGTAGCTCAGCAGTCAGCATGACCAGGTAATAAAAGCAACGTCAGATGGAAGGGAACAAAATGAAACTTCACAGGCTTCCTTTCTTCTGCCTTCCTAGTATTTGGGAGATTACGGAAAAGAACAGTGGGGAGCATTCATAGAATCACAAAAGGGTTAGAGTTGGAAGGGACTTTAAAGATCATCTGGTTCCAACCCTACTGCAATGAGCATGGACACCTTCCACTAGCCCAGGTTACTCAAAACCCCATCTAACATGGCCTTGAACACTTACAGAGAAGTTTACATCCACAACTTCTCTGGGAAGCCTATTCCAGTGTCTATCTTACTGTCTCTGACAGTAAAGAATTTCTTCATTATCTAATCCAAATCTACTCTCTTTCAAGTCAAAACAGCTACCTGCCACTCTATTGCTTCACTCCCTGACAAAGAGTCCCTCCCCATTTTTCCTGTAGGCCCCCTCTCGGTACTGGAAGGCCACCATAACACACAATGCTATAGCCCAGTGTCTATAGGCATTCTCTGTCAAACTTTTTTCACCACAACCACACATTCATGTTGCTCCACCACCCATTCATTTTTCGCTTTGCAAAATCATCCCGCTTTCAACTCACTCTTACACATAACAAACACCCTTTGTGTGCATGTCTCACACCCACTTCTGCCTCTCATTCTCCTCAGCAGCCGTCCAAGCACACTACTCACCGCAGAGCTTTTGCTCATAACACCCAGACAAATCCACAAGCTGTTCATCTTTACCCCATCAAGGTGGATAAAGGTTTACTCCTGCTCACCCTCCCTCCCAGCTTGGCTATGCCGAGACATAGTGATGGTTGCTGATACTGTCCTTGTCCACATCTGAGAGCATTTGAACAACTGCTCTTCCACATTTCTCATCCTTTCCATCTCTGTGGGGAACTGCCCGTGCAGACACACCTCAAGTTCACTGGTTGTGCACAGTGGAGCCAGAACGTGTGCTGCAGGAGTACCTTCATCCTTAGCATGGCTTTCTGCAGTGGTTTAATGTTGATGAGGTTTCTCATCCAAGCTAGCTCAAACTTACTTAGTGTAAAATATCTTGCAATATCACTATATATCCTAGTGTCCAAAAACGTATCTAGGACAGCAAAATTAGATTTTTTTTCTCTCAAAAGTTAATAGCACAGGAATGTGGCCTAATGTCTGCTTGGTTGAAAAATGTTCAGCTACCAACCAATAAGATGTTAAAAGAAATTAAACCAAATGTAAAAAGGGAGTGAAAAATAGTTATTGACTATCTTAACACAGTACTGTGGTGTGATATTGCTGGGATTTTACTTATATATAGCTCATCATTCTTGACATTTCAGTAAGATGAAAATAACCCCAAGTCAAATCATGGAACTGGCACTAAGAGCATTAACAGATCAAACAGGTGTTAAAAGTACTGAAGAAAAGCTGTGTAATGCTAGCTCTGTATTCACCTCACCTTAACACACTAATTCACTGTGAAAGGTAGGATGTGGAGACTGATATATAAAGCAAATTCAAAAGCAAAGAGTGGCCTTTACTTTGCCTGTGCTGTGCTATACAAGTCTTCCTCTCCCAGACGTGTTTTTCTGAACAATTTTTGTATCTCAAAATTTATGAGCACTAGAATGTATAATTTTTTTTTTCTGTGAATAACTGAGATTTGGTGAGGGGGGGGTAAGGTTGCAAAGTTTGCAAATTTATTAATGTTCCCTTTTTCTTTATATTTGGTCCACCTTGTTATAATCTGAAGAGCGTGCACACTGCAGTCAAAGAAGTAAAAGCAACTCATGTAGACATCTGTGAGCAAAATTTTAATGAGAAAAATACATCTGCAGGGAAGGGGGAGAAAACTGTGCCTTTGCACAAACAGGATCATTAGCAACACAGAAGATCATTTCAGTGTAACTAATGTGACTGTAGGAAGATTATGCCAGTTTTCATTAGCCATGAATTCTCCCTTATTTTTCTGTAAATGATTATTTCTGCAGCGAATTGCAACAAATTAGGGAAGTTATGTATTTGGTACTTTAAAAACCTGTGAATGCTCAATCTCTTCTCTTGTTTAACAAGTCTGAAACAGCTCGCCCCATGCCACTCAAGCACTGTGTTAAATCACATGCTGCCGCCTGGAAAGGGCATTTTTTTGTCTGGTATTGCTCCCACAGAACCAGGAATTTACAAAGCCTAAATTTTGATTCCTGCACTAGCCTTTCTTCCTAGAGGACTTTGAAATGTCCTTTCTTTGTTTCCTTATGTGGAAAATGACAGCTTCCCTCATTCTTCTCTGCTGATGTGTGTTTCTAAAAGATTAAGTGTTTTTTCTCAAAAAGTGCTCTCCATCACTTACCTTCATCGTTCAAGATCTTCTCACCACAGGACCGAACAATTTGTGTCTGGCTGGCTCCTCTCTGCGTGTCACATCCTCTCATTAACTGTAAGCAAAACTTCATATGAAACTTAAAAATCACTCTGATAATATCTGTGAGTATCTTAAATAGTTCTGCCTCATATTTATTCATCCTCTATTTCACAAATATATATTGCACTAAGACAGTATCCTGTTAGCATGCAGGAAGCAATCTGGGGGATGACCATGATCCTGTCCTGACTGAATCAGTGACAAGATGACTGTTGCTTGCAATGGGCTGCATAAACACAACATCCAGTATTTCCACACCACTGTCCCTGCAGAAGAGATGATGTTGCACCTGGTTGCTTTCCAGATACGTTGTTAAGAATAAGAATAATCTACATCTTTTACACTTCCTTCCATGCTCTTCCATGGCTACTGGGACTCTCTGGAAATGCATGTGAATCTCCTGTCAGAAGTTGTCAGGTCTGGTTTATCATATACAGTTGTGATATGAAGACCCTTACAGTCCATATCCATTTTAGAACACTAAGCATTTTCTTGGGATATAACAGTTACCTTCTGTTTCTCTAGTTATGTCGGTAGAGGTTCCAGAGGAGCCAAGAGTATCAATCTTAGAGGAGATCTCCTAGCAGCCATAAAGCTTTTTCAGACTTTCAGGGACATAGCATGTTCTTGTCCCAGTCTCTTAATGGCTGAACCAGTACCATCACTAACCTTCTTTGCCTTGTGCCTAGGAGTCCTATGAGCAGAATAATAACTCCACTGGTGGGCATTTAGCCAGCAGTCAGAGATGACCTTGTATTAACCTGGTGGTGGTTGTGTAAGCAAATTCCTTCTGGCTGGGAAACAACACAGACAATTGTACTTGGAGAATGTGGAGGATCATTTGTAATATCTGGGCTGTCCTGCAGAGCTCATGAGCAGACTTTGGGACCTCTGCTTCCCTTGAGACATATGTAGGTCTCTAGAAACATTTACCATGATATTGCAAAAAGACAAAGACAGTACTTCTTTACTTTGAAAATAAAAGCGGGACTTTAACCTGATGTTAATGGAGGATCTTAGTTATTGGGGTAGGATCAGCACAGGCCACAAAGCCCAGCCTTGTTTTCTATGGAAATGTGAAGATGAGACAGGTGACTCATGAGGCTGCTTTCTTCTTTTGTCCGTCTGCCTATTTGTTTGTTTATATTAATGGTGCTGCTAGCAATAAAGAAGTAGGCTGTGAATTAACATCACTGAAGTGGAGAGAAGTTTTGGCTCAGGCCCACTGAGAAGAGTTTTACGCTATGTAGCGCTGACATTCCCAGAAGGCAATGCTAGAATTTCCTATCTAGTGTTTCTTAATTTCCCTGTACAGTAGTTCACAAAAAGACAATGGCAATGCAGCATTTAGCCTGAAGATGGAAATCTTTTCATTGTATCTGGATCATCGGGTGGTATGAGCTACCTGCTTGGTTGCTTCCTCCCCCATCATTCTTTCATGGGTGGACAGGAGAGACATGAAACCTGCCATGGTGCCAGCAACCCAGAGCTGAAAATCTGACGAGGCTTTGTAAGGAAATGCTGAAAGAAATTTCTGTCTATTTGTTAACAAAATGACATGCACTTGGCTGCATTCATAACCCTGCTCATTGACAGGGATATGTACTTCTACAAATATAATTTGTCACCTGAGAGGGCTACAAATCTGATAGTTTAATGTTAGCCCTAAGTACAAATAGGGCGAGTCTCAGTTGATTAACCCAGTACATAAACTTAAAATAAGTACAAACAAACAAGTAGCCTTATACTGGATTCCCTAGCATTACCAAAAGGAAAACCTGAGCTGGCACTAACTGTATATTTAGTCATATATCATAGTGTGATAATATAGCCATACATACAATTATATAGCTTTCATAGTGCATTCATATTTTTCCTATCTTTAAAATATAAGCCATCAACAGAAAGGTTTAAACACATGCTAAATGCAAAACACTGAGCATCTGATGGTCTCACTTAATGATTTAAATTATCTAATCCTGTAGCATATCAGTTCTCATTGTTTATTAGTAAATGAAGTAGTTTGTGTCAGAGACCTATAATAGCTTTGGGTTACTGTAATCACCTCCAAGCAGGGCTGCCCTTGAAGCCTGCTGAGACATTTTAAAAGGCAAAATGCAACTGTAGCACAGCAATGTGGCATGAGCAAAAGACTTGTGGAAATTGTAATAAATTATAAATCTCTTTTACTTCCTGTATTATAGTAAATCTTAAAGAGAGAATTTGGAACTTTTACCTAGACTCCTGTGAAGACTGATTTTGATTACAAACCTTGGTAGTTCTTCCATTTGACAGAAAAGTTACTGTAAGCATAAATAATCCAGTTGACACATTATTAATATATTGGAGGGGCAGGAGAATAACGTTGTCATTAGGCTCAAGAGGCATAGTTTCTCGCTTACTGAAAAATTTAAGAACTTGTTAAATTTTAAAACATGCTCTGTTCAAAGGTACCTACAATTTTTTTTCCAAAGGTATTTCCTAAATATTGATTAGGTGCTTTTTTTATCTCTTGAGGTCGAAGGAGGTTTATTGCCAGTATCTATTTACATAATGATCAGGGAATAATTTGATCTGTATTCAAAAAAATATTCTGAGAGCGCTTTTAATGATGACTCTAAGTATATGCAATATAAAAATAATCCCTGTTAAAAGTTTATCTTTTTCCTTACAAATTCATTGCCTCATCTTTAAGAGAGGAGAAAGGAAGGTCGTGGTGGTTCAGGAAACTGCAACAAATTCACCAGTTGGCCAGAGGAGGGAGCGATGCAGCCATTCTGGCTGGTGAGATCACTGTTTCAGCCTAAACTGAAATGTAATAGCTATTTTGGCAGTCGGGTTTTGTGTCATTAAATCTTGATTAATCCAATAATGAGAACAATAGACTATATTTTATCATATCTGCTTGAAAGACAGCCCTCATGAATTCAGTAGGGGTGCATAAATATTAAAGATAGTAAAAATGGAGCATATCCAAGCGGATAGCTAAGTGCATTGGGGATGTCTGACTCTCCCTGTGTTGAAGCAAAGCTGAAGAAATAAATTTGCATGCAGTAGGAGCTTTATTTATTGTGGAATGTAAATAGTGCACCAAGAATATTAGTGAGATTTAACATCAGGCACAAGTACAAAGCACAAAAAAGCATAGCCTTCTCTTCAATGTATCTTATCTTCCAGGCATCATAAAGATAATGAGCAAGTTGTGTAAGTATCTATATAGCCAAAGGAGTAATATGGGTATAACACTGAGAGAAAAGCTTTTAAAACTGCTAATTTACTCCTGCTTCTTAATTGGTGAAAAGGAAAGCTGGTGGATCAAAGTTACCATGCAATCAACTTTGTGTTTATGTCAAAATTCACTATTGCCTATTAGCACTGCTGCTATTTGATCATAATTAATAATAGGAAGGGGAAATTGCATTGCATAAACATAGGGGAAATATTATGACGGTGAAAGGAAGGCTCTGGCTGGGAGTGGGATCAAAGAAAAGGAAAACCAGAACCAGGAAAGGGAAGAGCATCAATCTTCCAAAATAATTAAATGTTTTCTACTATTCTAGTATTTCCTTGGTTGTCATTCCGTATATCCTTAATGATGCAGAAAACTGAAAATGTCATGGTTTTGTTACCTATATATACTAATATCTCTGTCTATAGAAATCAGGACTATGCTAAAGCAATAGTCTTGCAAACTACTTTGGGTTCCAAGCAGTTGCTCTGGTTGCTACCTAAACTCAGTGTTGTCTGTTCAGGAGTAGAAGTAGCAGAGATCTTTCTTCTATACCCAGTAGGTATATGCTTGAAATAGCTTGGCTGCAGCTGGAGTAAGATCCCTCCTTTTCTTCTGAAGACATATGTCTAAGTGACACCAATAAAAAAGTATTGCAGAACAGATAGGCTTGGTGGGAAATGGTGTATGCGTAGCTAGGCTCCAGAGCTGGCCCATCACAGATGAAAGTTTGGCAGGGACAATACTGGTTTGGGGATCCTACTCCCAAAACAGCCCTAACCTTGTTGAATACTTTCTTGTATTTTAATGTTTGGGGCACCATGGCTTCTGTATGGACTGTTCTGCAGCTTGAGAGTCACCTCATTTACCTCATATTGTCTCGGTACTCTTACCCTAAGAACTCCCTCTCCTTCATGGTGTTTCACCCTCTCACCTGTTCCTAAACTGCCAAGCCTATGGCTAGCATGGGGGCAATTAGCACAGCTGCCCCTGGGAGACTGCTGCTACTTTAACTACTTACTAACTGTATGGCCCTGGTCAAATCTCTGATGCTAATCCCCACACTAGCAGAAGCAACAGTATTTTGATCTGCTGAAATGCTGTTATGAAATAGTATGAAAACGAGACATGGTGCTGACAATGGCTCCCTCCTATGAACTATATTGACTCAAATAAAACTGCCTTTTTTTTTTTACCAAGGCACCACTCCAAAGAAAACATTTGGGCTTTTTCCTTCTTACAGTGATAGACTTTCATCTTAAATGGTAGAGGGCAAGAGCATATTTTTAGACCCACTTTCCTCCCTTCTAAGTGTGCTCAAAGGCTGTTGGAGCTGATCACTTAACATAGTTGTCTCTCTTTGGTTTCAGGTCAGGGAAGGGGGATGGGAGAGTAACAGCCACATATGCAGGTGATAAAACATACACCAATGTATTTCAGAAAAACTCAACCAGTTTCAGCATAGGAGGGCTGTGATATACACTAAGAAGCTACTACTACTACCTTAGTATATAATCCCATAGCCTTTTAAAAATAATTTCAAAGTGTTTATTTGCATCATGGCTGAAACACTGCTGCGTTTCTAATCTAAGAACCAGTGCATTTTCTGATGCTTGTGCAGCCTGGTCTCCCAGTAGTCCTTTGGCCATGCTGTTTCCCGCATTTGTGGAGCACTGTTAGAGCAAATGGAGAAGTGGCAACTGTTTGCATCAATAAGGCTAATGAAATGCAGGGCACATTTGCATACTCGGGTATTTCACCAATCTCCACAGCACACAGCAGGCCAAATTCAGCCAAGTGCAGCTTTTAGCAAGTAGCTCAGGCATCCAAGGAAGTCTGGGGTTTGGTGTAAACATGGTTGCATGAGAGGAGAAAGGTGGTTGTAAATGAGCTGGTTGTAAATGGAGCACAGGTGGATATAGATGGTTGTGGTACCAAGTTGTGCATGCATTTAAGATGTTGCTGGTCTGAAAAAGTTGGCTTTAAGAAGTAAATAGGGTCAATATAAGGGTGTTCGTAGCAAGAAAAACCTCCAGTGAAAGAAATAATGAAGTAGTCCTTTCCTAACCCTTCACCCAATTTAATTTATACAATCTGCCATGCTCTCAGCTTTAAGGCTGGATTAAAGCCCCAGATTCAGTGCCGGGATAAACTGAATTCCACGGGAGTTGTGCCCATTCACACAAAGGCAGAGTTTGTTCCCGTAGAATAATGATGTGCCTTTCCGCCGATAATTTTACCACTTGAATGCCAAGTTACAGTCCAGAGACACTTGCTGAATAGTCCTGTTTCACTTGGTGTAAAACTGGCACCTCCAAGAGCTCCTCTGCACTGGCCGGCTTGGTACAGCATTGCAAGCTTTCAAAAAAAGGACTGCCTTCAGCGTTTTGCCTGGATCATTTCCCAGTCATATAGTGCTCCCTAGCAGATGGCAACATCCCTCTCCCCCACAGTCAGCAGCATCTTCCTTCCTATGCCCATAAGTGAAGCTTGCAGAGTTGTCACTGTCCTGTGCGTCTATTGCTGAGACGCTGACGTCAGCGGGAGGCCACGCAGCCGTACGGATCTGCCTGCGTCAGTCAGAGATGGGGAGGAGGATCAGGGCCTAATAATAGGAGGCAATCAGTAGCACCAACATTGAGACTCAGTCTATCGGAACAATTTAGACTTGGATGATTATATTTAATTTTTTAAGAAGCTTTTCTCATTCAGCCGAGGCCCACTGTTTCCTGCGTTCTTCCCTCTTTGGCCTGAATTTCACGGGTTCAGTTTGCATGTTTGTTCTGCCTAAGTGGGGCGGCTGCATCCCATGCATTTTTGCCTACTCGGGGCTCTTCCTCTCAGTTCAACCTTTTTCTCCTTCATTTAACAAGTTGGTTTTGGGAACCATAGATGGGAGTGTGTGTTTGCTTGTTTGTTTTATGTACGTGACTGAGTGCTTATATAATTTACTTGCTTACTGATCCTATAGAAGATAACTGCCCCCGACATATTATATTTCTTGGCTAGTTGAGTTTCTGGAAAAACTTTTGAGAGCATTAACATGAAAACAACAGGAGCAATTTCTGTGGTTCTTTTCCCTTTGAGCTCTCTGCAGTAAAAAAAAATCACTGCTTTGTTTTTCAGGTTGATGGCTTCCTGACGCTTCTCTTTGGCCTGGCTAGCATTAATACCCTTACAGTAATCAGTGTGACTCGCTACATCAAGGGCTGCCATCCTGAGAGAGGTAAGGAATAAAGGCAGGTCCAGCTCTGCCTTCATTGAACGTTTTCTTTCTGTCACAGGCTGCATCAAATATAAATTAGATGCACTGGAAACCAGAACATAATGTAGTCCTTCTCATTACAAACATGTTTGAACACAGTTTCAGGGCTTACCCAAATAAAAGGCAAATTATTGTGAGTACACTTCTGTCACCATGAGTTTAATTCACCTTTGTGCCAAAGATACCACAGGCCATGCTGCCCCTCTGTGTTCTTCAAAATGCAACTTAAACAACTCCCGAGTGATGCATGTCCAGATCTCATGTAAGCAACAAATTTCAGCTTCTATGAGATGATGTTTGCAGATTTTCCAGTTGCTAGTAAGATCCTTGGTTCAGAAAGCTGCCCTACATACAAACATTTTCACTCTTCAGGGTGTTCTGCCAGGGTTCTTACTCAGCAGGCATCAAGAACTGCTTTAGATGGCGCTGGGAACGTTCAGTCTGCGCATCTTGTCTCCAGTTTTTGTAGCATTGCACAGCCTCCCATACCCTCATGTCTCTCCAGCCTCCCTTCCCTGGACAGTTTCACACCACAGGAGATGAAAATTACTCTTACCATCCCCAGAAATTACTATGACCTGATGCTACCCAGATAGTCCTTGTCTCCTGCCTGTCTCCCACATCTGCAAAGCATCATCACCACAGTCTCATACCCACACTTTTTCCTTCTCTATTGCCCTGTTGATCTGTAACTGAATATCTCAAACAACTAGTGTTCATTACTCTCTCCAGTGATAGAAACCTTTTACTAATCACTCTCTGGTTTTTTGAATTTCATTTTTATTAACCTTTGATATAAATGCTTCTCTAAAGGCATAAGTGCCGCACCATACAAATCTGGTCTGAAATCATTTATGTGTTTCCTGCCCTGTGACTTCCATAATCTACCCCTTTTCCTTTATGCCTCTTTACATCACCACACTCACCGCAGGCTCTCCCTTTCACAAGATCAGTAGAAACCTTTCCTTACCGTTCATCCTCCACCTCCTGCCTACTGAAAATTTTGACTTCTACCGAGAACCTTATGCAATCTCTCTTCTAATTTCCTATACCTTCCACAAGTTCTCCCTAGTCTTCATTTCACCTACCCTTAGACAATCTATTATCAATTATCATTCCTTTATTGTAACTGATTTGAATCAGCTTACAGGCAGGAACTTATTAGTGTCTGCAGGTAAGCAGGGACAAATACATTGAATACATTATATGAGTTTTTCCCTCTAATAACATGAGCAGTATTAGCTGTGAAAAGAACTTCTGCAGGGTAGTCTTTTTTTCCACAGGAAGTTCTTCTGCAGTTTGTTGTAATGATAGACCTGTTGAAGTTAATTTTCAACACAAGCTGCTGTTGGAGCTGCTAGAATTCTGCTGTGATGTATTCTATGTCTTATATTCATTGCAAATTATTAAGTCATATTTAAAACCCACATTTCTCTTTTGCAAAGCTGTGTCATGTGTTCTTCTAATTTGTGTTTGCTTCCTGAGGAAATCTGTGCAAGTACATGGTATAACTTTACAGAAAAGTTGAGGAACAGGAATGTTGATGGGTGCCTAAATATTTCCTGTGTAAGCGAAGAAATAATCACAAAGTAGGGCAACAGCAGAACAGATTAAATAATTTGTATTGAATGGCTAGCATAGTTTGAGCACCTACTGTGTTTTCTCCTTTTTAATAGGGAAACCCTTGAAGTGAAAATTCAGAAGAAAATTTAGACTTGTTTGTTTCCATNTAGAATTCTGCTGTGATGTATTCTATGTCTTATATTCATTGCAAATTATTAAGTCATATTTAAAACCCACATTTCTCTTTTGCAAAGCTGTGTCATGTGTTCTTCTAATTTGTGTTTGCTTCCTGAGGAAATCTGTGCAAGCCATTCATTTTCACTGTTTACAAATGGTCTTGAATACAAGCCTGACAGATGCTTTCAAGTTTAAGCTATTCTTATGAATATGTGTTTCTTTGGTCTTAATATTTTTTTAATTAGCTGTATTTTCCTTATTAGCTGTTAGTATATGAGTGTGTTTAGATTTCAGAGATATGTTTGCTTTTCTAGATATTACTTTCTGACTAAACCATGCTATTGCAGGTCACTGCATCAGCAACAGCAGCATGACGGTGGCTCTGGTTCTCATTTGGATAGCAGCTTTCTTCTGGTCAGCAGCTCCACTACTTGGCTGGGGCAGTTATACAGGTAACGGGTATCTTTTGGTTGTACTCATTTGGCACCTCTGCACTTAACTGAGCAAAGATACTTGCCTTTCTTTTTTGCTGTTTGTGATAAGCCAGACATTTTTGGTGGAACTGAGAAGTTCATTCATCATACATGACGTTTGTGCAGTGTTGCCTGCTTTGGTATCAGCTATAAAGAGATTTCTTTTTAAGATACCTCAGGAAAAACTTGGACCAAGTGCATATTACCTATGAAAAAAGAGAGACCAGAAATATTTGGCATGGTTAAGCAATGAGATAAAGGAAACTATTAAAAGACATCCTTCAAAAACTGTCAAGATTAGGAAGCTAGAAAATTACACAAGTTCCAGCAAGTTAAACTTGAAACTATAATAAGACAAGCCAGAAAGATCTCGTGAAACAGTTTGTTGAAAATATGAAAAACTAACATAGCAGAAGAAGAAAAAGATGTCAGAAGTGATTAAGCTGCAAGATAAGGCCACAGCAAAAAAAGGAGGAGGGAAAAGGAGAAAAAAAATAAATATGAAGACTGTGGTAAGGGGCAGCTTACCCCATGGTGGGGTAAGGGATATTCCCACACCAGAAAATTTCTTCCTGGGAAGAAGTTGGAGAAATTGTCTCAAATTAAGTCTCTAAAAATTCAACAAAACTAATCTCTGGAAACAAATGATGATGATAAAGGAGTCTTAACAACTGAAATCATGTGACTGAAACTGTCCAGCAGTTATCTGCTTTTATCATATAAGCATCTGCATCCTTTGAGAAGTCATTAAAACTGTGAAGATTTCTAAAAGCAGCTATGTGAATATATCCTCTTACTAATTGAATATATAAAACTTGATGTATCTCTGGACCCTTGAAGTATGGGTGTGAGAAAAGCATCCATTTCCATTTCATCTCGGGTAGGTGGTGTCCCTGCCCATGGCAGAAGCTTGAAACACGATGATCTTTAGGTCCCTTCCAAGCTAAACCATTCTATGATTCTATGACTGGTTAAATCTACGCT
Organism: Jacana jacana; assembly: GCA_013400555.1. Taxonomy (NCBI): domain Eukaryota; kingdom Metazoa; phylum Chordata; class Aves; order Charadriiformes; family Jacanidae; genus Jacana; species Jacana jacana. The sequence continues at coordinate 10,629 of VZTM01010425.1, read as the reverse complement.
TCCCAAACCAAAATCTTACCAGGATAGCAGGTTCAGTGGCTGTTTTGTCTGAGACAAAACCACATTGTTTATTAGACTGTTCTAATTTTATGTTATATTTTCGTACCCTGGATACGTCAAAAATTTGGTGGGGTTGGACTGGACATTGTCTGTGTATCTTCTGGTGATCTGTTTTCTTTTTACATTAATTTTACTAGTTTTCATTTGTAGAAGTATTTCTGATGTCCCTTTTTGGCCTTAAACTGGAGCTAGGGAATTCTTGGGCATCACTGTCTTGTCAGGGCATCCAAGTGCCCCAAATGGTGATCCTGTTTGTACTTTGGATTAAATTCCTCAACAGTGAATTTGAAAAAGTGACAATTCTCCCTACTGAGAATCACAATGGTTTCAAGTTCCTGGGTTATCTGATTCTAAAAACATTTCCACTGAGGTCCCCTGTGGAGTGGTGGGAGGCCATCAATGGCAAGTCTGGGAGCAGGCAGCAGGTGCCAGCGGGTACCAGCACATTACACCTGGTCACCTTAGTCCTCTCTCTTCTACAGTGTGGCTGCATGGGTCCCTGGAACCCCACTGAGTTTTGGAAATGCCACTTGCCAGTATCTCTGCAGAGAGAGGAAAGACAAGTCTGAATTCTGACTGTCATGTCAGAATTCATGTCATCTGGAAGCTGCTTTCTTTTTTCAGTCAAAAGTTTTCACAGTGCAGAAGCCTGATATGAAGCCAGATTTTTATAGTTATCTTTTTGAATCGTGGGGTCTACTCAAAAAAAGCCAAAAGGAGACAAAAATTTGTTCCTATTACTGACCGCATCTGGACAGCAATACCTAGAACTTTTGGTGTTAAAAATACTGAGCTCTTTTTGATGAGAATCATAAAAGAGATTTTAATCTTTTGCTTCTTTAATTCATCCTGTCTAAATCTCCTACCACCTGTGAGGAGTTAAGAGGGTTTTTTACTTCAGAATTATCCCTGGATGCCAGAGAAAGATCTGTTGCTAAATCATGCAGTCTTCACCTGTATTTTATCTCCAGGGCTTGTTAATACTCGAATTACATCATTTTGATTCATGCTTCATTTATTTATAATTCAATTTGCTGCCATACCTGCCAGAAGAAAAAAAAAAATGCCTTTTTCACCTAAAAAGAAAAATAAAAAAATTCAAAATCTATACAAAACTCCTAATGCCATTGAAGTCAAGTTTTATATCAGGACACATTTGCAAACACAGCAGACAGTGTAAAGAAGTCAACCGTTGTAAATAAAATTAATTACACAGAGACTGCGCCTTATTCCCACTGCCTTTTCCTTAAATACCTGATCAGCAAGTGTCCTTTTGTAAATCCCACTGGCTGCAGATCCTGCAATCTGCCCAAATGCATTTTTAAGAGCCTCCAGGTCCTTTGTAGTTGCAGAACTGTATGCTCCCCATTTAGTAAAATGTCTCATATCTAAGTACTTATATGTTTCACCTTCCCATAATCTTTATTATTAGCTATACTGATTTGCTTTCATGGCTCTCACTACATTAAAAATTCAATTGCATTTTTGCTTCTATTAAAAAACCCTCTATATTTGTATTTCCTACTTTGCTATGTTAGTGACTTTTTACATCTGGCATATTGTGGTTTTACAATTGCTTGTTATGCTGTTACAGTGCTCATCTTGAGAAATTACTGTGGGAAAATTATGACAAATAATCATAGAATCATAGAATTGTATAGGTTGGAAGAGACCCTTGGGATCATCAAGTCCAACCATCAGCCCTACTCTACAAGTTCTCCCCTACACCATATCCCTCAACACCACATCCAATCTACTCTTAAACACAGTCAGGGATGGGGACTCCACCACCTCCCTGGGCAGCTGATTCCACTGGCTGACCACTCTTTCTGTGAAAAATTTTTTCCTAATGTCAAGCCTAACCCTACCCGGCTGCAGCTTGCAGCCAGTCCCTCTTGTTCTATCGCTAATTGCCCATGAGAAGAGACCAGCCACCAGCCTCTCTACAATGCCCTTTCAAGCAGTTGTAGAGAGTGATGAGGTCTCCCCTCAGCCTCCTCTTCCTCAAACTAAACAATCCCAACTCCCTCAATCGATCCTCATAAGACTTATTCTTGAGGCCTTTCACCAGTTTCGTTGCACTCCTCTGCACTCACTCCAGCACCTCGGTATCTCTCTTGTGCTGAGGTGCCCAGAACTGGACACAACACTCAAGGTGCGGCCTCACCAGTGCTGAGTACAGGGGGACAATCACCTCCCTACTCCTGCTGGTCACACTATTTTTTATGCAAGCCAGGATGCCATTGGCCTTCTTGGCCACCTGGGCACACTGCTGGCTCATGTTCAGCTGCCCGTCAACCAGCACCCCCAGGTCCTTTTCTGCCAGGAATAATAAGAGTAGATAATACTCAAAAATCTCAAACCTACTGAATGAATGCCCTTCTTTTTCTTTCTAGTAAAGTATAACAATTTCTTATTCAGAAATGACAGTTTGTGCATTATGGATGTACACTGGAAATCTTAACTGGATAGAATGGCAATAGACATTAAAACTTGTTACAGTCCAGCTGGTCTTGAAAAATTGTTTATGTAGGAAATTCATGTCACAACTCATTAAATCAGAACAATCAATCAATCCATTCTTTAGTGCTTAGAAGAAGAAAAATGGAGCATTTGAACTGTCAAATTAATAACTAAAAATTAGATAAATGTTCTAAAAATGCTAACCAACTTATTTTTGCATTCCAGATCGCACGTATGGCACATGTGAGATAGACTGGGCAAAAGCCAACTTCTCTACAATCTACAAGTCCTACATTGTCTCCATTTTTATCTGCTGTTTTTTCCTACCTGTGTCAGTCATGGTCTTCTCATATGTCTCAATTATCAATACTGTCAAGCTCAGCCATGCATTAACAGGACTGGGAGATCCCACAGACAGACAGAGGAGAATGGAACGGGACGTTACCAGAGTGAGTTTGGCTTTCTCATTGGGTAGGATTCATCTCAGTCAAATCTGTATTTCCAAAAATTGGTCCCAACTAGAACAGAAGAGAGCAAAACATATCAGTCACGTTTCATTTCTCTAGAGTCTCTAGTTACAGACTCTGAACTCAGTGAAGAATATGAGGATTGTTTAAAACTCCTGCCCCCATCAGTTGGCTAATATTGGTACTACATCACATGTGAAAAATAATCTAAATATAATTGGAGTGGGTTATACCATACAAAAATAAAAGTTTGGGTTGGCATAAGTTCTTTTCTTTCAGAAGTTACATTACTTCTGAGCATACACAGAAGTTACAGTGGAGATCTCAATTTACTTACTGTTGACTTAAGTCTACCAGAAACCTTCTTAATTCATATAAACATACAGAGAACTGTAGCTATTTTCATTCCTTTAGATGAGGCATTGCTCAAGCACACCACCATGCCAAAATAAGATATATCGCTTCTAGGTCTGCTCGGCTCCATCAGTGCTAACCTTTTTCTTGCCTGTACTTTGCTGTGAGCAGAACAATCTCAGAACAATCCACTGTTTCCCTTCCAGCCAAGTGTCAAAGCTGCTTTCCTGATGAGGAATTAAGATTTAGGAATAGATTTAAGACTATTCTTGTTCTATCTTTTAGGTTTCCATTGTCATTTGCACAGCCTTCATTATTGCATGGTCACCATATGCTGTCATCTCTATATGGTCTGCTTATGGTCATCCTGTGCCCAATCTTACCAGCATCCTTGCCAGTTTGTTTGCTAAGTCTGCCAGCTTCTACAACCCCATTATCTACTTTGGAATGAGCTCCAAATTTCGGAGGGACATTTTCATCTTGTTCCATTGTGCCAAGGAAGTCAAGGACCCTGTGAAGCTCAAACGTTTCAAAAACCTCAAGCAAAAGCAACAGGAGCCTTCTCAGAAAGAAGAGAAATATGCAGGAGAAATGCACCCTGCACCAAGCCCTGATTCTGGGGTGGGAAGTCCAACCAATACCCCACCTCCAGCAAACAAGGAAGTGTGTTTTGGTATCCTTGATACACCATCTAATAACCCTGATATTGAATGTGATAGACTGTAAGTTTTGTGGCCACTTAACACACACACCTGCTTTGCGGTCAAGAAGACCCTCTTCAGATCAGCGCTTGAGTGATTTCCTAATTCTCAACCCATCTGTTTCTTGCTGTAGCACTGATGACTATACAACTTAAGAAAATCAGATGGTAAAGTGATATTTTCCTTCTATGTAGGTACAAAAAGCTATGAAACACATTACATTGTGGGCAGCATACCCTGTGCCAGAAACATTTGAATTTCATATGCATGCAGGAAATGAAAGACAGACTTGTGAAGAGCAGGCATTAGTTAACAAAAATAACAAATATATTCCTATCCAAATTTTATTAATTAGGAGATTACATTTCCAAATATATATTTTCCTCATAAGCAAAAAAGCCACAGAGGATTATTTTAGTTCCATGGTGCTGTAGGAGAAGATGAGCCCTGCTGAGATGGCTGTGGAGCTGCTGCAGCTCCAGCAGCTGGGAGTCGGTAGGCAAAGCCATGAGCTCTCCATGGGGCACAAAAGGGTGCCCACCATGGGGCTGCCAAGCCCTTTGCCTGCGTGGGTGTGTACCCGATCATCTGTGCCTGACTCTGCGTGTGTCTATGCAGGTGCTAGTTGTAGACCCTGGCATTTGCTATTCACTGCCGTCTGAACAGTGGCTTCATACTTGTCCTGGTTGGTCTGCAGAATTATTTCCACCTTCCCTGAAATTCCCGGTGAGCAGAGCCTGGCTGTAGCATTCAGATTCAGGAAGGCTTGCCTTTAATTTTTCTGATCTGTCTCCAAAATGGTTGTTTTTCTACTGACTTTTAAGGTGGAGTAAGAGATGTTGTAGAAGGCAATGAAACCAAAAACGACACTAAGGTTTTGAGAGTACTGATGAAGTGTGGCATCAGAGCTATTTACAAAATAATCCAACACTTCACTGCTGCTTCTAAAGAAAGTTTTTGTACCTGCCTGTGGGCAAAAAATGACTTTTAGGTAAAAGTAACTAAGTAGCAATTAAGGATAGTGATTTAAATAGCAGAACTCTAAGCTTAAATGAGTAGCAAGACTATCAAATGTTACAATATCCAGTTATTCCAAAAAGTTTATTTTATAGATTGAAAGCGAATTTCATATCTTCATAATTCCCCGTCTTAGAAATTTACTATCTAATTAACAGAGACTACTGCACAAATGCTTCTATATAAGATGTGGAAATTGTGGGTTCATTTAGTGCTGTTTGCAAGTTAAACAAGGCAGGGGGTGGGGAGAACACAAGAAAATAAAAAACAGAAACATTGGTTGCTAACCTTACTGCTATTTATGACTTTTTGGAATTTCACTGTCTGGGTTTGTTAAAATGTAGTTGTTCTGCAAAGTATACTTTTCCAGATGTGTTTCTTGGGAAAGTTACAAAGAGCATCTACCTTCATTTCCCCCATTACTCTATTTGTTTTGAGAAAATCACCTGTGTTTTGAAGTTAAAAACTAATAAACATTATAAGCAACAGTGAGGAACTGTGTTTTCTTTCATGGCCACAGATCTGAACTACAAGTGTTTTCATTTTTTGTGGAAAATCTTGGGATATGGGTGCTATTTCATTACCATAAATAATTAAAAGCAAATAAGTAAACAGTTTTCTTCCAGATAAAAGTGCATGCCATAGATGCAGAAATAGATGAAATCATTTAGGGCAAAATCCTGTCCCAGATGGATGAAGGTGGGCTGGGCTAGCCATACCTAAGGCCCAGTTTTGAAAGCTTCTAAGTGTAGCACAAAAGCCAGCTTGGTAACTCTGCTGGGCTGAGCCTTCTCACTGCTGAGAGCTTGGGTTTTCCTCCAAAGAAAGAAGAGTGCCATGTATCCCCATCAGATGCGGTTCTTGGAGGTACCTGGAGCCACTGGTGCCAGGCACAGGCCAACAGAGCCTCCATGGCCATAGATGCCAGACTAGATTTTAATCTGTGTTTCTGCTAATTTACTGATAACTAGGGAAAAATCTTGCCCTGCTGCATCACAGCAATGCTGCTGATCCACAGGATTCAGACTCTGATGTAGAATGTCAAGGGAGAGCAACAAGACCTTTTCCAAGAGCACCCTCAAACTCCAGCTGAAATCTCTACTAGCTTATATGCCATTGAGTATGTACAGTGAGGTTAGACCGGGGGAAGAGGTGGGAGAGGTGAAAATGAACTAGAATAGGAGCAGAGTAGAGGAAAAATATAAGAGGGGAAGAATAAGATAAGCAGGGGAACAAGGGGCCAGGAGCTAACGGTTCCATACTTTCTGAGAGAAAACTGGAAAGAGCCAACACAAAAAAAAGCCTTGACTGGACTGCAGCTGGCCTCCCCCCTGAAAGGCCTACAGCTACAGTCCTTTGCGGATATATGGTAATACCATGGGACTGCATATCTCTAGAGCAGAATATCTGGTTTTGCAAGTTACTCGGGGGAAGAGGATGGATGCCTTTGCAGGCACCAACCTGTGCTCCAGGTCCAGTAACAGCAGGAGCACATTTGTCAGTGTAGTTACTCAGGTTAAAAGCTTCCAGCCCAAAAGCATCAGTGCCCTGCAGCAGTACCCAAGACACCAGCAAGTGGCTGCAGGCATCAAAAAAGGTCCAGAATCCATAACTGCTCAAGTGCAGGTAAGGAAACATGCTTCAGCACTTCAAGTGTGCAAATCAAGACAAATCTATTTGTAAAACACTTTCCCTGTGTCCTGCATTTCCCCGCCTTGTCCACATGTGCAGGGACAAGGCTGCTGCCTCCACAGATGGGCTCTGCCTGCTGTGAGCCCATGCTACCATTCAGCGAGGAGCAAGGAGCTCAGGAGCTTGAGACAGTCAGCAAGGAATGAGACAGTCTAGATATGCTGAAGGGAGACGATGGGGTCTTTTGCTTTTTACTCAGCGAGAATGCAGCACAGTACAGACAGCATAGAGAGCCCTGGAGGCAAATTACTCCTCCCCATTACCTTGCTGCTTCCCACAGCCTTCAATTTTCCTTTCCAGTGGATGAGTTTTAGCAGAAAATATGTGAGAAGACTGTTGTCCTGACCAGCATTTTGGTGATAAGGGTGCTTTATCTGGAAAACTGCAGCTTTGAATGCTTGCCATCTGAGAGAGTCTTTCAAGGGAGGTCTCACTCACTTCATCAAGCAAAGAACTACTTTCGCCCAATATTTTCTCTTCAGAAACACTAGATTTTTATGTTTTTCTAATGCAAAAAGATGATGGGGGTGCTAAAGGCATATCTCTACGAGAGAGGACATCCCATCCTAGTGCTGCTGCTCCACTTTGTGTGAAGGCACACAGCTGGCAGGAAGTGTAGGCTTGCTAATAAGACCTGGTTCTTCCACTGCCTCTGCCACCAGGAGCCTTTTTCAATGTATTTCGTACTGAATGGCTTGGTGCCAGCCTTCACAATTGCGATCATATAAGTATTGCTAGTGTCCAAATGGTCTCTTGCCATGAGGTAGGAGAACACTATTCAGATTTTCCTTCTTTTGGCATAGAAATTCTAGCATGTATGCTCCTTCTGTCTCTCATGCCCAGCCCTGGATATTATTGTGAGATTTTGTAATTGTTGGGGTTGGTTTCATGTACAACACATTAAAGTAGAATCATCCAGCAGAAGGCAGTAGGCCAAGCAATCTTACTAATTCCAAAGGATGCTCTCAACATTTGCTGTCTTGTTTCAGCAGGAACCGAGGCAAAGATTAGCCCTTTTTTACCCTAAATGCAAAAATCCGGCAGAAAAAAACCTTGCTAACTGTTGATCATCCATTTCTGTATGCACAGTCCTGTTGACACCATTAAAGCACTCTAGCAAAATTGATGTGCCTGAGCACAGTAAAGTCACTCTGCAAAAAGCTGGAAGCCCTTAAAGCCACCCTTTAAAATAAGCCTTTAGCTACTCTACATGTTCATTTCCAAACATCTACCAACAATTTTGATTATCTAGTGATTAGTACACACAGCAGGTGAGTTCTTAATGGTTACACTATTCGTGTATTTACATGTGTATCAATATATCATCAGCTCTTTCTTGATTACTTATTATCAATATTATTCATAATTATCAATGTATGAGTATTATACCATAATCACTGCAGTTATTAATCCTGAAGTGCAGTTATTACCAGTCACATGCACAACTTGTCCTTGCAGGTGGATTGCCAACACCCCTGTCACTGACACACTGCACTGTGTAGCCATTTCACTTGGGCTACAGAGTTCAAGCAACCAAGTTAACCCACAATTACTTCTTTTCAATTTCCACATTTAAAAATAAATTCTTCTGGCTTGGGGAAGAAAAAATAAATATAGTTATAATTTGTTTATGTATGGCAAGAAAACCTTTGGGGTTCACATTTCCCCTGCTGGCCTTTTTGCCTAGCTGAAAATCCTTTAGGGTGTCAGACTATTGAAATGCATAGCGACCTTTCTTAATAGCTTTGACATTTTTAATGGTAACATGAATAACTTGAGAGTGTAGTTGGAGGGAGTGGGATAGTATACTGCAGCCCAGTCCCTGTTCTCAGTGCTATTATGCTTTTTCTTCTAATGAGTCACATAAAAGTATTTCTTGAAGCAGAGAGCAGAAAACAGGAAATCTCCCTCCACTCCTCTTAAGACAGGGACTTTATTACCATGCAAAATACTCAGACTTGCACCCCCTTGCAGGGTCTCTCTCCACCCCTATAAATCCTTCATTCTTTGCCACACAGCCTGGTGAGATAATAGAGACAGGGAGTGTGCCTATTCAAGCATAGCCTAGTTTGGCACTTTCCTCAGGAGAGAGAGGAGACAAAATTCCTTCGTGAGAGTAAGGCAGGAGAAGAACGTTGTTCTCCTGCTGCCCTGGGCAATAATGAAAAAGGTAGCTAACACCACCACATCTGTATTTTCCAGTATCCTGGAGATAAACCAGCCTGGAAAATCAGGTTCTCATGCAATGGTGTGTGTTCCCGTCTGCCTACATCCCAAATTGCTAAAGGCTTGGACTCTGCACCTTCTCAGTACATCAAACGCAAAGGAATTTTGCAAGCCCCTCAGGAGCTCTGCAGACCAAAGTGGAGGTGCCTCCAGTGTCAAATGGGGTATGTATCTAGTATGTGGTCTGAAGTGCCTAATGACAGTCTGCAGCAACAACTCAATGGTATCTGGACCCCAATCCCTTCCTACACTGATGATCTGGGAATAGGGAAATCTACAACACTGTGCAATGTTAAAAAATATTGTCAAGGTCCTCATGGTCAGCACATATTCCTACTTTCTGGGAGGTGACAATTAAGTGATTCCGGGTAAAGTAGGCTAAAAGCTGAAAACAGGAACTTCTCCACAGCAGAACAGAGTAAAGTACTACCGAATACACATCCACAGAGATCCTGCAAGAAGCTTTGTGCATGGAAAATTCATAAAATTTCATATACTCACATTCAGATTAAAAGAGGCAGTTAAGTGAATTGCATAGACTGCAGGAGAGAACAGGAGCCTGTTGTCTGGACCTATAGTTTTATCGCAGCTTCAAGTATGCAAATGTGTATTTAATACATATTTCTGAAAGTGTGGTTTCGAGGTTGGGTTTGCTCTTTTTTGTAATTTGTCTATGTAACAATAGCTCATCATAAAAGGGAAACAAGAATGTGTCCTTGGTATGCAGGAGAAACTTAAGAATAAATTTAAGATTCAAAGGATGTCAAAGTAGTAATACAGTAAGAACACAGAAAAATAAGAAAATTACTAAATGAAAAGTAATAATCCCATTCCTAATGCAAAAATCAGGGCCACACCGAATGATAAAAATCTAAAAAAAATTTTAAAAGGATCTGTCTACCAGCTCTATGTGCCAATAATCATCATCTTTTATCCTCATTGAATGAAACAAAAGCCCTTTTGGGATAACAAATACATAGCACTTAATTCTGTACTAGGATGTAACCTACTAAACAGGAGTAAAGTAAATTAACAGAAATCACTGCAATAAATATACTCCCTGGCTGGTATTTGACAGTCTCCAGTAGCCTTTGACACTGCGCACCATCCAGCCTGCCTACTGGAAAGAACCACTGCTTGAGCAAAGCTGGGATGGCCCTGGAGGGCATGTATGTGGTGGGAGGCACATCTGACAGGTCCAGCACGGGGTCAGTGCAAGTTGCCCAACCAGGAGGTCCCTATATGTGTCACAGCTGCAATAATATTTGCAAAAGGAAGTATGAAGCCCAAATGAGAGCACAAGCATGTCTTGATGATGTGACCTGGCAAAGCGTATAAGATAAATTTCAAATGGCTTCATATCACATAGTGTTCATACAAGGAAGTGGGAGAAATTTAGTGACCACAGTGCATGCTTCACACCACTGGTAAACCGCTGTATGGAATTTTAAAACAAACTAACTTATCTGAGAATAAGTGAGCCAATCCCTGGAATAACATGACCTATATATGGATTTAAAGGGAATGGCAAAAGGGCTTTTGCTCATCTTTGATACTGTGACTAATACTAACAACCCAGCCCTCAGCTTCCTTTGCTGAAAGGTAGTCAAATACAACGCCATTATCATGTGTCCTATAAGAAAAAAAAA
>VZTM01010423.1:17716-29601 GCA_013400555.1 Jacana jacana | reverse complement strand
GTCTCTGGTACCCTGAAATGTATGAGGTGCCTAATTCTCTCTGCAATACCAAAATACGTGAAGCGATTATCTTTTTTCTTGCAAAAAATCTAATTTAATTTACTTGGCTCAATTCATTATAAGTGATGTGGGCTATGGAACTCTGACATAAAACACAAGCTATAAAGTATGTATTGGAAATCCACAGGGCTAATGGCTTGAAAAGTAGTTTCCCTTCTTCAGGACCGCACTCCGAACAAGAACAGAGTTTTATTATTTTCCTTCAAACATCAAATTCTGACTTGTATCCGTAAGGCACATGTATGGCAAGTTACCTGCTCACCAATTGCCCTGCAAAATCGTGTGCTGAGTGGTCAATAACTCAACAGAACACAGGTAAAGATGTATGCAAAAAAAAAGAAAAAAAAAGGAAGCATTTCACAAAGTAGACATCATATGTAAAATATGCAGGTTTTAGGAATGCAAATTGGTGGATGCATTTCTAAGTGGCCAACTAATGTGATTTTAAGCGGAGACAGTGCTCCAGCCTTAAACAAAAAAGCAACTTTATTGCCCCCACACAACCCCCTGACCCTTTTACCTCCATCAGTGATGGATAAGGATTATCATTATTTCATAGTAAAATACCTCTCTTAAATTGAACCACACACAGATGACAGACTGTGAACATCCTCCCTGCCAGCATTATGGCTCCAACCACACATAACTTTCCCATCACAGAGCAGTTATGAAGGGGACTACATTTTTTTCTGCTATGCAACAAGGCTCTAATCTTTAATTCAAACAGTACATTCCCCAAGACCCACTGCAGGGAAAAAAACCCAAACCCTCTGTGGATTAAATATGAAGAAGATTCTTGACTGGCACAACCACAGGTGAAGGAGGCTGACTAAAGATGTTTCATAGCCAGGAAGCCTAAGGAAATCACTCATCCAGTGTCCTTCTCAGGCAGCGCTGACTGTGGGTCTTTTGTGAACCTAGATTTTGATGCAAAGCCTCCCTCATGGAAGTTCAGTGTGGAAACATCATGTGTACTCAACTGTGGGTGAGTCCCATCCCAAAAAAACAACCTAGTGCAATTCCCAGCTTCTTTGTGCAGTTGCAATACTTGGTTATTTGTGGCCAGCAAAAGGAATTCAGTGAGGAATTCCATTTTCCTTCTTTCCGGTACTCAGAGAATTTAACACTGTAACTCAGACTTCATTTCCCTGAAGCTGTTCCAGAGAAAGGAAAAAGAAGGAAAAAAAAACAACCAACCCCTAAACCCATGAGTTTACACAATTTAAATCCTAATGGACCATTTTAAAAGGGAAGCAGAGTGCAATTTTAACAGACCCTAAGCAGTCTGCTTCATGCATGCTCACTTAATACCGAACCAAGACATTCTTCAAATTTCAAGTAGGGAAACCTGCTCTGGTTACCTTGGTGATAAACTAAAGACAAAAATTGCACATAATTGCTGCTGATGTCACTGCTCCCAGTTGTTTCCAAGGTTACAGAGTACCTCAAATAATTGTGATGTTTCATTTCTAGACTGTATTGGAAGCCCATTTTCTGTTCTCAGTAAATCGTTTAGTGCTGCAGGTAATCTATCTAAACCTTATCTAATAAGGCATCAGCAGCCTCTCAGCAACCTCTGGTAATGATGTAGATTTATATGTTGAAAATGTAGCTACCTACTTCTTTACTGAGCAATTTGACTCCTAGATTATCTCAATTATTTTTATCCTAAGAATCTATTTCCATAACCAAGTATATTAATCAATCATACAAGAATATCTGAAAAGTAAATGTCTTACTGTGAAGCAATATTACATGTGAATTATCTGCCTGGAAGGAAGCGGTTCTCTTGGCTGAATGGCAGAAAAGTGGCTGTTAACTATTTATAACTGACTGATTTTCCCAATGTCTTCAAACTAATTTTAAATGCAAAGCACAAGTATTTTGCTGCACTGAAAAAATTCAGCCATGCTACACCTTGCAAGCTGCAGTTTTCTGTGCACCATAGAGTGAATCTCCTTGAAATTCAGGAACTACTATAGGTAAGGACTATTCTGCTACCCTCACGGTATTGCTGCCTCTGGACAGCTACAGACAATGCTGTTAACTACTGTACTTGGGTATGAATTGACATGAAACGGGGAGCAGTTTTGAAAACACAGTGAAACCAATGTATTTTTAGTCTACAATAATAAAGCAATAAAAGCAAGACTTCGTAGCTAAGCTCTGTCCCCTAAATCTAACTAAGCCACATTTGAAATCCTCACTTCTGAAGTAGACAATGGTTACTAGATGTCCATCTAGCACTTCTCCTCCTGCTGGATATGCCCTTCATCACTTGACTGCTCTCAGACTGCGGGGCTTGACCTTGTCAGCATGAAACTTTCCACTAGAGCAAAACAAAATGGCACTTACTGTATCTTAGCAGTCTGTTATTACTTATGCAATGGATTTTGAAAAGTAATAATTTACTTTAGAAACTGGTTGACTAAAACAGGTTATGTGCATTTAATGCATGAAATGAACTGCATATGGAGTCACTAAAAACATCTGCCAGGCATCTCAGCTTCTACCTAGAGTTCAGAGAGGTTTAGAGTGCAGCACTGAGCATAAAACAGAATATCAGATGAGATTCTTTTTTGTTTGCTCAGAAAACGGCTGAGCTGAGCATGTTTATTTTCATGATCATTCATTTGAGTTTCTCAATGAATTCATTTCAGCTGCATCCATTTCAGCTCTTCTGTGTGTAATTCCCATGAATGTTCAAGCAACAAACGTACTGGCAGGCATGTTTGCTGAAACAGTCTGCTTTAAATAAGCACCAAATATAGGTACAAAACAATTCCCTTCTATTTGTAATTGCATGTATTCACAAGAAAACCGGTTGGAGGAGAGACTCTTACCGAATCAAAACCCCGCAATACGCTATGCAAGCAGTCTTCTCTAATAGCTGAAATAGTAAATGCTTACAACACACCATCCACTAACAAGCCACAGAGCATGAATTACTTGCTGAAATTAGGCTATGAATACATCTGAACAAAGAATACATCTGCAAAATCAAATTCTATCTATACACAACATGAAAGGGAATAGAAAGACAAAATCAATGAGAAACAGTTGTGTAGCTGTATATAAATTATGTGATAACTGAACAGCTAAAGAAAGAGATGAGGGAAAGAGCACCAAGATGATTTAATTTTAGGACTGATTCTCTACTGCCTTATGTAGTATATAAAAATGTTTATAATATTATTTTACCACTTTCTCAAATATAACAAAATGTCCTAAGGTAATGGGGAACAGACCCCATTTTATTACAGTAGGGCTGCTAACTGCATACACTTCAATTTTTAGATCTACTGCTGGACATAAAAGACTAGTTATCCATACTTATTTGGTATGGTCTTAGACACAAACAGCTCACTCTGCTTTTTAGGCACAGATGATGTAATGAAGGTAACACTACTACCTGCCACTCGGTACTCAGTTTAAGCCTGGCACAAATCTATTTAAGTCTGATATTCAAACCCTTGGGTGCATTTGACTTTAACCAGTTCATATACCTGGTGGAAATTCATTAGTAATGAATAGATTTAGAAGGGCAAAGTCCCTCCCCGCAGTGTGCTCTGGCACTGTGTCATACCGTGAGACAATGTCAGAGTAACCACAGTAAAATACCTTGTCCTCACAGCACAAAACTCTCTCCCCATGGAATTAGTACATGCTTTGCCAGATTACACAAACAAATGCTAGGACACTCATCCATCACTAGTGGTGTACCCCAGGGGTCCATACTGAGTCCAATACTGTTGAACAGGACATTCAAAATCTTCATTAATGATCTGGATGATGTAGCAGAGTGCTCTCTCAACAAGTTTGCTCATATTCCAACCTTGGAGGAGTGGCTGATACAGCAAACGGTTGTGCCACCATCCAGAGGGAGGGAACCTCAACAGGCTGGAGAAATGAGCCTTAAGGAACCTCATGGAGTTCATCAAAGGGAATTACAAAGTCCTGCACCAGTATATGCTGGGGGCTGACCAGCTGGAAAGCAGCTTTGCACAGAAGGACATGGGGGTCCTGATGGTCACCAAGTGAAACAAGGGCCAGCAATGTGCCCTTGCAGTAAGAAAGCCAATGGGGCTGCATTAGGAGAGGCATGGCCAACAGGTTGAGGACGGAGATCCTTCATCTTTACTCAGCACTGGTGAGGCCACACCTGGAGTACCATTTCCAGTTCTGGGTAAGGGTAATACCAGAGAGATACAAAACTACTGCAGAGTCGAGCAAAGGATCACTAAGATTGGATAAGGGACTGGAGAACCTCTCACAGGAGGAAAGGCCGAGACAGGTGGGACTGCTTATCATAGAGAAGAAATAGTTCAGGACAGGTATTATCAATATATATAAATATCTGAAGGAAGAATATAAAGAAGACCAAGCCAGGCTCCTTTCATTGATGTCCAGTGACAGGGCAAGAGGTGATGGGCACACACTGAAACACAGGAGGTTCTGCCTGAACATCAGGAAACATTTTTTCACTGTAAGCGTGACCAAGCACTGGCACAGGCTGCTCAGATAGGTTGTGGAGTCTCCATCCTTGAAGATACTCAAAAGCTGTACATACATGGTCCTGGGCAGCCTGCCACAGGTGACCCAGGAGGGTTGGACAAGATGACCTTCCAACCCCAGCCACTCTGTGATTCTATGGAAGAACAGACAGCCAAGCACCCATGCTTACCAACATTTTCGAAAACATATCGGTGGCTCATTTTCTGTGAAATCAGTGATCCAGAACTCTTCAGAACAAACAAACAAACAAACACAGAATGGAGACTAAAAGAATTTTAGCAGAAATAAAACACAGAAGTGCTTCTCGGAAACTACACTAGCTACCTAAAAACACACTTAGTGACCCAAATAATTTTGAAAATTTGGTCATATTTGACTTGTTCAAGTCACACGAGGAGAGTATAACCTGCTGAACACCTAGTAGTGGTCTTTCCAATCCTCAGTCACAGATGCATATTCTTTTCCACCTACATCCTTGAATTGCTTTGCTGTTCATATACCAACCCAGGAGGATCCCAAGGACCTGGTACTTCTGCTCATTAGATCTTTCTACAATACTCTTAGGTGTAATATGTTACCTTGCATTTTTAGTATTTAGGATTTTCTATAAAAACACAATCACAAAGTACCGACACTGTCCCCCACCACATTCTGATGGAAAAACTGGCTGCTCATGGCCTGGACGAACATACGATCTGCTGGGTCCAGCATTGGCTGGAAGGACGATCCCAAAGGATCCCACTCCTGGCCATTTAACATGAATTAATGAAGCATAATAATTTCTATTGAAATTTAATTTAATTCTTAGTTTTTGTGGGTTAGAAAATTAAATAAGCATTTCTTATCACCAATCGATTTTAAAACTGGTGCCTTTACTGCAACAAGAGCAACACTTGACTGATAAAGACATTAGAGGAGAATTTGGTTCAGTTTCTGTTAGCATCAGCTGTCAGTATAATCTAGAAAATTGTTCATAATTTACCACCTCCCTGTAGAGAGGATTGTAAAGAGACAGATCCTGAAATACTGGATCTGAAATTCTCACTTCACATGGGCATATACACCTACCCTTTCCAGACTACAATGTACAATCTTTATCTCCTCTTTGCCACACTACTTTTCATAGCCATTACTTTTCACAATTTCAAATCGCTGCTACCTGAAAAGATAGTACTGCTATGATGTAACATTCCTTACAAGGTAACATCATTTGCAGAATTTATGGACATATTGTACTTTAAAAAGCTTATTGTAATGGTATTTGAGAATCTTTTACTGTGTAATCTTTTGCCAAAACAGACACACCTAACTAGTGGCAGCAGATGGAAGAGGTTAAAAGTATCAACTCCCAAATTACCAACTTTGCTAGCTACCTTCCCTTCATAATTTAGACCCTTCTGTTGGATATTTGAAAATATATTCCAGACAGATGACATGTTAACAGAATCATTTCATGGTTCAGTGTCTTCGCAGTATGATTTATCTCTCGCTCTAGACACTGGAGGTCCCTTTTCCAGAGATTTATGAGTTAGATCCAAGAATTCATTTTCATGAAGGAGAACGTGTGCATCATTGCAAAACAGAACTTCAACATTGGCTCTAAGATAATGCTTCCTTCTTATTAGCAGTTTTAAGAATGTCTCATGAATGTGGTATCACAACTGTTTCCAAGACACTGCACATTCATATTATAAAACGTTCATGAATGAAAGATATTTTTAAAATTTGCATTAGTCTATGAACTTGTATCTACCTCCTCCCCTTCCAGATCTTTGTAATACATACAGAAATGAGATCCAGAAGGCTAGTGTCTAGTGAAACATCCAACATTTTAACTGGCATTTCCTTCTTCACTCCACTTTTGCTATCACATACTCGCTACAGACACTATATTTTCTGACAGACAAGAAAAATGGTTAACCCCGGAACCATTCTTAAGCATCTGGCCCACAGCTCATGCCATATTTTCAAAAGTACAAAGTTAATAGTTACATGCTTTAAAAAACACAGTGTTTTCAAATGTGCTCAGCATCCAGCATCTCCCGCTGTGAAACACTGGTCAGGTTTTCAGGGGAGTGCAGCACAGTACGATTACCTTTTCTTCATGCTCGACTTGAGATACTCAGTGGGTTGTGAGTGTTCACCTGCCGTCTGGAAATCAGTTATTTTGTTGAGATAAATTTGATCTCTAGTCACATTTTATATGCTCGACTCAATGAAAGGAAACCTCTTTATTGTTCTCTTCAGAGACTTTTGGTAGCTGCAAGACAGAATTCTACATGTGCAAGTGTAAGTGTGTCTGATTCAGGACAAGGATCAACAATATCAGATCACCAGTGCACGTACGTCACCCACTTCACACTGCAGGTGGTTTGTAGTTACTGTTTAAAACACATTAAAAATGGAGGACAGGGAGTAACACATCTGTTTGCATTCTTTCCAATTAATGCCATTTATCTAACAGAAGCATTTATACGCCTTTCACTAGAATCTTCATAATAAAAACCTTACCCTAAACAAGACAGGGGACGAGAACTGCAAATAAGAAAGGATAAGCCATGATCTTTATTTAGAAAGGCACAGCAGTCAGAGAAGACAGTTGCTGCTCACATTGAGGAGGTGGAGGAGACAGAGACACATGATTGAGGTCTTGTTATCTACACTGTTCTGTTAAGAATGACCTTCAAACAAAACACTTTCAGGAGGCAGAATCCTGATCAGAGACAAAAGTATCTGACTCTTTTTCCAGCAATGCTGAAAGGACAGAGATGTGAAAACTATAAAACATTTTAGTGCCATCAGAACTTTCTATATTATAAACTTCTGCCTTGTGGACCAGCCTCCAGTTTTATTTGACAGCTCGCAGGCCTATCACTACAATTTCTGTCATTTCTATATAAATATGAGCCTGTACAGAGAAGTATGACTGGGAAAATCCTCATTTCAACAGTCGTCCAATGACATTTATACCTAGGATGGGACAGAGACAACGTTCATGGCAACTGGAATGTTTTTTACTGTGAAATATGTTCTTGTCCATTAATGACCTCCACAGAGGGAAATGTAAAATACTTCCAAAAAAAAATGAAGAAGATAAATCTGGATTTAAATGGGCATAAGGAGCGTCCTCTTCCAGCAATACCATACAACCCAAACATCTTGAGGACCTGTGATGCATCCATAGACAGGCAGCCTTGCAGACCCCCGAGCCATTCAGCCTGGAGCTGGTTCAAATTACATACTTCAGACATGGACCTGTTCTGGTTGGAGTGGTAAGTTTAAAAGAAGCCTTGAGTTTCAGAATAAACTTTCACTCCCTCAGAGAGTTTTCTTGGGGACTGAGATTTCAACTATGCTTTGCTGAACATTTAATTTTCTAAAGCACTGTCACTCAGACATGCCATGGCCACTCAGACTTCCATGGCCATAACTGCTCTACAGAAAGTAGACAACTGAAATTTCTTACCTATTGGAAGAACATTTAGGCTTTATATCTAGTACCACCTGAATTCAATACCTTATTTGCTTGTTTAGAGAACTCAAACAATGTAGGATGTTTGGCTACTGTTAGCTTTTCTTGTTTTCCTGCATAAATTAGCACATGAAAAGAGTAATAACTTAATCCTTGACTAAAGTTCTACGTAAGAAAACATCTCTAAAGATCTTGGGGTATGTAACTGCTGTGACTGTTAGTACAAAATCATTCATTCAATGGTTGATTCAAACCCTATAAAGTGAAAGTTAAGATTCAGTGATTTCAATTATATTAATTTAAGACTAAGGCATAGCTTCACAGCGCTCTAAGTTGAAACTCAGTGACAAGGCTAATGACACAATTACTGCCTGTCTCTAGACAAAAGCCAATGACTAAACTGACGTAGAAACTTAACTACTTTATTTCCTACTTGAGAATGGAAGAATTCTGTGGAAACATATGCACAGATTTCTGTATCTAGCTTTGGCAATTTTGCCATTTCTAACATTTTAAAATATATTAATGAGAATAGATTACTTGGTGCTTGATAAAAAAAAAAAACTTGAAAACTATTGCATAAGTTTTCTGCTAATGTTAAGAAATCAGCAGCACACAAAACAGACCAGTATAGCACACAGAGGACACTATAAATAGAAATATATGGATCAACTGTAGTCAAGAATGTAAGGGAAACAGTAAAAGAAATAGTTCCTGATAACTCTCTGCCTGAGTGATGTCCAAGTGTCATTTACTGTGAATAGCAATTTCACCTTTTCTTCTCCAAGATAAAGTTAAATCAGACCAATCAACAAAAAAATTATCCTGGGAGAACACATACAGAAATCAAACGAATGCAGTAAATCCATAGCCCACTGCATTTATTGCTCATTATTCACAGTAGATTTTTACACTTGGAGCTCGACTGTAAAATACCACAGTCACACCATAACTGTGCAACACGCTTTGATGTCATTTAGTATTAGCACATTTAGTACATTTATCAATAGGTGAAACCTGATTCGCCAGTTTCATGCCAAACCACAAGAAACCACAGCTGAAAGAGGAGCTGTTATCAAGAAACCAAATTACGTCTGTCAGAAATAAGAGTATGGGTATATACACAAGACTGGATTTATATGTTATACTTCTTAAGGTCTTGAAACTACCTCTAGAATCCCAGAATTAGAAGTGTGTACCTTAGTATTCAGCTCCAGCATACTCCAATTTTAATGTGGTTTGAATGGCAAATTACAGTTGTGAGATAATTTCGGAAACTGCTAACCTCCTGCTAGTGGCCATTTCCCAGGTGAAAGCAAAACACAGCTGAAAGAGTTCTTTCTCACTATATCCCTGAGGATCAGTAAGCTCCAGACTTCATTTAAAAGCAGTGCTGTCACTCACTCATGAGTGCTGGATGAGGGCAGTCAGCTGAGTGAGCCCTTCCTCCATCTCACCACATCTGCAGAATTACATCCTGATTTAAACAAAGGGTGGAGCTGAGCCTGCTGAAAGGAAAGCTCAAGCAGGCAGCCTCCTACAGGAAGCAGGAGGCAGCGCTCACTAGTGGTTAACAGCCCTCAGCTGAGACAAGAGCATTAGCTGCAAGAACATGCTGCCTCTCATTTACTCTACCGTAACCTAAGCTGTTTGTTTGCAGGTATCAGCAAAGCAATTTTAAGACATGAAGATCCCCACATACAGCACAAATGCCTCTGGAGATAGGACATGTGCTAGTCTCGGTTCAGAAACTTCCTGAGTCCAGAGTCTAACTGTAGTCTCACCAAGTCAAAAATTAGGGCTGAAACTTGAGCTTTGGCTCAAACACACAACAGATGCAGAGAAAGTCTTTGCAAGAAACTGCAACGGAGTAACAAAAAAGAAAAGGAAAACAACGACAAAAAGAAGAAGGGTTCCTCTTCTTTTGATTGGTCTTGCAATGACATTAAGTCGTGTGGAGAGGGGAAATAGGGATTGACTGTACCTTTCATCTTCCCACAAGGCAGCTAAGGGTTATCAAATAAAGCTAGTGAGCAACACGCTAAAGGATAGAGCTCTTCCAATAAAACATAGCTACTCTGTAGGCTTCTTTGCTGCTAGATGTTACAGTAGTTGAGAATTTGTATTGGATAAATTCAGAGATGATACACAAGGACACTACCTAAAAATGACCAACTGGCTTAACATCTACATTTACAACTTCAGACACAGATATTACCATGAAAGTAGAAAGATGCCAGCTCAGAGTATTTTGGATTGAACAGCCTCAGAAGGTGAGCTGCAGTGCCTCTTTATGATGTTGCTTGAGCACTCAACAACCAATGCTTGGAAGAACTACTTTCAACCTCAGAAAGTGAGCTCAATGCTCATGTTGAAAATGCTGTTAAAAATGTGTGAATTGCAGCACAGATATGAGGAACTGCACTAAGGTTATTTGTAAACCTGTCAAACTACTATAAGAGGGGAATACACCTTTCAGTCATATTTACTATCCCTCTGAACTGACCTCAAACAAGTGCTAGGAGAGAATCTGTCTCCTACACCCACAGGCCCTTATGCCATCTAGCACCCATCATAGTCCACTTTATCCAATATGCATGCACAGTTACCAGCATCAGGGTTGTAGCTTGTAAAATGCAAGGCAGAGGGACATCTCTCAACTTAAAAATTGCTACCATTCTATTTAGTAAATGTACCCTTTATTTAATTCATAAAATAGAAAAACAAAGGTGAAATATCTAAGTCATACAAAGATGAACAGCAAATATGGGAAGAGGTAAACTATAGATAGAAATCAAAGCCTCTATATGCCCTATCCTATGTATTTTCCTATTGCTGATACTTTTGGTATGACTTCTGTCCTTTTGAACCATTTTCTCATTTATAAAATTTATAGATATTGCTTTAGTAATCTGAAGTGTCCCTTGATGCCTTCATTGCCAGGACCAGTTCTACACTTGTGCAAAGGCAACAAAATGAACTGCTGCTTCAGTATGAGTAGTTTTGGAAAGAGTGGTGGCAGTTCATGTCTGGGTAGGGTAGGAGATAACTATATGACGCAGAACCCAGCACAACTGCATCTGCATATAAATAGACTTAATCAGAAATGCAAATTGCAATCAGAAGAAATTTTAAAAGCCTATGATCACTGTGAAGATAACAAAAGGTCAAATGCTTGTATTGCTGAAGGTCTTGAACTGTTATCAGTCAGCAGCGATTCCTTATTTATCAGTAAGACATGGAAAAGACAAGTTTATGCCAGTCTAATCAAACGGTGGACACTTGCTTCTATTATTACTACTGTTCTGTTGTTAAACTCTATTTTACACTGTCAATCTCATCTTAACTTCTTCAGAAAGATTCAGCGAAATCAAAACAAAATGAAACCAAAACCAGATAGCATGAAATTGCTATATATAGAGGGAATTTCTATCCCTTTTTCATTTCTGTGTATGACAACCCAAATCTGCACATTTTAACATCCTTGGGTAAATGAAAAAAAATAAATTATGACTACAGTTTGCTGACATTGCCAGACTGCTTCATAGCATTGCCAAAACAGTGTAGTTTCCTTCCACAGTAAAATAAGCCAAACACTCTAGGAGATTGACATTTTAAAATGTTATTCAACAGTTACAAATTTTGGCTTCTTCCCCTTTGAAAGCAAATGTTTTCATCAATAGTAGCTAAGAAAAGTACTTTTGAAGGGAGGGACCTTGATATTATATGATTTTGTATTCTAAGATAAGAATAAACTAAGTGTGTAAGTCTATCATTTCAAATTGTTTTAAATATAAATTATTATAGAAGTCAGGCTAAAAAAAATGTGATTTTTAAC
>VZTM01010423.1:1798-17711 GCA_013400555.1 Jacana jacana | reverse complement strand
AAAAATGTGATTTTTAACATTACAACTTTTTAATGTCTTCTCCCATGAAAAATTCTTAACACAAAGGTTTACCAAATGTTTTCTCTCTCCTTTGACTAGATTGCCTTTGAACAAACTAGTGAGTGAAGAGAGCCATCTAGTGCCTCACCTTGGAATTTTAAACAGGGTTTTCACCGGATGCATGTCAAATAAAGGAGGGTCTCCATCCCCCAGCTCAATAGCTGTTATTCCCAAGGACCATACGTCACATCGAGCATCATATGAGTAGTCATACTGTTGTTCACAAGCGATAACCTATCAGAAGAAAAGCAGGGAAAACAACGATTTAACGTCATGTACAATTCACACATCCTAGCATAACATGAACCTAGTTTTTGAGTCATGTCTAAAATCCTGTATCGCTTTCAAATCCATATCCTTGCTGCACATTTTGGACAGGAAAAACCCCACAAAAATATAACACTAAATTAGAATTTCTCTTATTAGTTGTTTTGTTGTTGGTTTTTTTTTTAAATCAATCTCACTTTTTTTCTTAAATACATGGGATGCTCCAAATATCTATACAAAGAACATCACTCTACTAAATTTTGATTTTGAAAGTGCTTCTTACAGAAGCCTATTACAATAGTGGAGAACCCTATTGATGTTATTCTTATTAACTTCTATGACTATTCATGAGGATAGACTGATTTGCACAGCTGTTTTTTAGATAAGAATGTTCCATCCGTCATTTCTGCCAATTATTTTCTTGTAGTTTGTCTCTATTAGATTTGAATAGTTTAAAAAAGTCTTAATTAACATACCATGTATCTTGTCTAAGAAAAACTGAAGTTCACAGGAACGTCTCCATGGACACCAGGTGTATTTTACATCACAATCTTGATATGTAATTCCAGCTAATCCACTGTTTGCATTTTAATCATAAGCTAACTATTCCTATAAACTGAAAACAATTCTGCACCCAAATGGGAGACTCAAAGTTTAAATTTAGTCTATATCTTTGCAAGGCGATGAGAGAAAAATTGCAGCATCACTGCCGTTTATTCATCATGTTTTGGAATCTTGTCTCAAGTTTCTCTTCCCAAAACTCGTCAATTAGACCAACTGCTTTGAAAATTTGCCAAATCTGCACATATTGCTAGTATTGGCTTCCATGATTTTTCTCAGAATTTTATTGCTACTGATTTTTACTTAAGGTAAACAGAACTTCTGATAGCATGTCCTAGGATACCTTTACCTATGTAGTAGAAGAGATCTATTTTTCTATTTTTTTACTTCTGTATGACTTCTGAGTTCCTCTGTTAAAGCTTCAATTTGGCACAATGCTTTGCACAGATGACATGAAAGTCAACAGCCCAGGTAGGTGCTGGCAGGGTGCCACTCACAGCCTGCTGTAAGAAAACCTTTCCTGGAGAATCTTCTGATGCCAGCTTAGTCTCTTGGTTAGTTTCTCCATAAGCTGCACTGACAGAGGCATTCGTGCCTCTGGTAGAGGTTTTATCCAACAGGTTCATAGAACCTGTCCATCTCTTACTCTGGGACTCATGATGCCAGCATAGACCACACGTTTTAGCAGAAATCAGAGGTGTTGAAGTTTGCAGTTAAAAATAATAGCAAAATGGTTTGGGGAGGTTTTTTGGCAGTAAAGCTTGACGTTAGTGAACTCCTTTGATACATACTAATAGTTCTGTTCTTTTCCTGGAGCAAATCAGTCCAGAAAAATTAAGACCTTTCTTGAATCTTCTATCGATGTTTTGACAAATGTTGAGATCTCTCTCTTCCTCCTCAATTTTTCCAGGTTAGTATGCCAAAGAAACTCTTTTCATACTCTCTTGACAGTGGTATTTCCCTTTATTGATGTACTGTCAAAGAATCTTCTGATAGACTATTAGACCAGTGTTTCTCAACTACTGTCCAAGGAACACTGGTGATCTCCAAGACATGATAAATTGGTCAGCAAAACATCTGCAAATCACCTGAGAAAAGCACACATACACATTCCCCTACACATCAACTATCAAACAGAATGGGCAAGCACTGTAAATAAAAGAGTGTTCAGGGATTTTTTCCTTCATCTTGAAGAGGCAGAGTTTTGTTGGCCAATGCAGTGTTTTTTCAAAGTTGTAACATGAGGATCATTTTCCCATCTGCCTTCTCTTCAACAGAATATTTAAAGTGAAAACTCTGAAATATTTCTTAGTTCTTCCAAGAGTTCACTATAGCCTTGACCTCATCTCAAAGTTCCCTCTCTCTCTTGAATGAGTTTTACTGTGCAGATCCTTCGCAACTGAAGCAAAGTGCTTTAAACCACCCTTATTTCAGAGGCCTATGTGATAACTTCATTTCTTTATACCATGCCTTAGAGAGAAGGAAAGAAATCAAACTGGATGTAGAAACTTGTAAGAAAGTCAGTGTGGAGATCCACCAGAGAAATAATATTTTCTAAAGAGGCCACATTTGGTGTTGGCCCAAGTTTCCTTTATTGCAGTTTTGCTCAAGAGATTGACAAGGAAGCTTGTATTTCTTGACTATTTTTGTTTCTTTATACACTTTCCAAAATTATCTGTATACTCAAAGAAACTTCCTCGAAAAAAATTATCATGCAAGTCAGCTTCCAAGGCCATGACTCAGAAATTGCAAGTAGCTTACAAATGCACTGTGTACTCCTTCCTTTTTTAACACATGAAAACATTTATCTGCTTGGTTAAAAAGCTGCAAGAGCCCATCTCCTGGAAGTGACTGCCTCAGAAGTCGCCTGGTTCACATCAGTGTGTGGAGTCCTTTGCAAATACTTGTCTATTTGTCCTGAAGCTTTATGACACAGAGGAGAATAATTTCACATTAAAGGGAAGGAAAAGAAGGACCTGCTGTAGGTCACACTGGACTTAGTCAGCAATGGCACAAACATAGCTGGTCTCCCACATTCAAAGACCATACCACTTTTTCCTCTATAAGCACATCACAATTGCTTCTAACTACAGGCTGACAGCAAAACTTGCTATGTTTCTCAGTCTTAGAAAGTTTAATAGCTACACTGAAATAATATGAGCATCAGACAGCTTTGAACTCGGGATGGAAGGGAAAAGAAAGTATACTGCAACTTCTGTTCTAAACCAGAAAAAAGGTCTTTGAGCTTTTCTAAATTTCACAATGTGTTACCTACCAAACAAAGAGCAAGGAATGTGCAATGCATCTTTCTTCATCTTCTGCTCCACAGCTAACAGGTACACCTCCAGTAAGTATGGTACATGGTATTAAAATGACACTCTGGCAAAATGCTAGCACTCTAGGCAAAGGGAATTAGCTACCACCAGATTCTACCCTATTCTAATATCTGAGCCTGCAGCGATTTTTTTAGAAAAACATTCCTCTTTGTTTACCAAAATTCAGCCACTGTACCATGCAACCCAGGATGTTTCAGACAGATAGCTTGTCTATACTGAGATCAGTCTCACAGAAAACCTACAAAATCAACTGCTCTTCTGACACCAAGTTTTCAGCATGCACATGAAATCAAGGATCCCTTTGTTTTGAAACAAGTTTTTGATTTCTATGGACTTTATTATTAGAATCTTACCAATTTGTGCACCACTTAGAGAAACACAAATGCCACTAATTTTAATTTTTAAAGCAAGAATCAATTTTTACAGTTTTTTGCTTGATGAAAAGTGCACATTGGCAATTTGCTTTATATGTTGGCTAGCAGACATCACTACCTAGAAATCTGAAGAAGAGAGTTCTCTCAGTCATAGTTTACAAGCAACATCCTTGGGAATGCCCCAGCCCTCTTTTGCCTTGAAACCTATTGCATCTCCCTGAAGAGCAAAAATCTCTAAAAGCCAAATACCAAAAAGAAGAATGCCACTGCCTTATCTTTTATTATGTTTCTGTCTCTATCAGGAATTTAGAGATACTTTTTTTTGGAACACCTACTCTTTTCAGTCAGAGTTCTGGAGCTGAGAGTGCCTCTCAGCACTGCTGATGCCTGCTCTGCCCACTGGGGCATGAAGACAGAGAGCACAGAAGAAATGATCTGAAACTGAAGAAAATGCTACCTCATTTCTCTACCTTGTGCAAAGACATCATCGCATCTGTATCTATTTTATATCCAGCAAAATCCTCCCCTGCTTGTACAAGTGAAAAAGAATAGGTAGCATGCTTCGCTGCAAAAACTATGTTTATGCCAATGCTTCGGGTGGTGATGTAGCTAATCTTGAAATTTGCCGGTAAATGCCATGAGAATAAGCATCAAGTCTTTCACTTCAGCCTGGACTGGTTAGGTGCACACAGTGGCTCAGGTTGCCAAGGAAACAGGCTGTCACCTTTTGTATTAGTTGTAATTTCATCATCATTTCCTGCCCAGCCATACTGCTGTAGGCTGGAAAGTACCTCAACAACACACAGAGAAACAGACAACATGATGGTAGTTGTCAACACTCTGCTGAGGGTCACAGTGGGACAGGGTAAGGTAGCAGGGAATTCACTGGTCCAGCAAAGGAGGCACATAAACATATCAGTCAGACTAACTAGAGGGAATTTAGAGAAGCAGGTGATTAGGCATTCTGTGTGATTCCACCCTTCTACAGAAACAGCAACTTCGCAGGGATACACAGGGTGATTCACACCCTGACCATAAGACTTTATATTCAAGGATATAGTTCTACTTGTCCTGAAATCAATGCAAAGATTTCTTTGAAGTTCAGCAAGCCCATAAGTAGATCACAGGTGGATTTAAAAGAGATGATAAAACAAATGATACAGCGAACTAGTTGTTCTCCGTACAGCGGTACATACTGACTTGAGGGCAGAAAGGAAGCTACACATATGTTTAGCTGAAGCAAGATACATCAAAACAATTTTACGTTTACCCACAATTATTAGAAGTGAACTTACTTTCCCTTTGCCTCAGTATATGCAGTGCACGTACCAACGTATAGCTGCAAGCAAACACAGTACCGGTAACAGCAGTACAGATGTGCTACCTGGAGGCAACCGCTATGCAATTAGCACTGGTGACCCGCCGCAGAAAGGCTTCTGGAGTTAAAAAGGTTGATGCTCCTGAAGAAAGGCGGTGCTGTGCTCAGCTGACGTAGCTAACTAAGCAGCTTATGAGGTGTGTGAGCACAATGCTGAAAAGCACTGCGTATGTAAAATGAATGTGGCACAAAATTGTTACCCTTGCTGCAAGGAGAACAAAAGTGCTAGCTATGCAAGTCAAATGAAATAAACCCACTGAACTTCTGTGTGCCACCTGACACTATGCAACCCAACTTCAATTATCTACACAGGAAATATAATATTAAATATTCTTCTAAATTCTATGCACTGAAAAAAGAAAAGCCTTTCATGCTAGCGTTCAGCAGCACTGGGGATACTGAATTATCCAAGGCGCTATTTACCCATCTCTATCCCTCCCTCGCTTCCTCTTCCCCTCCCCCCCAGCTCAAACACATTCACATAATTAAAACAAGTCAAAATTTGTGATTTAAATAAGTTCCATATTCCCCATATTCTTATTTGGATTCCAGTTCCTTATTATCATCAGACAAATTTTTCCATGCTGTATCAGAAAATTATTATATTCTTAAGAAATTTTACCAAAATAAAAGTAAATTAATATTCTAAATAATTCTTATGAGTAAATATCACAATTAATGTTGATTCACTGAAAATTAATTATATGTCAACTAGTCAATTGTGTTGTAACAGCTGCAAGTAATCAATTTTTATTTTTGTTTTTAACCCACCCGAGTGAAATACTCCTGTGACCACCAGACTGCTCTGGCAGCAGGCTACCTTTGTAAGGAAACCTAATACCTTCTGCTAGACCAATGACACAGAGAGGAAGCACCCAAATCTCTTTTGCTTTATACCACAAGATCATCATGGCTTCTACACTACTAATACAGATGTCACTGACACTTTTGCTCTGACTCACAGATTTTCTCCTAAGCAGCAGGGACATGCACCGCACACCTCACGTGCATTTGTAAATGGTGTATCACAATGCAACTGAAAAGCCAGAGGCAACTCCAGCCTTGTAAGTAAACACATTTCACGTAGGGATCTCAGTGCAGAGCAGGGTGGTACTGAAATTATTCTCTCTAGTGTTTGGGGGGGGTTGTTTTGGTTTAGTTTTTAAATCTTTAAATACCCTAGATGAAAGTTTTAGAACCCCTCCATAGCTGCTGGTTAGGTTAGAACAAAACAAGCATCTGCAACCCCTCCACATGCCTTCACAAGATTATGGCTATGTTATCAAGGTTACTGAAGTTCCCTCCAGCTGCCACATGGTACCACATGCTGCTACTCTTCAGCCCCCTCCTGCCACAACAGCCCATGAGGGGGTCAGCTCTCCTGGAGGCAAAGGAGGAGGTGATGCCATCTGTCAGACCCCCGCTCTGCAGGGATTGCTGGCTGATGCTCTCCTGCTCCGCTCTCTGCCTCTTGGGTGCTATCTCCTTTAAAGAAACCTCTGTGTTCTAATTCTGCTTTCTGAATTCAATAGCTTTCCTTATGGACATTATGCAACTTCAGCATAACTCCTTACTACTGCAGCTTGTTAAAAGTTTGGGTTTGAGAGTCCCAGATAGCGCCGAGAAAAAAAGAACATGGCAGAAACTGCCATTTCTTTTATTTCTTTATTCAGTTCCTTTAGGAACTTTTTTAGTTCCTCCTTTGGAGGAGACTCCTTTAGAGGAGACTCCTTTAGGACTGCATTCCCAAAAAGATAACTTTGGTTAAATCATGCCACTCAGCTCTCAGAATGTGGCATCTCAGAGTCACACGCATTTCAGCCACATACGGCCATTTAGAGGCCTAATTCTATTCCTCGTTCTGCCAGTGCCCTGCTGTAAATCCAAAGCACGTCGTTTCCCTTCTATGCTCCTCAGTCTTCCACAGTCTCACCCTGTCTATTTAGAGCAACGGTTCCCACTCTCACACCTCCTGACCCTGACACTGTAGCTGTTCCTCCCCAGCCCACACCTATTCACCGCCCGCACCGCAGGGCCGCACTCAAACCCAGGACTGCATTTCAAGAGGACAGCCTATATTCCCTAAAAATTATTTCTAAAACACCGCGATGTCCCCACTACCTTAACCTCCCAAAAGCAGGGGTGTCATTTCAAAATGTATGCCAAGAAGCAATTCCTTTGTACCCGAGGCTTAATATACCACCATAAATATAGTAACGTTAAACAACAAGCAATTGTTCACATCACAATGTGACAAAAACCTGTTACAAATGATTTAATTCTTTAACTTTACCGTTTATTTTTCACATATATTATTTTTACCCACTAAATATGTGGGATCTTCAAGTATTTCATTATTAATTAATCATGATCCGGGATAAACATAAATTCTGTAAATGCAGTAGGGTTTTTTATTCTCTTCTATGAGGTTTTTGTGAAGGACAATCAGTGGGGCTTTTCTGTAAATTCTATCTTCAATATTATCTCATTTACTGTAACTCATGAGGTAAAAAAAAACTGTAGTAAGAGAAGGTAATTCAGTAGTCTAGCTTATCATTAGCTTCATGGAAGATCTGATAAGAAATACTTTCAAAATTTTCCTTATTGGGAAGGTACATAGTTCCTTATGGTTATATCACAAATACATATACTGTTTCACTCTACAACTGTTTTTAAATGGCTTTCAGACAGAAAGGTAAGTATATATACATTCTTGAAATCGATATCCTATTTATACCATGTAGTGGATTCCCACAGTTCATTATAGCTCAACATTTACAAAATTCCATGCTTCTCTGGCATTTAAAGTGTGAAAATGTGAATATCAGAAGAGCTATTTTTAGCTAATAAGGAATTAAAGTGCAGAGAAGTAGAGCTATTAACAGGATGCTGACCTTGAGTCCCATGATGTAAAGAAGCAAAGGGCTGGCAAGTAAGTTAGGTTGAAGTGATGACAAAATGAGAATATATTCAATAGTTTCAGGGGAATGTATCACTGTAATAGTTTAGAGTTAATTAAAAACATAAACCATATTTAGTGATGGGGTTATCTTCTTTATGCTGTTTTTCCAACTCAGTATTTAACTAAACATGAAATGTACTTATTGTTAAGTGGATTTTTTTGTAAATTTTTCATGTCTCCTACAATAGAGAAGTAAATAAGAAAACTCAGCCCTAATCTACCGCAAGCAAAATGGGGTTTTGACCAAATTCTAAGGCCTAAATACAGCTCTTGCTGTAACTAATGTTGTCTTTAGTGGAAAAGCTGCTGTGAGTCTTTGCAAAATTAAATTTTTCCCTTTATACACTCTTCAACTACATTAATGCAAATGACTTTTCAGGCTGCTTTTTTTACCAGTTTGGTTGATTTTTCTTTAGATTATGCAGGTACACAGCTTTGTGCTGAAACAATGCAAATATTATTCATTGTTTTAGGATTAGACTCATTGCACACATATATGATTAGGTTTAAAGTCTAGAAAGATACAAAGAAACACCGGAAAAAGAAAGACAATTTAAACTGCGGTGTCCCCACTACTTTAACCTCCTGAAAGCAGGAAGTCACCTATTGTTCTAACACCTCAAAAATTTGCTCTGGTGAGTTTCATCCCAGGAAGTACACCTTGATTCAGCAGGAGGAAGGAAAATAATCTGTTGTCTCTGGGGAAGTCTTACGGATCATCACTTTATCTTGGCACGATGGTAACAAATATCCAAAACACAGAGTTCACGTAGCTTTAAATAATACTGACATCTGAATTCCCTCTGAAATCAATAGCAAAACAGAGCAAAGATAGATTTTACCACTGGTTAACTCATTATTACAGAAGTCAAATGAAACCTTTACCAGTGTTTCAGACTTTCCTACTGTCACATGTCATGTTTCAACACAATTCTTCAAAGGATCAACTATATTTTAATTATATTCCTTTTAAAACATAAGTATGCATGCAACACTGTCAATTTTTAGCAATTGACAGTAAAACATAACAGCATACTCCCTGTGGCTTTAAATCACCTTCAGCATCTCTCCAGTTATTTCTGACTTCAGGTATCTTTTTCTTTTTAAATTTCTATTCTTAAAACTAGACGGGCCAAAGAAAACACGTACAGATTCTAACTGACCTTGTTTCAAGAGTCAAGTTTCCAGCTAGATCATGATAATATAATTATAATGAGGAAAAAGGAAAGCTGTAATTCTACTTCAACTAGATTTTGTTCAGTTCTGCATTGTAGGTTGAAATCAAGACACAATAGAGTTAAGAACTAGAGATGTAAAGTTAAAATCTGATTCCTCCAGCTACCATTCACTGCAATTTACTTCAGCATAACAGAAGCAGATTTCAGATAACTGGCAATTTGGGAACAGACAGCTTAAATATCCACTATTTTTAAACTATCCTGCCTTATTTATCTTTTTTATTCCCACACCTGTATTCAGTGCTCCCATTTCTGCATGTCAATGTTTGTAAGGGTGAGATAATACTAATTAGGTTAAACAGGAATGATTGATTTTCAGTGAATCTGCTTTAAAGCTGCTCACAAACTGACTCATCCTTGCCAAATTTCTCTGTTGCTTCCACACAGCCTATTTTTCCCCTGTATTTTCATTTTTCAGCAAAATTCTTGTTAATCACATGCTCTGCCCAAAACAAATGCTCAAGGGCAAATCTTTTTGATTTGTCCTGCTGCTAAACAAGCCTCACAGTCATCAGGAAATAAGAGCCCTCTAAGATGTCTGATTCACTCAGAACTGTTAAGCTGCTGCTTTTCATGCTGGCCAGTAAGAACACTGAACTGAACAGAACACCTTATACCACCCTCAGTCACTGCTATTTTCCTATGAGTTTTTGCCTATTGCAAGTGTCATGCCATATAAACCCTTGGATACGTTTTGCAGACTTCATTTTAAAATACAATGGGATTCCCCATTATAAAGACTGTTCCTGGTCTAGGCTGATGCAGTGATTCTAGTTTCCAGCACATTAGTCTCTGGCTTATATCCAGTTATTCCTATTTGTCATCTTCTTGCATCATTCTTCTCAAATTTTTATTTTCCTGGGGTTTACCCTGGAAAAGGCTCCCTTTCAGCTTCATTTGACAAGATTCATTTCTCTGAAACACTTCTGTAGTCTCTTCCTCCATGGCAAGCCTTTTCGTCTCCCCTCTCCACTCCCCCTTCAGATTAAATCCATCTTTCTCAGTCAGATAAGATGAGGTCTCATGATTGCTTTTTGCATTGACTGAAGCTCCTGTGTTTCAAATACAGATAGTAAAAGTTAAAAAAAAAAATTCTAGTCTTCATGCTTTCTATTTCTCTGATTAGTAACATTTCCTTCCTGTCCAGCCATTTTACAGTATTTTGGGGTTTGACATAGACGCTATTCTATGGCAAAACCTTTAGGCAGTAAGATCTCTGCAGCTGTTAAGTGCTTTTCTAGTTTTTACTGATCTCATCACAGTCTCATCTAGAAAATGTTGCTTCTAGTAAGTTGTTACCCAAGAGAGATTTCAGCTTATTACAGTCCACATCTTTCATTTTTCATGTGAAAATTTCACTGCACATTTTAAAAATACCAGAAAGATCTCCACAGAAGTAAGGTAAATTGCACCTCACCATTGGTTGAAATATATCACAATATAAACACAAAGAAAGCAACCTTGGTGACTTGCAGACACGTATTATGCAGCTTGTCATTTAAAATCTTTTTCAACAACAGCATAACAGGTATGGGAGCGTTCTACAGATGTTTTGCAGATCAGTACATCGATGAAGCCTGATCCGTGTGGTTCACACAGACACATGCAAAAGTGATATGGGTTACTCTGCTTATGGCACTGCCTTGGTTATTTTGACAAATCTTTTCAAAACAGGAAGTATTCAAAGCTACTTCTGTTCCTGTTTTGATGTCCCATGTACATAACACCTTGGGTTACACGTGTGTTGTATTTTCAGGTCAGAATTTTTCAGAACAAAATCTCTGCTTATTTCTCTGGCCTTCTACCTCAAGAATGATTTTTTTCAAACAGGATGGGAAAATAAATTTGGTATGATTACTGCCTTTGATGGCAATTACTCAAGCAAAACAGTACCATAAAAATAACTGGGTTCAATAAAATATTTCATAATATGTCCACTGTTGTATAGATAAGTATTTTACAAAGGTTTCAGAATGTCTTCAACCAAGGTGATTCCATAAATAATGCTTGCACAGTGGTTTCTAAGGTATCTTCTGTCTCCTTTGTGACGTAAACTGGTTGTTATGGAGATGGTAAAATATCAACCATTCTTTGTGAGGCTGTGCAAGATCAATTTTGGATCCGTTACAGCAGCTTCTTTTCTTTGCTCAGCTATAATCAGCCATCCTTAGCAACAGAAACAGATGTTCAAAAAGTATAAAATGGTTTAAAACAAATGTTTGCATGGTACTTTTAAGTGTTTGACATACAGAAATAGACCTGTCTGCATTTGTAACAGATGCAAATTCCATCACAAATTCCCCAAAATTCAAATAAGTCTAATGGCCTTCAACAAAAATGAGGCTACTACCGCTATTAAGGTTTAACAGCTTATGAATAAACAGATCACTCCCCTTTCATTCCCTATTTTCCAATTTCATAATCTATACCTTACAAAAGTATTTTGTTTCTTAAAGCCAGGAGGATAAAGATTAGTATCTTTGACCCCAAATTTAGAGAAGGTACATAAGGGACTTCTGTTCAATAGGGTGCTAAAACTTTCTAGAACTTCACTAAATAGAAGAAGTGTTAAGTTTGGGGAGTTGTATGTAAAACATCTGGTCTAAAATAGACCAAAGAATCTACAGGCTAGGCTACCTGTAGATTATTTTTCTCCATTTTTAGTCTATGCTAGTCCACATGTCTAAGTGTGTAGGTCCCCAGTCAGTATTCAGGGTAAAGAATACACAGCTGAGTCAGGGCTTTGCAGAATCCTATAGCAAAACAGGGATGTGGGAATTCCTCCTTCTTTTCTCTATCTATATTAAAAGTGCAAACAAGCATACCAAAACATACAGTATTTGAGTGAAAAGTCCAAGAGACCCTCAGTTATTTGTAGATTACCTGCACTTCCATGGAAACATTATAGAGATGAAAATAATGAAGATTATTAAAAATCCATTTTGTATATTCTAATAGTACATTGATTTTACTGAAGAGGGGCCTAGGTGTGGAGTAAAGCAGAACCACAGACATAGGGAGGAAAGAAAATATACTCTTTCCTCCTACTAAGTGGAAGTCACAACAAAGTGTGCATTAAAATAAATAGAGACAACCCAGACAGGACCGTTTGCCTACCTCAGGTGCCATCCAAAAGGGTGTTCCCACTGAGGTGTTTCTACGCAGCCGTGTGCTGGTGAGCTGGGCTGAAACACCTGCAATAAGACAGATCCAAAAAACTTGGTTTCAAATTCATTCTGTCATTTCAGTCAGTTTTTTTCAAGTATCTGGCAAACAAACCCCAGGCCTAGGAGTGCAGCTGTAGAACCCCTGGGCAAAGTAGCAGCAGCATTTGTACTGAATTCTTTGATTAATTTCAGCTTGCTGTTTTATTTCAGAATTGCTGAGAGATTTCTTGTGAATGACTCTCAGCTTGAAGTACATTCATTCAAACTCAAAAATTCAATTGCTACCTAAATATCACAGATTTCTTTCTGACGTTTTCATAACTAAATACAGGGACTATTCAAATTACAACCAGACTTTAAAACTTCTGTTTCCAAAATTTACTACCTGAAGACCATTGGCAGGAAACTTATTCACTGCAGTATTTGCAGAGGCGCTTGTTCAATAAACATTTATGCACTTGTTTAAATCCTTCTCTATTGAGAAAAGCACAGAGCCTCAAGCTCACCGTGCAGCTTGTATGTAAGGAGTTAAGCACATGCTTAAAACAAAGCCTGTGCTTCACTGCTTTCCTGACTGGGGCTGGACTACCAGTCAGAAAGAAGCAGAGTGAAATCAAAAATCCATTAACAAATCAGAATGAACTCTCACAGCAAATCTTCTGTGCCCTGGTCGACATAATTGAATTGTAGAGTTCAGGAGCATTCCAATAAACTGAAACAAACCCAATAATGACTTAAAAAATATTTTACCTTAACACGGTTTAAAAACAAACAAAAATCACAGTGGTATGCTCCTACAGCATTACCCAGAAACAAAAATGGGCAGAAACAAATATAATACACATTGACTGATGCCAATAAATAAGAAATTGGGGCTCATTTCATAAGTCAAATAATTCAACTGCTGGCTCCAAGATTTAATTCTGTATTTACTTTTCATTTTTCAGTGTTATTGCAAGCCTTCAGTAATTTCCTTAGTACTGCTGTGAAATAGTTAATGGCCAGGACCTATAGCAATCCTCTGCACATTTAACTCTGATCTTTCTTGGGCAAGCTTAATTTGTAGCTGCTACCTACCAACAGTCCAAAACAGTGCAGAATACAAATTGGCTGAGACAGCGGGAGCAAGTGAGTGAGCAGGAGCATAAATGAATGATAAGTTGCAGACATTTTGGGTCAGCTTACAGTGTGACCAACATTTATTCAAATATATCGTGCTGTTGAGAGCAGCTAAGGAAAGAAATGTGGTTTGTGTTGACAAAGCAAGTTGTAAAGTCATGCAATAAAGCCAAAAAAAAAAGCTTTAATTAAGGGTATCTGTGTATTCCTCTCTGTGACCTATCCGTATGTATAACCTTGAACATGAACTAACTTTTTTCCCCCCTTCAAGATTCCTTTCATTCTGTGGATAGAATGGATAGTATTTACTAAATAGGTACCCATTTAATATTCTTTTTAACCCCATCAATTTGAGTTCTAGTTACTTACTGAGTATATCCAATCCTATACTGATTTTATGATTATTATTTATTTTCCCTTTTACACGCTTCTTTCCATCCTCATCAAACAATAAATCTCCTTAACATTCCTGCTAAATGGAAGAGGATTATTAGTTCCAGGGATTAACCTAAAAATATCCAAAACATCCACTGTTTTGAGGTAGTTAACT
This sequence comes from Jacana jacana, assembly GCA_013400555.1. Taxonomy (NCBI): domain Eukaryota; kingdom Metazoa; phylum Chordata; class Aves; order Charadriiformes; family Jacanidae; genus Jacana; species Jacana jacana. The sequence goes on along the minus strand of VZTM01010423.1, from coordinate 3,699 downwards.
TGAGATATTTCAGTTTTCAGGCACTTCATGTGACTCAAGTAGAGCTGTAACAGATCTCAGCTGCAGTTCAAGAACACTTAGCTCTTCAGCAAAGGAGGACAAGATGTTTCAAACCAGCTATTGGGAAAATGAGGAAGAGGGTGGCCACTTCTAAAAAGTTTGATGCAACATCATAGAGAAACATCGTCAGAAGCAAGAACAGTCTCCAGTTTGATGCCATTCAACTGCCTGAACTAAGAGTCCTTTCTCTTTCTGAACTTCTTCCATTTTTTCACTATGTGTATTCCAACCTCCTGCAACAAATGAGACAAACCCCTCTACAAACAGTATCACCTGTGCCTCAGTCCAAATTCACTCCCAGAGTCCCTCTGCAAGTACGGCAGTGGGCTAGAGGGGAAAACCGGCAGCTTAATGAAAGCTTGGTGCCTTGCTCTTCTTTAGTCAGGAAGCACACAGATATGTGGGCATTTCTTGGCATTTCCTAACCATTAAGTATTAGGAAACCCAGGAGAATTAACTCAGGCCTTTTTAAAAAAAACCCGAAAACCTAAATGTGGCATCAGAGAGACAAGTGGGACACCAGAAAAGTTGAGATTCTCAGTTTTCTTGAATGTGCTGCTCTGAGTTGCAGGCACACTGATCTGCCTTTGGAAGCCACATCTCCAAACTGAGCTTCCACTTCAGCTCAGGCCTTTGATCCATCTGATAAAAACATTTTGCTCTGGGGAGAACAGCCAACTTTTCCCAGAACAGAGTAGTTACAAAGATCATACTGCCAAAATTCCCCCAAATAAGAAAGGATCTTCCTGCCAATTTTTCCTTCGGGCCATATGTTTCTCCCAGCACTATTTTAATTGCTGCCTTTACCATTCAACATGATGAACTTCTGGCCCTAGAAGATATTAGAGTCTGCCGTTTCCCAGCTAACTTTAGCAGCTTCAATAGATTTAATGGCAAATTTGTGATATGGTGAACCCAGTATTCAATTTTCTTTCCCATGCATAAATTTAATATTTCAGCATTTAAAACAAAATATACCATTTGCAGGAATTTCTGACATACCATTTTACACTCGTCTCATTTTGTGAATGTTTGTCTTTACCCACATGCACCATGAAGCAATCATATTCTCAATGATGATTACATTATGCATTATGTTGTTTCATTAATAAATTGTATTACTGATACTGTGTTTCTGATACCTTTAATGAAACTGTCTGTTCGCTTGCATACGTGTCGGAAGGAATGCAGCATTTCCTTATTTTTCTAACTGCATGTTTAAAGGGAAGAAAAAATGCTGAACTGTGTTAAATGCTATTGCCAAGTTCCCTTCTATCTACCTATCTGTCTCTTTCTCGCTCCTGTTTCTTACGGTGTTTCCAGACTGGCAACGCTCAACTCTAACAGGAGTAATCACAAATTAAATGCATGTTGGGTTTTGGACCTGAGGGACCATTTTACCTTCTGCTCAGAGGGGAAAAAAATATGCTTAAGGCTAGCAAAAGCCATTTCAGAGAGAAGAATGTTTCCTTTTCATATGCAAAAGATAGAACATCTAAATTTAAATTAGGAGGACAACTGCCCTGAAACTGACATTCCTTGTGAAATGCAAAATAGCTTTATAAATAAAATGGTACCTTCAGAACTATTTTTAATTATTAAATTATGTTTAAGCTTTTAAGTTAAAAGTCTATTACTAATTTTTGGTTGGAATTTTTATTCTTGCTGCATCAGGTACCTTCTCCATTTTTTCTTCTTAAAATAATTCTGAGTATCCTTCTGATAATGTCTCTCACTACGGCATTCTGCCTTCCCAGGGGAAAGTAAACAGATGCCTTTGGCTAAACTGCACGTATCAGGAAAACAAACGGGAAGTGGTCATTACCAAAGTCAACGAGCTT
>VZTM01010422.1:185589-253905 GCA_013400555.1 Jacana jacana | reverse complement strand
TGGGTGGAATCTCAGTAGTGAATGGTGTCTGGTGACAAGCTTCTTCAGTGAGCATATTTTGGGGGGTAGCTATTTTCACTGTATCTCATATATTCATCCTGCATCAGGAAAATAAGGGATTGGGTAAGTGAGATGTGATTTGATGCACTTAGCTGCATCATGACAAAATTACTATTACATAGTAGAGAAGTTCCAAAAAGAGGACAGCAGGACAAAATTACCATTTCTTTGAAGGAGGACAGAATTTGCCTAAAAGATCTTGCAATTATATGATGTTCCATGCTGTGCTGCTTCTGCTGACTTCAATTTTGTTTCATTTTTATTTCCTGTGACCTGGAGACTGTTTCTTAAATACTGGTGCTGAGACTGTGTTCACAGTACTACAGTCCCTGTTCTCCCCATGTTGCTATTCAAATGATACAAGTCATTTTCCCATCTTTGTTGCACTCTCTTGTCTTTCCCTGCTGGCATTTGGACTTACTAAACAGCTTCCCAGATCTGACCATCACGTGTTTGACTATAGAATCCTTATTAGCTTGTAGATTGCCTTTATCACCTCCCTGAGAGAAAGGATTGTTAACATGCTAGTGTTCATGTTCCACGATTCTATGTAGACTGATTGCCACTTCAGAGAACAAAAATAACATTGTAATATACTGCTCAAGATTGTAGCAGCACAAGCTATCATGGACAAACAAGGTCACGTCACTATTCTGTATTACATTCTGTTGTTGCTATTAAACCAGCCCATACATTAGCAATCCATAACAACAGTGGATCAATAGCAGACCTTTCGTTACTAGTACAGAAACAACTTAGGGATATTTTACAACTCTAAGTGCTTTCTCCTCACCATCTGACGGAAATGTTGATCAGTAAACTTCAGGGTTTTTTAATTATTTTTATTCTACTGTTGCATCTGGAGTGTGGAGGGGGCCCTGTGAGGAAAGTTTGTTTCTATAACAACATGGTGTACAAATGGAGTTCCCTTTCTTAGCTCCTTTCTTGAAGTGGAAAACTACTGGAGTTTATTTCAGAGGCAAGGTACTGGATAGCACTAGCAGTGTGTGAGACAGTAAGTAGAGACAGAGAGAGTTTAAAGCAATGCTTGTGTGTGTGGAATGTTGCTCTAGGGAGAGAAAGCTGGTCTTTTTTTTTCCCTAAGCTTTTTTAAAGCTGAATGTCTGAGTGCTCACCTGAAGCCCTATTGCTGGCTTTGCTTTCTAACCCCTCTTTCTGCTGTTAAAATTTTAGGAAGGAATCATGTTAGGGCTCTGTGCCTCAGTAAAGTCACGGCCACCTTAATATTGAACATCACTGGAAAAACACATTCATCCTAAAAGCGAATGGGGCCACCTGTCTTCCCAGTGTCAAAGAAAGAAGGAAACAGAATGATTTGGAGCTGCTGGGATGAATGTCTCTGAGTCAGCTGAATTTATCACCCACCACAGTGGCCCTCACAGATGAACAGCTCTCACCTCCACAATTACCTCTGCATGCCTGGTGATATTTCTTCATTCAGTTACCTACAGGACCCCCAGGACTATTCAGCCAGGGGCTGGATTAGTCCTATTCCACTGTGACAGAACTGCTAGTAAGGTTTAAGAAGATTCACATCGTTACTGATTTGATGTTACCTTTAATGCTGTCATCTCCACTTGCACACATACTGGCACGTGGGTGTCTAACTTTCATTGAAATGTACACAAAATACTGATTTAGAGAAGCCTTTTCCTGGCTGTTGAAAAGCTGTGGTTTGGTGACTAAGTTAGGTTTTGTTTTTTAGCTGTTTTTGCATGGTTACTGAAATTCATGAGAGATATTTTAGGTGATGTACTCAAAGATTGCATTTTCAAACCAGAGACTCCAATATTTTAACTTCCTGTCATTGCTTCCCTTACATTTTAATTAGTTTCTTCTGATTTCAGCAAGGAACAGCCAAATTTATTTAAGCTGTCAAAAATGCAAAATTAGAATATCCTAACTGTGATTGCTACCTATGGATATCTCTGATCTCTTTCAGGTCTCCTTCAGTACCTCTTTTTAGATTGTAACTCTTGTGCCTTTACCAGTTGTGCATGAGACTGTAATTTTCACTCCTTGTAACTAGTCCCTGTGAGTCCAACCAGCTGTACTAACTGGTTTGCAGCTTATCCCATAAGGATTCACTGCTCAACTGAGTTGTATTGAAGAGGAAAAGGGGAACGTACTACAGCGCAGAGGAAAAGAGCTGGAAGTCATGGGTCAGTGTGGGTCTGTGCTGGTGTGAGGTGTGCAATGTTGGGGCTTCTGCTGTCCAGACCACTGGCCTGACTTGGTGAGCTGGGTCCTTGTTTCTCCTTGGCAAGGAAACATGGGCAGGAGGGTTGTGTGGAGGAGACGGTCAGAGAAGGAGAAGCTAATACTCTTGGGAGTTTTGCCCCAGGATGTAGTGTGCTGTGACCAGGAAATATCTCTAAGCCTTGTGAGATGAGATGACTCCTTGGTACACAAACAGCCAGAACCACCTCCAGGGAGGAGCAGGTGACTGGTCTTTTCCTCTTAATTGTCTCTCACCTTCTTTGTGGTAACGGGTGTGCATTTTATCTAAGTAGTGAAGGAAAGAGGTGTGCAAGAGGTGGGAGTTTTGACTTTTGGTTTTGGTAGGCTGAACTCCATTCTCCTACCTGAAAAACCATTGGAATTATCTGCCCAACAAAAAAGCATATATTTATTTCCTATAGAAGAATGCCTCAAACTTAGCTTCATTTACTTAAGGACCGCCTCCAGAGAGAAAAACATACTAGATCACAGATGGAACTCCTTGTGGACAGGACTCAGAGTGCATGCCCTCGGGAAGAAATAGTCTTATAACCCCTCTGTCTTCTTGTGAGGAAGTGCAGACAGCAGTACCTTTGCTGGGCTGTTTGCAGGGCTCAGTACAAAGATGAGTCTATTCCCTTCCGCCATGGGGAAAAGAAGAAAGGATGTATGTCTGCAAAGTCTGGTTGGGTTTTGGTTTCTTTTTTTTTTGCCACAGATGGGATGTACAACCCCTCTTTGGAATCCTAATTCTAGCTCATTGGTACGATAGGACTGCATGCAGTTGGAACAGTACAAGCTTGCACACTGTCAGATCCGGCTTGTTCTTTCCAGATTGCTAAAGCTTATTTTCAAAGGTCTCGTTATTGGAGATCTTCCATTGTGTATTTTAAGCCTCTGATATCTTGCTGTCAATTAAATGAAAACAAACTGCTGTTACTTTGCAATTTAAGGGAGCCCTCCCAATAAAAATATGTTTACCAACAATTACACATACAGAAGCGTTTTAAAAATATTTTAAGTACACTGCAATTAACTAAAGGTGTGAAATGAAGTTGGCTGTTTTCACAGCTTCACAGGCATGAACTATCAAGTTCGTCAGGCTATTTTTCCATATATATGGCCAATAGAATTAGAAGTCTTATCTCTGGGCAAAAGATCTTTGTATTTTCTTTGGTTTAGGTAATTCTTTCAGCTAGGAACAATGTAGCGTGAGTAGCTTAAGCAAATACCTATCTCTTTATAGGTGCAGTGAAACACTGATGTGGGAAACACTGATGCATTGTTCTATGCTTTTTAGCAATTACTCTATAAAATATACCAGTGTACAATGCAGAAAAATTTGAAAAATGGCTGGATTTCTGAGAAGTAGCTTTACTTTTATCTCAGAAAAATGTCATTGTGGTTTATGCAGTCAAATTAGAAAGAAATAGATCTGGTTTTGGTGGAAAATGCATTCATATTAGGACATGTGAGTCTATAATTATAAAAATAAGCCTCCTGTGGTTTATGAAGCTAAAATACTCGTGGGTGCAGAACTGTGATAATTTAGCACAGAAATAGGAGTTCTGAAGCACATGTACATTTCTGCATGTGAATCTTGGGTTCACGTCAGAAAAGCTGGTTAACTTTTCTGTTCCACGTGTCTGTGTTGTGGTATTGTTATTCCTCTCCTGATACTTCACAGCACTTGGAGATGGCTGAGGTGATTCACTGGCAGAAATAACCCACATAGGACTTTAAGGATTTCTAATAATGGAAATAGTGACAAGGGAAAGCAATTATTTCCAAATCTGTTTCATTGCACAGCTCCTAAAGTGTTTTTTTATGTTTTTTTTTTACACTTCAGGTGTGTGACATCTAGTACATAAATTAGTCATGTCTCTCAAAAGACAATTCAAGTCGTATAAAAGAGCATGTTACTGGTGGTGCTATAGCCATGGGCTCTACTTGTCACATCAGTCATCTCACTTCACCTGAAACTGACTTATCTAAGAAGACCAAACAAATTCTGATGCATTTGTACAATCTTTTAAATACAATTTGGAAGGAAAAGACTTTGCATTCATGATATTTCAGGTGTGCTGGGAGCTCAAAGTGAGTCTGCCAGAGCCTTTGTTCCATAAACAAGACCAGATGTAAGCAGAGTCCTCTTCAAGCTTGTAATGTTTCACATAATCTACAAGTACAGTATTATCTAATATTTCTTAGAAAAGCAGTAGCCATGTAATGCTTCTTCCTTGCTACTATTGGTAATGTCAGCATGGTTCTATGGTTCCTTTTGCCTTACTCCCAACTTGTTGCATGTATATTTTTGTACATCTTCCTTCTCTTCTTGAGATAAGTGAGACAGCTTAAGTCCTGTGCATGGGGCCCCACTAACATCTGTCAATAGCTCTGTTCCAGCTTGTGTTGACATTGGCAGGTGACTTTGGTAAGTTGGGTGAAATATTATCCATCTCTAAAGGTTGTTTTTCAGGTATCCCTCCTTGTGTCCTCAGCATAAGTGGAACAGTGATCTGGAGGAACCTGATTCTTTCATACAAATTCAGAACTTGATCTTTCTCCTTTTCAGTGAATTTACTGAAGATGCAGCCAGAAATTTCTTAGTACATCTGGCAGAGATATTTGCTTAGAAAGTACTGCTTGGAGTTGAGATAAAGACACTCTGACATTTTTCTAAGTCTGTTTCTATTGTATTTCTAGTGGGAAATTATAATAAGATATCCAAGAATTTAGGGGCAGTTCACTCTGCTGCTCTTCCCTCATACTCAACGTCTCTTTTGTTATTTATGTTGCCACACTGTGTTTATAGACACCAGCTGTGATCAAGTTCTCATTGTGTGAGGTACCATAGAAATGGGTTGTATGGCATAGTCCTTGACATAGTGACAGCACAGGTTAGTATGGGAAGACAAAAAGGGGTAGCAAAGACATGCTATGACTTGTGTAAAGTCATCCAGTGAGCGGCAGGAAGGCGTGGAAACAGGACCATAGTCTCCAAGTCCAAGTTGCCCTGCAAAACTACCAACGGATGTTTTTTTTTAAAGAAGGACTCTCATTATAAAAATAAAATGTGATTTTTGGAAATTTTCTTGCTAAAGGACCTTTAAAAATGCCAGATAGGAGACGAGCTGAAAAATCCTAGATGAATCATTTGAAGAATTAGATATAAATGTCCCTAAAACTGATTGGAAATAGGACTTGGACCACCTTTAGTGACTCTCTCCCATTTATCAGAAGACTCAGTGGAAGCTTCTCATTCTTTCCCTACGGTTAACTAACTTAACACCTGCTTCTACCCTGATAAATAAGGTATAGAAACGAAGGGATAAATATTTACCTTAAATAGGGTATAGAAAGAATTTTCATTCACAATACCTTGTTTTTAATAAAATGATATCAATATTTTTATTAGAAACTGCTTTTAGGTTGGGCTGGGAAATGCATTCATTAATATCAAAGAGAATTTGAACCCACATATTAAATTTTAATCTGTTTAATGTTTTTTATTATGAACATGAGATTTTATTAGCAAATTGGTAAAACAAAAAGAGAATGAAGCACAAGAAGCAGTCTTGGAAAACTCTTGTGGGCAGACAGAGGGATGAGAACAACATAAAGTCTCAAGTAAGACTTTACTGACTTCAAGCTCTGGTATGAATGAATGTCCAAATAACTACATACTTCCCCAGTCATCTAATTTCCTGACCTGCTTCCTTAACTTGGTCTTCCAGAAGAGCTGGAAAGTCTGCCTCAAGAAACAGTTCAGAGGTCCTGCTCGTTATCTTGAAAAAGAGCAGGTATTTGACTTGTTTGTGAGTAGTGTCCTTCTGAGGTATCCTGGTATAGACATTGGGCTCTGTTTTCTAGCACTAATTCTAGAGAAATTCTATTGGATTTGAGTGAATCTTTAAAGATGTAACTTACACATTATATAAGATAGATATGACATGTAATAATATTGTACGTCATTTCTGTTGAAAAAATGAATCTTACAGACTCAGAATGTTTCACTGAAGTGTGTTGACTGCCTTGGTAATTTAAAACTGAAACTAAAAAGCCTTATCTGCCTTATCATTTTTTGCAGGATTCTATCATAATTTTATCTAAATACGTCAAAGAAAAGTTAATGGAAAGTTGTTAGCTATGAATTATGAGTTCCAAACTTGCCTTCCACTAGCTGCTATACTACCTCTTAATTAGTAAACCATGCAGCAGTTGCCACATCACTGAGAATGACCCATTTCTATAATGATTATTGGTTAGGGTATTGGCATATTCAATGTTCTTGTTCAATATTCTTGTTCTCATTCAATATTGCTCTACTATTGAAAACTGATTTTAAAAGTCATAAAGTGGTAAAAATGTTTATTTTACAGAACAGAGAGAGAAATCACAAAAATATTTGTATCGTTTGAAAAAATAGGTCTATGTCTTTGAAATGAAAGGGATTGATTAAAAATATATATCTTTCCAGGGCAATATTAACATTTTGATTGTTCTTTTCTTATTCAGAATGTGAAAAAGAGATAATTTACTAGAATTTCCTACCATGTGTCAGTTCTGGCTTCTGAGCAGCACTTGTGCTAGGCACTTTACTTCTCCTATTCTGTCCTTAGGATGTTACAGTTCAGCAGAACTCCCATTTGCTCATCTAAGTTTATTTCAGACAAACAAGATAGGTAGCACAGAAGGGGGATAACAAAGTCTTGATGTGCACAAGTGGGGGAATATTCTATGTGAGAATTTTTTTATCTTGCCCAATTAGAGTCCTCATTACCATGTAGGACTATGGAAGAGAACAAATTAGGATTAATGAATTGCCACAAGCCATCTTTTCTCAGGTTGTATAGCCTATGGCGGACCTCCTGACTACTGGAGGTAGTCTGAGCAGGAAATAGACTTTCTCTTCATGGTGACAATAAAATCCTCCATATCATGCAGTGTGGTGGCTTCTCTGCTAAGCTGCTTCTGTGCTAGAATGGATTTCACAGGAAGTAAATCATGAGACTATCAATCTCATCCCCACCACAGCTCTGCTTAGGACAAGACCTGGCCTAGAGTATTCATGTAGTTATATACCTGTGTTTGCAGTTTACAATTTACACAACGTGTTTTAACTTTGGGTGCTGGGTCAGATCTCCCCTTTGCCTCCTTTCATTGTGGTAGTTCTGCAATTGAAGAGGAAGAGCATGCTTGTTCCAAGATTTGAGCTTTGTATATTTTCCCTTTTTCAGGGGAACTTCTCTTTTGAACATATTGTATGATTGTCGTCATTTGTTTGATTGCAAAAATAACGGAGAGAGAGTGACATCACCTCAGTATATGAAACCATTTAAATCTCGTGTATGGTGTTGTGCATGTAGACAAGGAGTACAAGGAGCCAAAGGCTTCTAATTAGGGAGTAGAACAAATCTTTGTCTTTAGGAAGCAGTAATACCACCTACCCTAGCTGTCTGTGTTTCTTCACTGCCTTGTCTCCAGAGGTCCCTGGTGAGATGATCAAGCTGCTTATGAAACCTTTACTGAATTGCTGCTATTGAGAGCCTGAGGTAAAAGGCACCATTGTGATGCTCTGTAGTATACAAGGCTGTAATTCCTGGTCATTCAGTGATGGCATTACAGACAGCTTACGACTTTCAAGTCCTTCAGGCCTTTGTGTCAGAGCTGTTAGCCTGGCAGGTATCTGTTAGCAGTGGAGGTGAGGAAACTTGGAGCCCAGAGCAAGCCAGGAGCTGGAGTACAGGCTCAGGAAAGGTTCATAACTGCTCTATACTCTCTGCTACTGCCAACGTGCTGCTGAAAGTGCCTCAGCTTCCAAGTTTGACTCCTGTAACCACCATCTAGCTTGCAGAAGAGCTGCTTCACAAGGCCAGCCTTTCCAAAGTGAAAAAAAAATAATACTTCCAGGTAAAAGGACTTGCCCTGATGACAACTCAAACCTATAGAATGTATAGATAGGTTTTATACCCTAGAAATGCTTTAGGAAGGAGTGGGCCACCTCAGATTCATGTAGAAAACTAGAGAATTCGTACTTCATGCAGACTTTCTGACAAACCATGAAACTCTTAGTTCATGCCAAACATCGTCATGCTTTCTTAGCATGTTAAAGGAAATATGTTTCAGCTTCACACTGAGTTCCTGAAGCTTCTACAGATCCTGAAATAAAGATCAGCTTCATATTGCACACAATGCCGACATGTTTGTATAACGAGTACATACTGCAGCAGAGAGCTATGTACAGCTACACTATGTATAAGCCTCTTAAACCGATGAAGGGTGCTCAAAGCTGTCTGATAGTAGGCTTGTCATCCATGATATTGCTTCAGGAGGAATCCCTACAGAGAACCAAAAGGAAATGGAGGTTGCATGTTGTAAGATGTGCATACAAAATATTCCCTGTGATAAACAGCTTAGCAGAATATTGTGGCAGTACAAACTGTGCAAAGGCCATTTATAATGCATTTATAGAGCACTAGAGCTGAAAGTCAGGAAAATCCCCCCCAGCAAGGCCCCTGCTTGCCACACTCTGAGCCAAAGAGGAAAACAGAGAAAGGGAAAATAAAGGCTCTGTGTGTTCCCAAATGCAAGAGTCTTGGGAGACAAAGCAGCCAGATCCCCTGTGTTCAGAAGACATATCTACAAAACAGCTCATAGTCATGCATAGTTCCAGTGACTGTCTCATGCAAACAGAGAAGTTACAGCCCAAGATGATTTATTTATACTCAGAAAAAAATGGAGTGTAAGTCTGCAGCAAAAAGTAAGATTTATTCTGGGAAAATACAAATGATTTCTGAAAATATTGTTAATTTACTGCTTACATGCCATACTGTAAAGAGCAACTGTGGATTTTATATAGAAAATATGGGTGATATATTTATTATTTTCAAATGTGTAAACGTAAACAAGGACATAAGAATGTCTGTTCTAAATATAAGCAAACTTTGCTTAAAGAGTCCTGTGAGGTAAGTGATATTCAAATAGATTTTTTCCTAAAGGAAGGAGAAAGGACAGGCTTTATAGTCAGGTAGAGTATATGCTCCCTCCCCATGAAGAGGCTTGAGGTGTCAAAAAAGCAAATGCTGAGATTTCTTAGTAATTCTTTCCCAAGTTAGAGTTGTCTCAGCAGGTGTACAAGTAGTACTCTCCTGGATCTAGCAGTACTTATGGATCCAGGACAACAAGTCAGGTTGTAGTTTTGAACATAATAAGCTTCCCTGCCATGCCAAGCTGGAGTTTGAGTTGAGCAGTATTTCTACAGAGCACTTAAGACGTGGAAAACTTCACTTATACTTGAGCAGAGGGTCCCTAGAAAGCCCATCACAGAAAAGAGATAATGGAATTGGTGGTTGTTTCATTTGACAAGGATAAACTATTAGAGAATCTATAATTTTTCTTGAGATGTAATTCAATTTTCTGTTTAATCTCTAATTTTTCCTATTTTTTTTGCATAAGGATATTATGATTAATGAAACATAAATGGTCAAATGAAAAGGCAATGTGTTCCTCCTTTTTTCAAGGTTGAACATGATCAGAAATACTACCAATCTGATTGGACACTTATAGTACAAAAATCATGACACTGATTCCCTCAGAAATGCAATTTTACATTTAGATTGTGATCTGACTGGTTTTGATTTAGTTGAACTACCCAACCTTGGATCTGAACTAGTCTGCATCATAGTTCAGCTGTCTGCCTCCCATGTCTGTGGTTAAGCTACTGGATCTTCTTGTGCTGTTCTTTCTTTTTCTACTCTTAATTGGAGTAGCTTCCATCCTACAATTCATTCTCGCATTCCTCTTAATGATTTCCAGTTTAGTAGGGTAATAATAAACAATTTCTTTTATTGTTTCTCATTCTGTGACTAAAAATAATTCTTAATTTTCAAATTAAATTGATCAAAGCCACTGTTCTATCTCTTTCCCTCACAGGAGCCCTAAATTGGGTGTGAACCTTGTGTTAGGAACTCTTCCAGGGTGTAGTTGTTATGCTTTAGCCCAGGTTCACGCTTCTCAGACTTTGGCTTCATTTATTTATTTTTGCAAGTGGTTCCCATTTGCAAAGTGGATTTTATTTTGGTGAAATGTGGGATTTTATCACTGTGTCTGTGGCCTGACTACACATGACGCTGTTCCAGTGAGATGCATAAATCATCCCAGTTCTGCTACAGGTAACCTTTTTGCTCAAAGCATCCGCCCATGTTAGCAGTTGATCGAATGGCTGGTGTTACTGGAAGATCATTCGAGTTCCCCCTTTAGAATGACAGGCATTCTTGCCCGCAATGTATAACGACAAGGATTTACTCTTAGTGCATTCTAGATCCCAGTGTTTTTTAGCCATCAGTTTTTTAATCCAGTAGCATTTTTTATCAGAACTGCCTATCTGTGAGTGTGCATTTGCAAAACTGTATCTAAAATGTAGATTGTTTTTTAGACTCCTCATGTATTTTATTAATGCTTTAAAAAAAAAAAAGGAATTCTATGTGCAAATAATCTGAGTCATTTTGCAAGAAGCAAGCTGTTATTTATGTATTAACATTTCCTGAAGATAAAGTTTCTATAGAACATCAGGAAGCAGCCATAAAAAACTGGGAAAAAACCTGGGACAGAAAGATGCATTTTGCAATTGGCTCTGCAGAAACATTCCATAGAAAAAGGTAGGATCACATGCAGTACAAATCGCTTCCTTTTGTGAGTTGGCAGAAAATACAATTAAAATAAAGCGGTGACATCTTATGTGACAGAACCTGAGTAGGCAGCACAGCATTTATCACCTCCTGTTCACTAGCTTTTCTTTTTTAAAATTAGTGAGATTTATCTTATATGACGCCTACTCATGGTCTTGTTGGCATGAACGAAAACAAAAATTAGAAATGAAGCAATGTAAAATAACACCATGAGTTGCTGCAGCCAACAAGAAGGGACAAATTCTCTCCTGATGGTATGAAAAAGAACTGCACAAGGGTGGATGCAAACCCCAAAATGTATTACTTCCTTGGGTTATTTTTGTTTGGGTTTTTTGGCTTTGTGCTCATAAATTCTACTTCCATCCAGGGAAAGAAGTATATTGAGCTATTTTCTACAAAATGAGGATTGGAGTGTGATCTTGATTTCAGCTGTGTAAATTTGATGTTATTCTGCCAGAGTCACCGAAGTCATTCTGGGTTTACACTTTTAAGCCTTTAATCAGAATATGTCAGTGAGCAGGAAGGTGTGACACATGAAAATCAATGTTTGATGCTGCTGTTTTTCTTTCAGGCTGAGCATTTTGACATCTTGCTTGCTTGGTTTTCTGTGCTATGCACTGAAACCAATAATATTCTCTATTAGGAAACATGGAATCTGGGAGTTCTCTGAAAACAAAATCGAACAAAATCAAACCAAGCCAAGCCAAGCCAAACCTAACTTAACACATTTTAATTTTAGGAGACTCAACAATCAAATATTTGGAATTCTGAATGACATGACTTTAACAGAGAAATGGAGGCGTGCCATCCCAGAAATATGCACGTAAGAGGAGGAGCAGAGCAGAGCAGAGCAGAGCAGAAGATGAATTATTTTATGAATATATTTATTAAACCTAAGCTTGTAAAAGAGCTCAAGTAAAACTTGAGTGGGTGGAAGTGGGCACAATCCAAAGAGTAACTATATACACGATTTTAAAATCCCACTTTTAGGAAGCGGCTGAGATGAGAGAAAATCTTGACCAATATTTATATTTAAATTTTTAATGTTGTTTCAGATGAGTCACTCTCCCATATTCAGACTTGAAGAATATCTTTAAATGTACCCCAGGGATGAATGAAAGCACACACTTAATTACAACCTGGTGTTGACGCAGCGGTGCCCTCCTAGGCAAATGAGATAGTGGCCCATATCCCTTTCCCTCCCACTGGCCTTAAGTTGCCAGTTACTCCCAAAATTAGAGGCAACCATCACATGCAGTCCAGAGAAAGCAAGAACCAGCTGTTCTCCCTTTCTCCTCTCCTACCTGGTACACTCTCCTGCAGTCATTTGGAAACAAACACACCAAATCTGTCCTTCTGTGGGCTTTGCAGGGCCATTACATGGAAAGTAAAGGTGGTATGTGGGTTGTTCTTTTTCAAGCTCATTTTATTCCAGCAACAAATATCTGTGGTGTGAGTGTACCCAGTTTGTCTGAATACAGTATCGTGTACTGCACATTGTGTTCTTTGGTATTTCAGTAAAGAGTTAGCGTTGCACAGGCTTAGAAGAAAGAAAGCCACATGAATACAGTAGTGTACATTGTACAACACCTCGGTGCACGTTTCACTGGGAAAAAGGAAAGCAGCTCAGGCAACAGGCCTGGTGCTGAGGAGTTCACTGTGTGATTTCGTTCTACAGTGGGCGCAATGAGAGCTTTGGATGATTGATGACCGTTGTGCTGTATAACTCCATTACCTTTTGCTCATTGTCTTGCCTGTCTTTTTTGCTTATTAAGTAAGCCACCCTCTGGTCATCTGTGGTTTTGTAGTAGCATCTTGCAGCCTTGAAAGTAAACCTTATAAAAGCATAGTTAAAGACCTGAGGTTCTTTGCTAGCTATCAAGTTATTTTAGAACATTAAACACCAAATTTGGTAGATACTGCAGAGTTGTTAAATGTGTAGGACACTTATCACAAAGTTTAAGGTGGCTGGATGTCCAGTAAGATCAGTTATATAGCGGTGCAGTCTTTTAATGGGTCTCCCTAATAATGATCTGACTGCTTTACCAGTCTTATAGTCATTCAAATTCATGTTTTCATGGTCAGGGTATTGGTAGCAGCAATCTATTTGCCATAAGAAAAGAAAACAAACCAAACCCAAAACCAAACAAAAAACCTAACGGAAGAAAAGAAAAAGCATTTTAAACAGCAAGTTATTAACTGACAGTTCTCATTTAAGCAGTGTCACTTACAACCAAATATTTAGACTCCAAATCAGGATAATGAAAAAAACATTTTCAGAAGTGTGATGGAGCTTCTGTCTCATTGACACTTGTACTTCCCTGCAGCTGAGGAGTATAAAGTTTCACAAAAGTATGAGCAAGTTAACAGCTCAATTTCCTGCAGCCTTGACATGCTTCGTGTGGACAGTATTTAAATCAGAAATGCCCTTTACTCTAACTTCTTGCTACATTCTCTGCTTTTGCTAATAAGGAGATAGGTGAATACATCATTTGTCACCTAGCAACCTCTGAGCAGTTTTTGAATGAATAGTTGCTGACAGGTTCTTAAATATAGCTAATTTTGTCTTTGTTTTGTTTGTGTAAGTGGAAGGTGTGGTCCCCCATATGTGCTTGTGTGAAACGATAAGCAGGCGACTGAAGGGAGAGCGACACAGAAGAGGAAGTAAAAATGGAATCATACGGTGTAATTGGCATGCATATATATAGAAATTTTGTTTCTATTCTTTTAAGTCGACTCTGCATAAATTTGCATGACATACCTCAAGTTCCCTGTCTGTTTCATGGCATGCTAGTCAAATTCTTTGCTACAGAGGAAACAGGAACATAGATCCTTTGGTATGTTAAACAACAACCCCCCTCATCCTGGTAGGTAGGAAAATTAGTGCAGGAACTTGTTATTTGCTTCTAGTAGGTTGTAAGATTGTTAATTCTTGCCTGCATTAGACTTCACCCTTGGATCTTAGACTTAAATAGCAACTGGTAGCAATAATTGAAATTACATTAATGACAGCAGCTGTGTGGATGGGACAAGGGTGGATGTGGCCAGCTGCAATTGGGATGAAGAAGGGCAGCTGTGGGCAGTGACAGCTCCTGTATCATGTTCTCTAAATGGTGCTCATAGGGAGGGGGCAAGAGCCCCTTCAGTTCATCTAGTAAAATTGAACTGGACAGGGCAAAGTCACTGTTAGCCCGGAGAAGGTTGATCTCCTTTAGTGACAGGGTTTCCTTAATGCTTTCTATACAATGGTCAATCCAATGATGCGAAGCACCTACATGACCACTTCAATTGAGCAGCATCATGTCTCTTTCCAAAGAGTACTCTCTTGGTGACAAAACTAATCAAGCAGCTTTATATGGCCCTGCTGTCATGAGATATTCCTATGAAAAAAGGAGCATGGTCATACCATAACCAACTTCTGTTTGTACCCAACTACTTGAAAGGTTTGTTTGGGACAGTGTACCCCACCTCAACAGCTTGACTGACTGCATTAATAAATTGGAATGAGGTTTTATTTTAAGTCCACCCCATGCTGAGGCATAATTTCAGATTATTGTGCCCAGCAATAAAGAGAAAGGATGATTTCTTTAGAAACCAAATGATTCCCTCAAACTTAAAAGCCAAAAGTAGTGCAACTGCTATTTATTTTTGTAAGTGGAAGCACTTCTTTCATTCATGTGATAATTTAAAGCACATTATTTTTGTTCAGTGTAGGCACTTGAAGAATAAAGACAGCACTACTGGATGCTTCTGAGTTCTTTAAAAGATTTCTTGTATTTTTCTTTCAGCTTCCAATGTTTTGTTTAAAAAATAAGAAACACATTATTGTGATGAAGCCAAAACTGGAGGACAAAGGGAATTTTTACAGAAAGTGTGAGAGAGGTCAGATAGGTTGGTTAACAATAAACTGTCATTAATGGCTTTTAGCTCACTGTCTCTGGGATTATCCTTATCGCAACATAGTGCTTGGTTTTATTTAGTTAATTTAATCATTGAATAAACCGGTTGCCAGTCAGCTTCAGCTTATGTCCCTGTCTGAAAAGGCCACTTTCCACATATTTATTGCAAGCTGTTTGTTGTGTCTTACTGTTGGCTCTTATAACGGTGATGCTGTCTGTGCGTGTGTGAGGAGACGTGGGCTGCGCACGCACCTGCCTGCTGGGATCCCTGAGCACACAGGCAGGAGCACGAATCTGATGCAGAAGTGAGCTCAAGCAAGTCTCATTTTGAGGGGCAGGCAGGGTGTTCTCAGGGCTCACATCAGGTTTTGAGGCTGCTGGGACACTGTCCACAGTGTGGTGGCAGCATAAGAATGGCTGAGTTTTGGGACAAAGGCGGGAGATGAAACCCAATGACCCTTTATGACACTCTTGCTACCATCAGGAGCTTGCACGAGAAATGGGAATGTGGCCCTCTGCAACATTGTTTTCATCAGAAGGAAAAAACACTTGGCTAGTTTGTGGCAACTAGTGGGAAATAAAATCTCAGCAAGATTTAGGGAGTTTACAGAAGGCTTTTAGCAAAATTATCAAAATAAAAATAAACTTCCCGCAGAGGCAGAAAATGCTTGTGCCAAAGTGTATTTCTGAAATTGCTAAATGGGTCCTTTCGTATGTTGGAGGCTGATAGTTTCTTCTAAAAATGATGCTGGACCTTTCTAATGTACGTTCTAAGGCTTAATCAGTTACTATCTTATAGCACAGTGCCTGCTGCCAGGCATACCGAGATGCTACATTTCATGTAGGAAGCTAGTAACAGGCCACCTGTAACTGATTGGTATGAAGAGTGGCAAATGTTAATGGCCAGCAAGTTAGTCTGGTCTTTTAAACTGTGACTTTATGCTGAAATATGTTTGTATTTCCACGCAAATGTGAAAAGAAGCAAAAATGTAACAGAGACAAGCTAAATATTTCAAGATGTTTAGTATAATTTTGTGCTGTCTTTTGGGTCAGGAAAGAATGATAGAACATCTTCATTCTTCCTTTCTTTTGCATACTTTTANTTTTTTTTTTTTTTTATTTCCCCCCCCCCCCCCCCCTTTGGTTGTTATTGTTAATTCTTCTTTTGTAAGGGCTAGATTTCAGTTTCCCTCTATTTCTGCCCTATTATTTCAGATTCTTCTAGTTATTTTACATTTTTCTCTTTATTTTCCTCCTCTGCTAATGTTTTCAGAAGAGAGCTGGATTTCCATAAACTAGCAGGTCTCGGTGAGGGTTAGGAGTTTTTTCTACATGATTTTCTTCCTTGTTTATCTGTGTAGACTGCAATCAGATTTTCCAACACAGTCACTTACCAGTGTGTTGTCAGACTATCGATAGTACATTGTTCTCATGTGTGAATGGATGTGGGTACTCAAGGTAGGTGCTTCAGTCCTCCAGGTTGAGAGGTCCCACAGTAACAACCACTGGATGCATTGCTGCATTGCCAAATGTCTTATGTGGTATGACATTGTATGCCATTTTCCTGTATGAAATGCATAGGAAACATCCCATTTTTTCACCCAAACTCAACTTTGGTAACATGCTACGTGGATACTGAGCTGCTCTGGCTGCCTGGATATCAGGAAAACACAAGATGATGTATCCTAAGTTATCATGCCTGTGGAGTTGGCGTGCTCTTGTGCAGTGTTTTTCTGTGATGTTGCCATCTATCTGACTGGCCTCACCTGCTGAGCAAGGAATGTGAAGCCTCTTCCTGGGGGCAGTTTCTTGCTGTGTGGCTGGTGGCTGCCCCTTCATAGAAGTGTGCTTATGGCCTCCAAAATCTTTACCATGTCTGTGGTGATGGTGCAGTATTTCTGACTCTTGTCTGTGTGTCCATTAGCCTCGTTATGGTTGCTGCTTATCATCTTCTCTCTTTCCTGCATGCCGATTAATTCATCTCTGAAATCTGACTCCTCAACATGTGAAAATCCTTCAGTTGCTAATCCACCAAAGAAAATAAGTGTATTTTTAGAAATTTCACGGTTCCACCAGTGGACTTAAATTTTTTAATCTGGCTGATATCTATATTGAATTGCACAACTAGGTCTTCCTCTTCATAAAACACAATACTGAATATACAATTTTTATCAATATTATGTGGAAATAGTGCTAATCCAATATTTTGACAGTTATACAATAATAAAGCTTGTAGAAAAACAAGAGCTGGGTATTCAAGTCTGAACAACGGGCAGGCAGGTAAGTATTTAGTTCTTTGACACATGAAGTGCATGAAGTCATTTGTGTGCAAAATTTGCCTTACTGATTCAGTCCGCCTAGCCAAGTACTCTGTCTTCAACAGCAATGAATAGAAAATAGAGAAAGAGAAAAGACAAGCATATTCCCCTGGCTATGCCTGCTGAACTTCCAGACACCCAGAGCTTAGGCACTTCTTGAGGTAGAGTATCTTCTCATGCCTTAGTAACCCTTTGTGGATTTTTTTGCCATTTAAAAAGGTGTCTAAAAGTTTCTTGAATTCTTGTAAATTGTCCTGTACACAGTACCCAGACACAATGGGTTCTGATGTTGAACTACATATAATTCAAAAAGCTACCTCTTTTTCCCTGCATCTGTCCTCTGGACATCTTATTTAATGCTCCTACTTTTTAAATTATGATTTTGTAGACCTCTATCATAACCTCCCTTGATTTTGTTCTTCCAGGCTGAATACTCCTGGTCTATATACTGTTTTCTCGTCAGATGCTGTTTCTGCCATGAGTGGTGGTGGCGTTCTTTGCATCCTTCTCTGTACCTGCTTCTACTGTATTCTCCTCGAAACAGCACAGTTGTGATTGCAGTTTGAAAAGGATTTATCATTCATACATGAAGTGATTCCTCTTCCTTCTAATGAGTGCTTTTCCCTCTCCTTGTAGCTGTCATGCATTTTGCATGTAAAAGTTTGAATCTTAATCTTTCCTACCATTTATAACTGTATTTATTTTCTGTTTGCTTATTTGTACCCATAATAGTTCTTGGCAGATTAGCACGGCATTTTTGAGTAAGGGAATCTTCTCCCTTTCCTGTGCCTCTTTTTCAAGCTGTCTGCGTGTCTGAATCCACCGATGCTGAGCCACAGTTTAGTATTACTTTCAGAGTGTGTGTGAGCCATAATAAACAATTTTGGGCTGAAATTAAGAATGGTCCATTGAGTCCAGTAAAAAGAAACAAATACAAAATGGGAGATAGAAGCATTATAAAATTACATTGCTTCCCTGAGTGGGCAAGGAACTTATGGCTGAAAAAATCCTAATGGATATACATTAGCAAACAGGTAAATGCCCAGGAAATAATGAATAAAGAATTTTAGGCTTGTCTTGGCAATGCAGATCTTTGTAATGAATAGTGGTGTTCACTCAGTATGGAGGAGGAATTAGCAGCTATATTTGACTCCATTTCTGTTTTGTGATTTGCAATGGTTGTTACAGAATAATCATAATTCAGACTGGATCAAAGATAAGTTTAATAAACCAGGGACTTCATTAACATTTCGCATTCCATATCTCACCACTGGATTAAAAGGACTTTCATGTTCTTTAAGAAGAAAATGTGTCGGCCCTCCATAGGACAGCTTCAGAATCCCAGTTGGGCTTGGTACCAGAGGGCCAAGATTATACAAAGCAACAACAGTCTTTATCCCTTCTACTTTGCCTGCATCTTCACTTCAAAAAGTTTAATGAATCACGTATTCGTGCTTAGCTGTGCAAACTGATTTATGGGTTTTAGCCCTTTTTTCCCTGGACTCTGCAACTACTGGGTTGGAAAGTGCTTAGAATTTTCTGTCTTCTACAATAATAATATTAAACCATTACAGTTATGGGTGTATGTATATATATATATATATATATATATATATATATATGGTTTTTATTTTTACTTGAGAGCTGAAATAGTAAAAGACATTTTTTACTACTTCTTCTGTTAAGGAATAGCTGTTGGTTTTGCTTTGCAGTCCAGCCTGACTTACACCGGTGTGCAATGGGGAGTCCAGTGAATGGGAGGGAGCCGGGAGGGACCTGGGAAACTGGGGTCTTCTCACCCCTGCTGACAGAGAAATAGGAAGGTTCAGGATGGACGCTGCTGTTTCTGAATGATGATGTCCTTGCACCAACCACCTCTTCAGGACTAGTTGCCACACAGTATTTGCCAGTCAACCCTCGGTGGCAGAAGGAGCAGCCAGTCTGGCTTTCTGGATCTCTGCTAGGAGCAACGTAGGACCAACGATGATCCATTTTCACCTTCTACAATAACTGTTACCCTAGATGAGAGCTCAGGTTGTTCATGGCTCAACCCTGCAATATCTTATCAGAATAGAAGTATGGTATCTTGCAGCCCTTCCCCAGCCAACAGAGATCACCTGAAAATATAAGGCAAGTCAGATTCAAGATTGTTAGTGAGGAAGTGAACATCATGTGAAGATTCTAATAAAAACTGTAATGATCTCATGGATGTTGATACAAATTATTCTGTACTTCCGTTGGGATTTAAAAGAGAAACATCCAACTACTGCATTTCAAATACTTGTTTGGGTGATGAAAAGTGAACTAAGTGATTGGATGACTGCAGAGAAGCTGCTTTCATGCCAATTGACAGTGGAAATTAGCTAGGAAATTGCTCAAAGGACTGGAGTTTAGTTACATAAACTTAAAGTTAGAAGAACACTCTGTACTATATGAAGGAAAACATATCTAACATTTGGTACAAGCTAACATTAGTCAGGGTAATTAAATTCAATGTTTTTTAAAGATTAATAGATGTTTTACTTCAAGAGCTTTAGCAAGCACAGAAATGGGAGGAAAAGGGTATTGCTGTGCCACGTTTTCTTCTTTCATGTGTTCTGGCATGTTAATTTGACAGTATCAGAGAAGTGGCTAGCTAGGAGAATTTTCTTGATTTCAGGTAGTTTTCAAAAAAAAAAAGCATTACTGTCCTGGGAAGATAAACAACATTTTTGGAAGTCATATAAGAATTTTAAAATAGAACTGACTGAAAAAGGATATTCCATGTCAAGAGAAGTATTGATTGAGATTTTACCTTGGAAATCATCAGCTAGATTAAAAAAAAAGAAACCCCACACCCCGTCCCCCATGCTAAGGTCTTTCCAGAAGATTGACATTTTTCATTGCAAGGCAAATTCTTGTCACCTGCACATTGGGAGAACTGAAAGAGAAGCTGTTGAAAGCTGTTTTCCTGTATTTCCTGCCTTCCAGGGACTTGGAGAGACAGGGCCCCATGGTAATACTGAGGGCAGCAGGAATGGTGTCATGCCTGCTTGGTCAGCCAAGCTCTACAGCCTGCCACCTGAGGATGGGACTGTGACCTCTGAGATAGGTGAGGCAAATCTTGCAGTCAGTTTTGGGAAACAGGGATTTAAGTGCCTTTTGGAATCTTCAAGATCTGTGTCCTCTGTGCAGCAAAGCAGAACTCTGCAACTGCTTGATAAAACCCTTACGAGCCAACCTGCTCACACCAAATACCCAGCACAGTAGCCAGCACAGTTACACTGACAACAATAAGGTAAACCACACTGATGAGAATATGGCCCATGCTGCATGTGAGAGAAAAGAGTTTATCTGCTGGGTTATTCTGATTTGTTGTTTGGGGTTATTTTGGTTTTGGTTTTTTTTTGTTTTGTTTTGTTTTGTTTTGTTTTGTTTTGTTGTTTTTTACTTATTTATTTTATTTTAAATTGTAAATGTATTTGTTATTTAGTTCTAATTTATATGAAAACATTGTGTAAATATGGTAGCTTTGTGATCATCTGCCTTTTGAAAATGCTGAAAAATCATTTGGTCTTTGTGGGACTAAAGGGACTCTGTCAGCTCTTATGGTAGCATCACTTCAGCTCATGCCTCATGAAATCATCTGATTACATGAAGAAACACTGAAAACTGTGATACCTTGTTACATGGCATTGAATATTCCCCTCAGTGATATGGTAATTGGTCTGGTCTCTCCTTTTACTGAGGAGCTTGTTCTATGTCAGGAAAAGCCCAAAGCAAAGCATTTCACACATAATTTGGAGATGCACAATAGCAGTCTGGCATTTTATCTCCCTCTCTTCGGGTGTTTGTAGGAGCCAAGGACAGACCAGCCCACAGTATAGCAGAAATATGTGATATTTATTCATGTAGATACAGAAGAAGAAAAATTCCTCATGTACAAAATTTACTACTTAAATTAGACCAATAAAGGTATGAATACTGACAGTAGGCCATGCTAGATAAGATAGGGTGATTATGGTGTTTCTGAAAGTAATTTTATGAAATGAAATAGATCTTATAATTCATTTTCTGTTATGTGGCATATTCCTTTTTTTTTTTTTTTTTTAAGCAATTGCTTGTTACCTTTCTGTTTTTAATGGGCAGGCAAGAGAGTGGGAGTAGATTGTGCTAGAAGTGAGCAGAGAAAAGCTCACTCGCTGGAAGCAGTAGTTACAGGGGGATCAAGCCAAGCTACAGAACTCATCTTGGCAAGTGGAATTTGTTCTCACGCAACCCAGTTTTGTGAGGGAAAAGCCTCTGCATTTGGAGTACTGCATGCATGTTTTCAGAGGGCGAGTTGACGCCTTCTATATTTGGCCCTGGAGGAGTACACTGATGAGTTCAGAAAGGAGTCAGGAGAGGCGCATGCAACAGCCATGTTAGAAGGGCAGCTTAAAATAGCGGGTTTCCCAGCCCAGAGAATCAGCAAAAGAAGTGACAACAAAACATTTAATATAAGGTATGTAGTGTTACTGAGGACCGTTTCTGTTAATTGATAGAAAGTGAAAAGAAGACATCATTTGAGATAGAAACAGCAAAATTACAAACTAGAGAAGTAATTTTTTTTGGATGCTGGGCACTGGAAGGAAAAGCAGGTACTTGGTTAGCAAACAGTAGTCAGTTAGAAAATGTAGGATCTGTAAGTAGCAGTTCCAAAGAGATGAATCAGACAGTACCAGCTAATGAATACCTGCAGATATCATCTCTATCCTATATTTAAAATCAATTCATTTTAGTAGAATGTGGTGTGGATCTTGAAAGGATTTTTATGTAGGCAGTTCTGAGAGTGAGATTGAAGCTGTGTGCCCCTTACCTGACTATATAAGGCTAATCACTAAAAGAGGTCAAAATTGATATCTCTCTAATAATTTTGAATATTAACATTTTTATTATGAAAGATTTTAGAAAGATTTTAGAGAGAAATATTGATCTTAGTATGTAAGTTCACACAAAAAACTTGACAAATTGATGATGAAAAATTAAAAAACGAAACAAAACATGAATTTTCACGGAAATATAGAAGATGATGGTAACAGAACTGGATCAAAGAAAGATGTTTCAAAGCTGCTGGAAAAGGAGGAATTTTAATGAGGGAGCACAATAGAGAAGTGAGCATAACTGAGACCTGTGAACTGAAAGCTGCTTCTGGACTTGATTGCATTCTTGCTGTGTTCAGCAAATTTATTTTGGCACTCAGAACCAAAGGGTGGGGGAAAAAAGCTGTTTGTTAAAAATTATTATTATGGAGAATCAGAAATGACTACTCCTTACTGAACTCTGGGAGAAGATTAGTCAGTATTCAGCCATCTTTGACCTTGAAATGCCAAGACACAGGACTGTGTGTGGGGGAGTCAGGAAGAACTCTATCATGACTTGACTGACATCCACCTGCTCCTGTAGATGTGTTTTAGATGCACATTCTGTCTTTCTTTGGAAATCAATCTTCTGGGGGGCCTGCTTCCTTAAAATGCAGTTAAATTGCTCCACGGGAAGGAGAGATGCTATGAGGAGCAAATGGGATGTTTATAAGATCATTTATGTTACACAGCAGTCAGGAGACAGAAAAATACTCATGTCAACTATTATGAGTTTATTAAACACCTAATGATTGACTGTGACATTGATTTTAATATGGAAATTACGTGTTTAGCGTCAGGGGAGAAGAATGACAATGAGAATTAGTGATGATTAAAAAATCCCATCATGTGGCTGGGAAAGGAAGGTATTCCATTCCCTATGGTAGGTATGGCTGACAGAAATGTGTAATGAGCACAAATAAAGAAGAAATGTGGATGCTGTGTTTTTTAAAGAGGAATAAGGCATGGTATGAATATAAAAAAGAAAAATGTAAGAATTGTTGTCTTTGGACTAGCATACATGATGCTGGTCTGTGAATAAAAGCAGCTTAGTATCTGTAGTATTTATATTACAGTATCTGTAGCCTCATTACATTCCATAGAAATCAGTATGCAAGTTACAGAATAAATCACATAACTGGAAAAAAACCCAACCTTTAATTTTCTGGTTTCTATACAGTAACTATTCACATAAATGCTATTGATTCCTATTAGAATTTAGATATATTCCTTATGGTGGTCTGAATTTATTATGCTGCCCTGTAAGTTTGCAAAATGTGAATTACTGTAAAGTGAAATTAAATTTGGTTGCTTTCAAAAAAATGGAAATATTGGAAATCATGTTGTTTCTGTGCTACAACTGGATTTATGTTGAGGAACTTTAAGCAAAGATATGGAAACATCTTTCAGGACATGATACAAATTACATAAAACATCTATGATCAATATAGGTTTTAATTAACCTTAATTCATTCAGATTATAGTTAACCTTTACCATTCTGCAGAGCAGAGCAGAGACTCTTACGTTCTGCGATGGGACAGGCCTTATGGTCAGGGCTGCAAAGGCTGTGCTTCCTAGAAGTAGGTCACTGAGATGGCAGCACCCTGTTTTCAACAAGCTGGCCACCTGTACAGGGCAGGGTTGATTTCCTCCTCCATTAAGAGTCAAGGACATCACCTCCAGGACAACTCAGAACCTAGGCGAGATATAAGAGCATTTCTACTCCCTCCTGCAGGACACTGTGACTATGATGCCTACTGCAGTTTGTGGCTAGATACCAAAGTCTTTTCCTGAGAAAGTGCTTTGCACATTTGCCAGGCAGATGGTGACTGCTACAGCTAGAGTGATGATTCCAGTTCAGCTATTTCCACAGATGTTTGTGGGCAATGCAAAATATGTTGTACTTTTCATGAGATTTTCCTATTACCCAGTAAAAACTGCCTTAACTGGTTGCTGGGTGAGAACAGAAATATCCCTTTGAAAGTTTTTAAAGAGTCAGCTGTTGTATGGTTCTAGAAAAAAAACACCACAGAGAAATTTCATGTTGGATATTAGGGTGAGGAACATCTGTATTTAGACTGTGGATTTTGAAGGAATTTCTCATGATTTTAAATAAGGTATTTGTGTTAGTGACGTGCTGTACATCACTAACACATTGCTGTACATTTAACATCCAGGATTTATAGCTTCCTTTGCTACTTTTTATGCCACCAGTGGGACTGTACATATTCTATGGCATGCCTTTAATTAATTAGTCTTTATCCATCCTATCTGGGGACAGACAGAGGAACTTAATATATTATTACTAACTAATGAGCAATTTCTACTTTCTGATGATTAAATTTTCAAAAGTAATTTGAAATATAGATTGTACGTCCTTCACAGGGAGACATCATCAGATGGACTTCATTAATTAATCAGCAACATTCAGGGCATAGCTTGACTATGTAGGTGCTAGAGTAAAATAACCATTATTTGAAGGTTTTTTTTTTTCATTTTTCATTGTTTCATAGGATGGCCCAGGGCTTATTTTCTGCATGATGTTAGCTCCATTTATGTCTCATATTCCATACAGAAGGAATATGCCTTTTGCTGTAATGTGTGTTAGTACTTGTACATTGAACTGTTAGTCTGAATCACCCAAACTGATCTTGCCTCAAGTTAGTACAGCTTATTAGATGGTGTGGATGTGGGCTATATGCTGCAAGTCATACGCTGGTTTCCTGTAATTCCCGCCTTCCACCTACAACAAGAATTCGGTCAATTTACCAAAATTCATTCTTGGGAAAGAAAAAGTAGTGGCTTAGTTTACTGCAGCAAAGTAAGTTGTGTGTTATCCTTGTAGAAATCTTCTAGCTTGATGCTACCAGCGGACTCAGGTCTCTGTGTGCTATTCTACAGTGCAAAAATGACAAGCTGACTCTTGCAGTGACGACCAAGTCCTCACTTTGTGCTTCCTCTCATGTTTGAAGAAGTGAGGAACCAAGTTTGCTTGCTTGCTTGCTTGCTTCCTTCCTTCCTCACTTCCTAGGCTGTAGTAGACATCAATAATGTGGTCACTGTGTTTGGAGGAGCCCAGGGCTGAACAGAGCTGCTTTGCAGAGAGTGAAGCAAGAAGGCAGCACAGAGTAAGGTCAGACACTTTGTCACTGTGCTGTGATCAAAAGAAAGGATTAAGCTTTACGCTATAAAGCATCGTCTCAGATGTCTCATCCCTACAGTCCTTCAGCCTGGAGGACTAGGACCTGAAATGATG
This sequence comes from Jacana jacana, assembly GCA_013400555.1. Lineage (NCBI taxonomy): Eukaryota > Metazoa > Chordata > Aves > Charadriiformes > Jacanidae > Jacana > Jacana jacana. The sequence goes on along the minus strand of VZTM01010422.1, from coordinate 228,560 downwards.
GCTGAAGTTCACACATGAAAGCCTTGCCTGCTTCATTGTTTTGCAAGGGTTCTGTTGGCATAGAATGCTTCAGGGCCATTTCTAGGAAAGTAGCTTGGTGAAGCTCTCTCCTTCTCCTGAAATTGGACTTGCTGGCGGTGAACCCCTGCAACTGAATGTGAAATTTGTACTGCTGATATTTCGATGTGTACTGCTGTTGAAAGTCGTATTGTTAGGGACAAAAATTAATATGGACAGAAACATACTGACTAAAGAAAAAGTTTGGAAATAGATGTGAGTTTTAGTCCTGGCTCCAGCATACCTATAATCAAATAGGGTAAATAAGTTACATCCATTGAGAATCAACACAAAATCTTTATTGATTGAAATTCTTCTGTGAATTTTGTCCAGATTCATGACAGTGACAAAGACAGCCTTATGGAGATGGCAGAGATCACAGTGGCAGAAAAGACTATCATCATTTATAGCCCCAAGAGGGAAGGGTGAATGTCATGACGAGATGTGTGTTGTACAGAATAGTCTTTAGGCCCTGGAAATGACTGCTTCTTGAAGCAGTCATTGGAACAACACCAGGAGAAATAAATCTTGAAATATGCTGATCCAGGACTGAGTTCAGAATGTTACTGCTAAATAGCCACAAAAGAATAATTATCACAATACACTCCGACATAGTCCTTTCCCCATGCTAATGCAGAACTACATAAAGATTCAATAAACTACTTTCAAGAGATGAAAAGGAACAGGCAAAAGAAAAGGTTTGTGGCATAACACGGAGATTTCTTAAATATAATATACTGGAACCTCACAATAAATATATTCCATTTTTAAAAAAAGAAAGCTTGGAAAAGAACTCCAAAGAAGTCTTCAAAGTTAAACATCACAGTAAGGGGGGTTACTGGGAGTTAAATGACCCAAAATGAACATCACATTCAAATGGAAAAAAAACATAATCAAGTTAAATATAAAATTAATTAAAAAAATTAAAAATAATAATAAAAAAGGACTTTGGGGAACAATTTTCCAAAGGCATAAAAATTAAAAGTATACTTATTTATCAAATGTATTAGGAAGCCTGCTAGAAAGACTGTGGAGCCAATAGATGGTCATGATTTAATAGGAATTCTCACGGGGCAAAAATGTAGAAAAATTAAATCAATTCTTTTCAGTGAGCATCACCACCAGGAAGACATTGAAATTAGTGGGCTTTGTGTTACATGGATATTAGTTTAAAGCAGAAGTTTCTCAAACACAGGTGTCAAAAGAATAAGATTTAGAAGAAATACATGGAATGAATGCAGACAAATTATCAGAACCAGCTACTATTTACTCGGGAGCCCTATGGGAACTTAAATATGAATATTGAAACTTTCAGCTATGCTGTGGAGTCTATTGATTAGATCAGTTGTGATGTTATAGAGTTTCACTCTCATAGAGTATGAAAGTGAAATGGAAAATGTAAATTCAACTTTTAAAAAGCACTTCAGTGGAACAAGGAATTCAGAAAGCTTAAGACAATGTGTACATTTTTTAGTGTGTGAACTATTAGAAGACATGCTAGGACTAATAAACAAGAGGATAGGTACAATATAATGAGGAAGAACCAACACAGCTTTTGGAAGGGGATTAGTATTTTGCAAATGTATTAGACTTGCTTGATCATCACTGAATATACAGAAGTGATCCAGTTGATACTCTGACAAAAACCTTTCTGACAAGGTCCTTTGCACAAGGCTCTTACAGAAATCAAGCTGTGGTAGGATGGGAAGGAGATCCTCTGCATATTAATAACTGTTTAAAAGGTAGGAAATGGAAAGTAGGAATAAATGGTCCAGAGAGGAAGGTAATAATGGAATTCCCTAGGCGTCTGTGCTGAGGTCTTTACTGTTAAATATAGTAATAAAATATATGCATTATATAATAATTATATAAAATTATATAATTCAAGTGTTTGTGCATCTACATAATATACATATATGTGCATATACATATAAGTATACTAATATATATTTTTTAATCTACAGATGACAACATGATGTGAAATTTGTATTCTGTATCTACACATACAAAGTAAAGCACACAGGAAAACCTGTCCTAACTAGACAACCAAAGTGAGAAGATCTAAATCAGCATTACATTACCATGCAAGAGAGCCCAGAGTCACTGGAGACTGTTCTGTAAACACATTGGCTCAGTGCTCAGGATTGTGCAAAAAAGCAGCCAGAACATCAGGAACTACTAGGAAAAAAGGGGAAAAAAGTGATGTTTACTGTTTTGCCTTTTATGCCACTGTGAATAATCATAGTTCATCTACACCGTAGTACAATTTGTGGAAGCCTGAGCATCCCTCCCTCCATTTGAAAAAAAAAGGTGTAATGTAATTAGAAAAATATTATAACTGCCTCTCTTGCTAGATACTATATGTGTTACTTATAGAAGGTGATAAGGGTTGCTGGAGTACAGAGCAACTCCTATACAGAGACCTCACTCGTACTCACTGATATTTGTGGGGGCCAAAAATAAAGATGGGGCCAAATAGTGTTTGCAAAACAGGTTTATGAAAAGGCATCAGTTGGAAGCTGTGGCTACAGCCTCCAGCTGAGAAACGGCAAAGTCCACAGTCCAACTCCATCGGGTAGGACTGCTGTTGTCTTGCCGTATCCAAAGCCGGATATCCATCTGCCCCTGCCACACAACCTGTTGTGCTGGCATTGCATACACCTGGGGCTGTGATGAGCTGCTTCAGGTCTCTGAAAGGAAAGACAATCTATTAGTTGTAGCATTACTTTTCTATCATCTCTTTGTGCTTGTATGTGTCAATGCCTGGACATAGGGGCAGGCAGGACTATGCTGTTGGGGACCAGGGTGATGATCTGGTTTATATCATCTTGATCTGCCTTATAACTGCACCCTGAACTGGCAGAAAGACATGGAGGAAGTAACTCTGTCTGTTCTTATACTTCTTGCCTAAGCACTTTGCACAGGTTGTCATCACCAGCAGGCTGGATGGGATCCAGTTCAGCTTGCTTATGTTCTTATGACTTGTACCAGTTTGTCGGTACATCTCTGTTAGGTTTAGCTTCCAAGGAGGCAAGTTAGACTTTTTCCATCTAGGGGCGATAGCTGCAAGGTTTACAAGCACAGGTAAATTAATTCTAGGCCTTTTTTTTTTTCCCCCAGATAGTGCTTTTGCCTTGTCTATGTTAACCGTGGCCAGAAGGGACAAGAACCTGAAGGTGCTTTTACATCCTTGTCAAAATATAAGGCTATACACGGCACTGTTACTTTTTATGGCCCTGATTCTATTAAGGGTAAAATTTAGGTCAGATTTGGCTGGTTTTAGGAGTCACGTCTCAAAACTGTGACGTCGTATCTTGGATCCTCTCTTCCCTGAGAGCCCTATTCCAGCAGCTTGCTTTGTCCCGGAGTGGGACACAACAGGCCTGCATGAGTCAGCTGGGGAGTATCTGACCTAAACTGAGCTACAGGCTATGAAGACATGAACCACAGCATGCCACACACGGGCAATGGTGGACCCAGCCTTACTTATTGACTCATTTGTTACCCAAGAGAGTATAATCTTACAGAGAACACCCAGTAAATAGATAGGCTTTGTAGAAGAATTGTCGGCTAATTCGTGGCTTATGATAAATGCATTTGGGAAGAAACCACACATTATTAGGTATATCTTCAATTTAATTTAAAAACAAAAAAAAAAGGGAAAAAGGGAATGGACCGAAGAGCTGTGTGTTGCAAACTATTCTCTCATCTCTTCTGAAAGCCAGGAAAATTCAGAAACACTCTGCAATTTCTACTTTGAAAAAATAAATAAATAAAAGGTTTAATTGAAAAGAAAATACAGTAACTGTCTTGGTATCGTTTAAGTATAATGATCTTCTTAGACAGGTTGACATCCCTGAGAGGAATACTGCTGCTTTACATTAAATATAGTGGTTTAACACTAACATCAGCACTCTGTCTGTGTTAGAGCCAAACTATTAATTTCCCAGCCTCTGAAATATCATACTTTTGCATCATTATGTAGTACTCAATGCAATAAGCATAAGTTTTTCAATAACAGGGAAGTTTTAAGCAGACTGAAGGAGAAAATGAGTGTTTGCAGAGACCACTATATTTGTCTGAAACCATGTGCACCTATTTCTGGCCCTTTGTTTCCATAAATAATGGATTGACAGCTTCATGGTTTCCAGAGGATCCATGGTACATATAAATGTCAGACAAATAAATTCCAACATTCCATTTCTTTCTGTCACGTATAGCTCAGCGTAAGGTTTTTATGGTTCTAAATAAAACTCATAATTTAATTTGGCTTGTGCTTTAAACGAGTCTGAGGGTACTATGACAAAGAAGGGGAGTAAAAAAAGAAAGTAAAAAAAAAAGTTGAGTCTGTTTATCCCTCCTGAAAAATTCTTAACAATTAGAGTTGCTACAGATTTAACAGAAGATTTCCCAAGTAAGACAGGTTTATTTGGTGGAAATATTTAGCTGATCCCTATTACTTACTGTATCTTATACCAAGCCCAAGTAACTGCTTTAGTACAGGAATGTATTTTTTCTGACTGCTCAGTGTGGAGAGATAAGGACACTAAGCTTGAACGTTGCTTGCAGAACAGAAGGCAGGTTATAAGGCATACTAGGATGAAGGATAGAGCAGAAACCAAGATAGCATCATTTTGTCATCATGCAGTCTTCAGGAAGTAGGAAGTAGTTTTCTCTTTCTGATCTACTACCCCTGGCTCCTTTCCAGTGGAGGTGCAGCCTCCAAGTTGACAGTGAAAGTCTGAATAAAAACAGATGTGTTTTCCTTATCTTTCCTGGATTCCTTTGAAGGGAAATATGGATTTGTGACACCCAGTGCACTTGATGTTTTTATTCATACTTTTTAATGCTAGTTTTTGATGATTAAGTAAGATGACTGACTTTCTATGGTACCTCCTGGAAAGTGGAGAGAGGGATATGGGAGCCTGCTCAGAGAAAGAAACATCATGGCAGGCAGCAAGGGGGTCAGAGCCCAGGGCCAGGATCCTCAGGGAGGCCAGTGCAGTGGAGAGGTGTAATGATCAGGCAGACCTCAGAAATAATGGAAAGGAAACTTTCTGGGGACTGAGGGGCTCTGCAGTCCTTGGGGCACCTTAGACGGTCTCTGTGTTTGCTGAAAATAATCCTAGAAGCAGAGATACCATGGACAGGAAGAGACTGTATTAAAAACTTTCATTTGCACTCTGAGACAGTGGTTTTAAGGGCTTTTTCTGTTAAAAAAAATAATCATAATTCAGCTCTAACAAAAGTTAGACCTGTTTTGGGAGCTTACTTTAAGGAGATGATCTACATAGATCCTTCTCAAAGATGTAGCTGATTTGGAGGTCCTTCACATACTCATCTTTGCATGTTACAAACTGCTGTGCCAGTTGGCATTGTTAAATATGTCTCATACTTAACACACAAGTCTAATAGTTACAACTCATTAATGAACACTAGAAAGGAGACAATGAAAGGTTATGATATCTGGTTGTAATCCATGGATTTGGGTGATGTAGTATTGCAGGATCTAGGAGTGCTGAAAGAATCAGGCCTATACAAACCAGAGGAACTGTTTCAAATCCTATGAGGCAGACCAGGTTTTAGTAGGAAACCATGATCCTAGGACTCTCCTTCCTTTTTTGGGAAATGTTTGCTCTGATCATCTCCTTAATGCGGAGGACTCATGGTGTGTTCTACAAATGACCACAGAGAGAAGGTCTCTTGTTTTCTTCTTTGCCTCTTCATATACCCAAAAAAGGAAATTTTGAGATAGAGTAAGGATAATGGTGAGATATTGCCATGTTTCTTGTAGACCAGGAGTTCAGAAATGAAGTCTTGTCTGTGAAATTCAGAAAGGATGTTTAGAAAAAAGAAACTAACCAACTTTTTATGTGCACACAGCAATGTTCCACAGAGCAAAACTGGCTATTCCCCATCTGCTTTTAATTTTTGGACAAAACTTACAGTACCGTCTAGCATTTCTAAACCCAGGCCCTCTGAGACTTAACTTATAAAAGCAAATAAAACCAACTTTCAGTGTGCAACATCCTCTTCTTTGTAAATTATTTGTAGACCAAAACATTTCTGTGGAGGCTAAAAATGGGTCTTCTACCCATGTCTCAAAATGAGCTCCAGTACTACCCACAATAAAGCTTGTGATGACACCATCTTTTGCATACTGACATGTTCCTCATATAACAAAGGCACAGCTCATTTCTAGTAAATTTATTATAGAGATTCTTTTATTACTGCTGGCAGCACTTTCAGCTGTGTTGTATTTGTGGACAAACATCTAGAAGTACCTCCGATTTGGTGAGAGGAACATGAGTCATCTAACATGTTTGTGAGCCTAAGACAGATGCAACCAAAGTCAGGAACTGTAGCTTAGCGTTAAAGGAAAATATTGTCTAAGAACATTGTAAAAGTTGACACTGATGAACTAGAATGGTGCATGCCATCCTGTCTTGTGACGTGCTGATTGATTCACTAACAGATACCAGACCTGTACAGTTCTGTGTAGCTTAAACACATACATTGGAGGAAGTTTTGGATCCGAGGTCTCTTACAATTTTGTCAAGGTTCAGTTGGTGACAGTAATAGCTGAGTGGTTTTGGCATTTTCTGACTCCTCTTTTAAACAGTACCTTTATTATATAAATATTATATAACACATAACATAAAAATAGTGGGCCCCCCTTGTCTCTATTACTTAGCAATGATGGTTCTCCAAGAGAGACAGGTGACTATTTGGCCATCTACTAGTGAGAAGGCTGCTTCCAGAACATTCCTTGTACTTCCTATCTTTTTTTTAAATCCCTTTTTATTGCATGATTTTTATTCATCAGGTGCATGTTTTGCATTTTGTATTGTCTCTGGAGTATTGGGTTCTCGGGCAAGAGTTTGATGTACTAAGCATTTGCAGGAGTAAACAAAGACAAAACCAAAACTGATGTAAAAGTAGCTGAGTAAAAAAACACTACCCAAGAGGAAACTCAGAACTTCAACGCATTAAAATTGAGAGCTTTCCAAGTGAGAGGTTAAAAAACCTAAACCCAGCCTTGCTGCATAAATTAATATAAATTAATACAGTATTTTAAAGAGGTGATAAAAAGTTTAAGGATGAGGGTTTGGTAACTCTGGAAAAAAATTATATGGGAGTTGTGTAGGAAATAGATATGGAGGTAACACAGAAAGTGGGAGGGTGATAGACTACAATCAGAGGAACGAATACCAAAGTACTGTGGAACTCACTATGAATGCTATCGGTATTAGGAAATGCCACTTCATATTCTTAGCAAATGCTAAACTAACTTCTCACTAGGTGGGGTAAATGGGTAAAAAAGTGTCTGTTATCTTCTTTGGAGAATCTGCTGCAGTGAACTACTAAATAATTCTTAGGTATTTGTGGTTTGTTTTTTTTTTTTTTTTCTGTGGAATTATGTGTAAACTGAATTCATGTTAAGACTTTGAAGAATTATTCTGATCTATAAAACATACTCTGATCTGATTAAATGTTGAGAGCTGGACTAATTTTCACCTCCTTATAATTTCCTGGAGATGATGTTTCAGTGACATGTTGAATAATCACCCAAACTCATAGGCTATTGGCCAGCCAAAATGAGATATTACGCTGTTAAGCTACAGAGATTCAAAAGTGCTATATGCATTTTTTACAAGCTGCTAGATCACTATATGTTAATAAGACATCAAAATACTATTATCCTTATTATTGTTATTGTTGTTGTTGTTGTTTGTAGAGAACACATAATGTGCTCCTCTGTATCAGGTAGCTGCTGTTGAAGAGCAGTATAAATTTCCCAAAGCTTATGCCCTGAAGGTACATTTAACAGCAGTGCAGTATATTATATCCCTTAAAAATAATATGGGCAAGAGCAGAATGAAGGCAAATAGAACAGGATTTGATTGCTGTGTAGAAAGTGCTCTCCAGAACCAGGGCTTACACAACGCTAACCCTTCCCAAGGCAAACCTCACTACTGCCAGTGGTGTCTCTCAGGGATCAGAATGGTGAGTAGCAACTGAGGCTGGTGAGGGTGAGAGTCTCGCTGGTGCTTTGCAGGATCAAGCCTCGGGCTTGTAACAGTATTCTAAGCTGCAGTGTCTCAGATCACTGCTGGGGACCAGTCTCATGTTGCTGTACAGGGTGCCGCTGCTGGGAAGGTGGAGTGGAGGGGTTGAAATCTTTCCATTTAATAAGCTTGTTTGACATCAGCGATTATCAGCTGCCCACTGTCTGTGAAGCATTTCCTCTACTTCAGCAGCTGGGGTGGTGTTTTCCCGGCTTGCTGCAGTGCAATGATTAGATTGCTGTCTCCAGCCAGCTAGCGCTGAGATGCTGCAGGCTGAATGATAACTACAGCAGACAGAAAGGATTATTCCTAAAGTGCTCCCGAGAGTCTTGTTGATTTATTTATTTATTTTTCCCCCTCACCGCTCGCTGGTAGGAGGCTTATAATGGGTGCAGCATCAACAACCACTCTAGGTCGAACCCCATTAGCCCTAGTGCTAACCTTCTAAAAGATTCAGATTTATGAACTCAATTATGGGAGTTTACAGCCTGTTTAGCTTTGTTGTTGCTGCTATTATGGTTATTTATTCCTATCTGTGTTTAGCTGCACTCCAACCCGTTTCGGGGTAATTAGGGAAGTTGCTTGTGATAATTTTTAGGCTGAACAATATGATAACAGGACTGCAAAATAAACTTCTCCTTCTGTCCTTCCCCCACCTGACAGCTGTTGCTGTGAGCCTATGCCCCCTGCATGTCTCAGTATCCTTACTTTTCTGCAGCTTTGACTGTTATACAACTCTTTTTCTTTATTATTTTGTCAAATATTTCTGACACTAAACAGCAAAGAAAGCATTTGTTTTATCTAATTGTTATCTTGATTTTAGAAAACTGATCTTATAAAAGAAAAAGCCAAGAACCTCTACACTTATTCTTTTAAAATACTGTCATTTCTTTCCTCCATCCAAACTCGTAATTTGGTGGTTTAGGACTGACTCATGATTTTCATACACTTGGGACCGGTGAGAGCCTGTACAAAGAGCAGAGAAACAGATAATCACATTTGTGATATGTGCAGAAAGATCTGTAACATTTAGGATCTTCAGTGAAATACCCCAGGAGTCCAAGCAAGTTACAGTAAGCAAATTATGTTGGTACAAATTATCTGATATCTAATTGAATTTCCTACCATGGCTCCCATCAATCTTGTCTGCTGAAGACTACCTGTAGTGTGTTCTGCACTTTATAACAATTACAACTGGTGATTAATTGTTAGACATAAAGCAGCTGAAAGAGTAGATATGGAGGCGTATTATAGAAAATATTGCTAAGTTTTTCTTGTTGCAGGTTTTAATGTAACCAAATAGTCATGTAAACTATTAGCGTTCAAGTCAGAGAACATTTTTAATCTGTCAGGAAAGCCACGTTTAGGTAATGATGGCTTACTCTTAGAAAAAAGCAATTGGGTCTTTTTTTTCAGTTTTGCATATATTTATATAGCATAAGTCTTTTTCTTCCCTTGTACTCCCCTTAGAGTATTTCCAAATTGTCACTCAATTTTGTAACTCACTGAGATCTGTCTCTTCTTGATGCCATCCTCTGCCTTGGTCAAAATACTCTCTATCTACCTAATGAAATTCACTTGTGTGCTCAGTTCCAACTTTGTGTGAATTGGTTCAGTAAAAACTAGGACTGCCCCTGAATTTCCCTCCCAAATTAGAAACAGTGAGTTGAAGTTGAAAGGTGGGAGGTATATCACCCTTCCCTTTTGCATTTTTTAAATTATCAATTTTGAAAAAATTTGAATAAGAGAATAACAATTCCAAAGAACAAGCTGGCTAAAACTTTTCTGTTTCCTTCCCAATTCATATATGACCCCGTGAATTATGAAGCATCTGTTGAGATATTATTTTCTTCTGAGATCTCCTCAGTTGAGTCATGCAACTTGGATACGTCAGACCAATATGCTGACTAATGTGAGACAAGACTTAGCAGGATGGACAATCCAATCATGTACTGATGTGCCTAAACAACTCTGAGATTGAAGGTGATTCACCTATTGCAATCCTGGAGAGCTGGCAGCTAGGATATAACCATCTGCTTCTTTTTGCATAGAGATGCACAGAAGTTCAGAGGATTTCTTGAGCAAAGCTTTTCTTGAGTCATGGAACTAAACATTTAATGGATGAAACAGTGGGGAGAGAGGCAATTTAGGACAGGCAAAATACCACATACCATTTTTCTGAAAAGATGTGCAGTGTTCATAGAAGAATTGTACTCATTTTTAGCTGCTTTGGTAATTAAAACCGAAGAGAATGGAATGAAAGATGTTTGGAGTGTTTCACCAAATAAGCAGAGAAAAGATTATGGGAGTATATAGTCATAAGTTTCATCCTCACTTCAGCCTGGGTTTTCCTAGTTCTCTATGGTAATGTGAAGGTGTCAGTATTGTTGACATGGGCATTTGGTAGTTTTGAGCATCTATACACCAAAAATCCTCAAGTAAAATTAATGTCACTGTCTAAGTTCTTTATCTTCCTGGAGAAATCAACTCCATTTACAGAAAAGCGAAGCCCTTTTCTTTGGCGTAGCTGTAATGCAGCAGCTGGTGAAGCTGGTGGGGTTGGTTCCATGGTTTCAATCTATGGATTCTGCTGTTAATATTTATTTAGCTTTACGTTCAAATGAATAATTGTTCAGCAATAGCTCTCTGAAGCAGAATGAACTTCTCACAGCTCTCCGAGAGTGCTGTTTTTACATATGGCAATCGGCTTGCACCAATTATTTGAAAATTTCCCTATTTTCAGAATGAATATAGTTAAAACAGTGTAATTACCATGACAATCTGCACCGCTAACAAGCAATGACTCCAGCAGACCAATCCTTGCACTTCATGTCAGGTGTAGATCAAATTTAGCTAAGGTTTGTCTGGTGCAAAATATTATAAGTCCAAGAGAGTACACTTTGAAATGCAAGCTTGTGTTTCATTTACAGTCAACTCCCAGACCTCGGGAGATTCAGCTGCAAGTCAGTTAGCTCCTGGCTACTGGATCTCCATTGCAGGTTTGTTGTTTTTTCATCTTGGACCACAATTTAGATGAAATATCTTAGGTAAAACACCTGAAAAAAAAATTAACAAGACATTGTTCCTGCACAGCTCTTAGAAACAAAGAGTGAGTTTGGGAACCGGTACCAGTTACATAAGATGTCTCTTCAACAAAAGATTAGTCATTATCTTCCTCCTAAATCAAAATTCAGCATTACTTCTTGCAAGGCATTATTTCCTTAAGATAATTCTTCACTTTTAAGGCTGACACATCTTGACATGATGGCAGCTGATGACAGGATTAAGAAGGACTAGTCAAGACAGCCTAACATTTGAATAAATCTTTGACAGAGAGCCTGGCCCTCCTGCATGCTGATATCGCACACAAGCCATCTTGTTGCAAATTAAGTTATGAAATAGCATTTTTGTTACATTTCTGATAAATATAACAATAACAGACAAGCTAGGCATTATTTAGTGCTTCTTCTTAGCAACTGCTCTTCACGGGGTTTCAGCTGAAACATGTTCATCCTGCTGGTAGGGAAGCAGGCCCTGTTTCTGCGTGGGGGAGATCACAGTTTCACTGTGCTGCCTTCCAGAAATAGCAGGGAAATTCGTCAAGGTTTTCTGTACATTCTCTCCTTTTCTCCTACATACAAGCCCATGCAGTCTTTTGAGGGTAGCAAACGATGCCAAAATGAACAGGGTGACGTAATGGTCTGTGATGCTGGGGTGAGGTGGGACCGACCCTGTACCTCCTTATGGCAATATGCCATCTGCTTCTTACATGGTAGACCTATAAGATGAGCCCAGTCACGATCAAATACGTATAACCAAATACCACACCATCTATAGGGTATCTGATGGAACATGAACTGACAACTGTAAAGGATATCAAGATCTCCATCAAGATCTCTGCTCTCCTAGAGTAGAATTGATGGAAAATAGTTTATGCTTATTCCTGGGTAGATGGCACAGGGGATGCTGAACAGAGATGGTGAAGGCTCTAAAAATATGAGGATTATATCTCCTATTGGAAAGTATCTCCTCATAGGACTATTTGGAATTCCACCAGTGGGAAATATAATTTAAAACATAAAGCTACCTGTGTGCAGAAAATTAAGTCTATGTCAAAGATAAGCTAGAAAATATTATGCTCATGTGTGTAGTGGAGGATGATACTTCCTGTAGATTTATTTTCAAGCATATTTTATGGTAAAATAAAATACACTTTTTTTTTTAGGCTTTTGGGGGAGGTTGTTGTTGGGCTTTTTCTTTCTTTCTTTTTTTCTTTTTTTCTTTTTTTCTTTTTTTTTAAATTGGGATTAGTTAAATGATGAGGCAATAGTGTATTAAGAGTATCAGGCCGGCTTATTTGTCTTAATTTCTGCTGAGAACTAATTACGTACTCCCCTGCTGGACTTTGCTTGAGTGAAGAATTTCCTTGTAAAGGGAGTTGTGGTTAAGTGTCAAGTAGAATCTAAATCAAAGTAATCATCAGGCTGTTTTTTACATAGTTCTCTGGGTTAGGCAGAGACCCTGATTTCAGCAAGAGGCTAAACCTTGGGGACCTTCTGTGGTCTTCCTCAAAATCTCCACATCAAATGCATTCCTCTGCTCTATATGTATGTCAAAATATGTGTAGACAGGTAGCATTGCCCAGTACTGTGACTCCTCAATAAGTACTGTGCAAAGCAGTGAGTTTGAACTGGGTGAGTTAGCACAGACTGAAGGTAAAGTGTAGTTAGAAACAAGCCAGCACTAGTTTTCTTGCTGCCCCTAAACTCATGGACTTCGTTAATGCATTGCAATGAGGGTATAGGGACTTGTCCAATAGGAACCTCAATTTAAGCAGGAGCATTGTATGGAGGCGTTACTGGATTTGGAGGAAAAGGTAGTTGGAATGTCTGAGAGCTTCGGGCATATCAGACTGGCCATTTACCTGAGAGTCCAGTGTTTCTCCTCCCTAATCATTATGACAGGCAGTTAAAACAGAGCTCCATGGTATATCATTGTAAGAAGAGTATGGGAGAATCCTACGTACAGCATGAGCGAGGTCCAAGACATGAAGACGTAAGGTGCTGAGGACATGGCCCCTAATATTTTACTGCAACATCTTAGCATTTGCATTGCTTTGTAAAATGTATTTCTATATTTTTAAAAGTTACCATTAGAAGATGCAAATTTTATATAGATTTAGCTGTAAAGCATCTTGTCATTTATTATTTAAATTACCATAACAGCAGATGTTTTCTGTGCCGTGGTGGCAGTGCAGATTTTATGTCCTTAACACATACCAAAGTGGCCGTAAATATTTGTACAGCTATGTTGTTGTTCCTATGCAGCTGAGGAATCCAAAGACTAAATTTATTCTTCATTATCTATGGAGACTGTATTTGTAATAGTTTACAGCTATGTTAGTGGTCCAAACAGCAGCCATATGCAGTGCTGGGTTGTTTGCTGCGTTGTAGATTACTTCAGAAAGAATTTATGAAAGACGAGTGAATTATCCAGCCGCTGATCACAAGTGCAGAATTATCAATTTACTTCTAAAATTTTTATCAAATATACTATTGGTGAAGGTACTTTCTCAAAGAACCAACTTGTGTAACTATGGGATTTATGCTTCTATTTGGAGCTTGGTATTTTGGCTCTACTAAATTTGTTCATGGTCTCATGTTGCCACCATTCACCATAATATTTGAACAATTTTCAGATGATAACAGATGAGGATAAATTCCTGAAAATGGGAGTATTTTTGGCTTATTGGATTACAAATATGAACTTGCTTCACTTTAAATTACCTCTCAGTAGCCTTTTAGATGAAATTCCTATATCTTCAAGCATCCATGTGCTGCAGGCTCACAGCCATCCACTAGGAGGGTTGGTTAGAGTTCCCATCCCTGTTTGGCTCAAGAAGTTAGTCTTTCCTGTGCAGATAGGGGTTAAATATTGATGTAGTGAAATGATGTAGATGTCATTTGAGATATGTTTAAAAGATTTTCCAGTGAAAAGATTATGAGCAAGCTTACTAACGGTAAGACTCTAGGTTTGTCTAACTTCTCCGGAAACTCTGTGCCAACAGCTGTAAAGTTTTGTCTTGACTTCTCAATGCTTTCATTTTAGTTTCAGCATAAGCCCTGACTAGCCTAACTCATTTTGTGCTTGTAGTTGCAATAGTGCACGAAAAAACCCGCCTAACAGACCTTTGTGAGAATGTTATCCTGTAACAAATCACACACGGAAAGATGAGATATATGTAACTAAGACATTAGTGAAAAAATAATTATTGCTGCCAGAATATTGTTTTCAAATGTTTGTGTGCAAGCTGGGACCTAAAGAAATAGGTCTTGAATGCTAAGAGTTTTTTCCTACCTCTGTTCTGGAATAGAAAAGAATGAAAACCAACCAACCAACCAAAACGCCTGTACTGCATAAGGGTTTGCCATTGGGTTGCCATTAAGGAAGTGCTACTCAGAAATCAGAAAGAAAAGAAAATCCATCTGGAAGATCTGTGCTGTAAAGGGGATGTGTTTGTAAGCAGAATTTTCAGGGTAAGTTTGTACTTGTGTGTGTTTTTAAGGTAGAATATAGAACAGAAATCTGCAGCACCAGAAAGCTGTAATGCTTTCTTACCCATATTGTAGCTGTGTTAAAAGTCTGAGTCAGAGGTTGTTGCAAACCTGAATTTTAAAGCTACTTTCTATACTGAAGAATTTTGGCAGGTTAGAAATTATCTTAAGATTAGATAAAAGACATGGTCTTCTACTGAATGCTTCCAGCTTCAGGAGAAGATTTGAAATACTTCATAGGACACAATGAAAGAGAAGGTACAGGATCTCTTTGCTTTGCCAGGGGTTACATCTGTACAGTGTTTCAAGTATAACTATGTATTATGTAAACTGCATTTCTTAAAAGTACGTCAGCAAGTCAGTATCGAACTGCTTCCCATTGACCCCAAAATCTGCTAAGTTTCATCTAGCTGAGAAAGGATATCTGCTTCCTTGACAAAGACATTTCTTGTTTGCATGAGGCATTGCTTTTAGCCTCTTAATCTTTAGGTGACTCTAGGGAGGCAAAGTGATGTTCTGCATCAATAACCCTTCACATTAAATATCTATCAAGAGTGGTTCTTTGTACCTGAGGTGTTTGTTCCTGCTACAAATATTCTTTAGCTTCTCTGTCTTTTACTCGCATCTCAAGGTCCTTCAGTTGGCCCTCTGCTCATTTTTGCCCAGATGTAGCTGTTCGGTTGACATGTCCAAAATTACCGTTTTGTAATAGGGCTTTTGTGGAGGTGTATATGTGGATAGTGCTTGACTTCATGTTGTCCTCTGATATAAGCTCAAGTTTGGTGGATGTGTGATGGAGCCATGCTATCAATGAAAGGGCTGAGCTCCTACATGGCCTTTTTCAAGACACATGCTGTGCTACTTAGCAATGCAAAGTGGATGCACAACTGTGACTAACCACCTGTAGTTGGGGAACATGATGGTAAATGGGGGCTGCTCAAGGAGCATTAAGTTCAAGTGCAGAGTAGAAGGTTTGCTAGAGGATCAAGAATATACATGATGATTCTGAAGTCTCCCCTATTGCTCTTGGACATGCTTAAGGTTCCCCTTGGGGAACTGCAGAGTCTAGACAGCAGGTGAAATAAGAGAAGTCAGTCGCCAAGGTACTTTGGGAGACACTACAGCAGGACAGCATATAAAAAGCCCATATATCTGAAGGAGCTTCTCAAAGCCTTCTGCAGTCCTAGGCAGGAGATGCTTTCACATTTCTGCACAAAAAATACCATGGTATATCTCCATTTCTTAAGATAGTTACATTCTAGTCAGCTTCCATTTTAAGATAAAGTGCCTCCACAGTTTTATTCTGGTCTGTTCATATGATAGCTTGTGTGAATGAAGCCTTCCTTTCATCTTCCTGCCATGACACCATCACTTTTCTCCTTCTTTCTCTCTCTGTCTTGAAAGAGTATTGGTTTTCAATTCTCTGACTGTAAAAACTGACTTTGTTTTATTTTTGTCGACAGCATCTAACAAAGAAGTGATATTACTACCACAGCAAATGCAGATTATTATTAGCTATAATAACAACAATGAGGCATTCATAGAAATTAGATGCCACAAGAATAAAATAAAGGAAAAAATGTTAAAGCATTAAAAAACCAATGTAAAATAATATTTGTTCCTTTTACTTAAAACACTTTTGATGCTCTCCACATTCATTGTTAGCAAAATTCCTAGTTAATTGAGGGTATTCAAGTCTTCACTTATCACTCATCTCAAACAATTGAAAAAGGAAATGTAGCAGAAGTGAAAGAAACAGGATTAAAATGCATACATATTTTTGTTTAAGCTTGTTATCAAATGTAAGCATGTAGTCATGGGTGGTTGGATTGGAATACCAGCAAAGGGAGCACTTTTGCTTTAGATCCTTTAATGGCCATCGATGCTTGTCAACTAAAAGTCCAACATGGGGAATTCGTTGTTACAAAAGAAGCCTTTTCAAACAGATCATCTACAATGGGATATTTCACAATACTTAGTAACAGACAGTGTAATGTCAGCGGTTCAGGAATGTGAGAAATTATTAGAATAATAGAAGGAAAACAGCCTATGGGTGATATACAGCCTGTGTGTGAGAGATAAAAGTACATCCTTTAACTAATGTACTTCTTGTACATTCCAGTGGCAAGAATACCTTCATTTAACAGTCGGATGCTCTACAATGCTTTACACTTCTAATTTATTACTTGCATTTCACAATGTCTTGTTGCTTACTCCATTATAAATAGACAAGCAACACTAATGAAGAGTTAAGTGAATTGATTATGTGTAGAAAGATTTCATTTTGTTTGATGAAAAATGTTTCACAAGTGAAAGAGTGATGAACTGGTTGGCTGTGAGGTTCATGGTCCTAGCCATATTGCCCCTAAAACAGTTGAAGAGCACATCTTGTGGATGAGTTCTACTTCTGTGTCAGAGCCTGCTATATCATCTGGAATTTAGATGCTATTCCTCCCACTTTTTTGGCATGGGATTGGTTTCCAGTGATTCACATGGATGTGAAGTTACTTGGAAAATTAGTTTTACTTGAGGTTTTCTCTTACAAAAGTGAATGAAAAGCATTTTTTCTTTCTTTGCAGGCTGATGAAAATATCTTGTTAATTCCAGTCAGTGTAGCTTTCTTACTGAGTATNAGTATTATTTATTTAAATATGCACTAGTTGTTCTAGAGCTACACTTTAGTTGCCATCCAATATATCTATTCAAGGAAACAGTTAATGCTATTTTACACTCGTGCAAGTCCACAGAATCCATCAGAACACTGTTATGAGAAGACCATTTCAGCTGAAGAAGAATATGAAGACTTTCTGAGTCAGGCTTTGGGAAGACTGCAAGGCACATAGAGAGAATGGTTTAAGTGGCAAAATATATCCATCCATTAACCATTTAATTCAGGAGACACCTAAAATGTTTCCTAAATGCTCATGTAGGCATACAAAAAGATATTTCTATCATACTTATATTGCATACTTTCATGAAAAGAAATAATTTACATGTTCTTATTCTTTCCTAGGGCTGTGGCCATGAATCTTTATCGTACAGCATCTTTGAATCTTTGTCATACATCATCCTCTCTCCACACAAACCCACCACAAACAAGGCTGCAGAGACAACAACATTAACTTCCCTTACCAACATTCCACTTGTGTTGCAAAGCACCATGATGTTTGAGACCTTATGATACTGGATGAGGTACAGGCACATAAAATATGAGTCTTGCATTCTAATTAGCTGAAGCTATGAGTGGTGAGTATGACAAGAAGAGGATGAAAGAGCAACATATGTAAAGGATGATGAAGTGAGGAACTGAGTGGTCCTAAATCATTACACGGGCTGTGGGAAATTTTGCTGTTGACTGCTGTTTGATTGATACTAATATATATTACAGCAAAACAACATGAGGAAACAATCCTAGACCAAATTGAAGAATGAAGAGCTAATAGGTGGAGGACAATTATCCACAATATGCAAAGCAATATTTTATTATGCTAATGTTTCCTTGAAAATTGATTGTGCTAAATAAGCTATTGGTTAAAAATAATGACAAATAGCAAGCAGTGCTCAGACTAAGCACACACAGAATATAAGCAGCCCTTAGCAGATTTGTTGTGTCAAGTCTTCAGATCTTCCATGTGACCTGGAAGGAGCGAGCCTTAAGAAAAAAAGTTACTGCCCATGTGCCGCGGCCAGGAGCAGTCGAGCCCGACGCCATCAATCAGGAAGCCATTCCAGCAAGCACCCGAATCAGGAAGAGCACCCAGGAGGCACCTCTCTCCGGAAGCACCCAGGAAGCACACACAGTCGGGAAGCACACATCTCAGGAAGCACACCAGTGAGCACAGCACCAGGAAGCACCCCGCTCAGGAAGTACACACGAATCGTTCTACAGTTACAGGTCCTCATTCGCTAAGCACTACATTTCGGATAGGGAGAGGGGTATTGTCCACGAGCTTTCCACACACTTTCCACAGGCTTAAAGTTGCCCCATGATTGGCTACAACATTTGTATCATTTGCTGTTTCCCACACTTTGTTTCGCCTTCACTATACTTCGTTTCACTTACTTCCACTTATTTGCATATGTGCCCTTTCAGTAACTCCCTCTTAAAGGGCCTGCTCTCAACACCCATGGCAAGGTAGTTGGGGAGCATCAACCAATATAGAAAAATCTCTTACTAGTTAAACAAATTATAGACAAATCCTGCTCCAGTATCAAGCTGAAGACTTCACAGTGCAGACAATAACAGATATTCTTGATTTGTAGATTTGACAGTCAACATCACAAGACTACGGATCACTTCCACATCAATCCATCTGTTGAGGTAAGAATTTGTGCTTCCAGTGGTGCACTGCCTCTACCATAAGTGACTTCAGGAAATTTCAAACTTCCTTTTGAGCCCAATTGAAACCAGAGGTTGGATCAGACCTCCCTGTAGGACTGAAAAGAAGAAAAAGATCCTGTGCTTATCTTTATTGTCTAATTTCAAGTTTGCTTACCTGCCACCAAAGACTGTACACATCAATGAGTATTTGTTGTTGTAAAGGATGATGTGATTCTTGTGTCCAGTCCTGGAAGTGAGAAGAGGCCGACAGATATATGAGAAACATGAAATAAGGACCTCTGTGCTAATTCAGCTACTGAATGAATAGGACTGACAATGAGGCAGCAGAAGGTGCCTCAAGAATGCTGGGAATGCCCTGAGAAGGAGTCTGGGTCCTCACTTATGGGATAAGCCTTGTCCATTCAGAGCTTCTTGGAACAGATCCAACCTGGAAAGAAGGTGGAAAATGAAGAAAAGTTTCTTCCAGACAGATCCAAAATCAGACATAATTGTCATTCTGAGTTCTCACACTGACAGGAATTATTATAAATGGGAGAATGGCCCAAATTGCAATAAAGACAATTCTATCTTCATTTTTTTTAATATATTAGACTTTCAAAGCCTTCAGATCACGCTGCAGTATACATTTATGATTAAATCCTTTTTTAAATCTCAAGAATGCAAAACTAGTATTTAGGATGTTAAAGAAGAATTATTTGTGGCCTTTCTTTTGGTCTGTCCCAAGAAATACTTAGGTTATCTCCCCTCCATGCTTGACACAATTTCATGAAAGTATCTGATAGATAATTCCAAACCTAAGTTTATTCTGTGTTCTAACAACTGCATATATATTATACTGGTAAAAATCCCATTGACTTCTATGAGATCAAGGAAATTCTGTATTTTGAGGAAATATCAGCTTCAGAATCATATTTATGTAGATTAGAATCTTAAACTCCCAATGACTCATTAAATGTGAAATCAGACTTTCTCAGAAGCTTTTGAGATTTTGAGAGTCATAGTATGTGCACATATGCTTATGGGGTAAGCCAAATGCTCTAACTTTTGAATATTTAGAACAATCTTACTCTTGAATTATGGAAATTTTTGACATTTAATTTTCATGTTATTTAAGAAAAAAATATAAAGAGGGAAAAGTAAATAGAAACAGAAAAGTAGTATTAGATTTGTCATGCTCTGTGAAATGCATGTATGTGCCTAGAATTTTGTGCTGAAAGCATTTGACAAAACCACTGTGGAAATTTCTGTCAGTGACTTTATGCTCTTCCAGCCTCTTGCAGGCACACAAAGAATACTGTCACTTCACAGAAATGTCATGCTTGGTATTCACCAAATACTATTTTGCTGTCAACTATGGCTCAGATTGGTTAATTTATTTTTCTGAAGAAAAGTAGCAAAACTTTCTGTTAGAGATGCATGAGTATGAAGAAGTCTTACCATTTTTAAATTCAGCCATTTTAGAGTTACTTAGAAATGTATACAGTGTACTGGTACCTTAATTAGTGTAATGTGGGTCAGGACAGTTGCTGACCTTTGCCAGCATTTCACAGATGAAACATTTTGTCTGTCACTCAGAAGATGGGTCAGTCAAGGTAAATCAATTTCATTCTATTCATCCACAAGCATCGTCCTTGGACTCTTTCCTCCTGCTTGAAACACATTTTAACCTTGTCTGTGTTTTTTGATACTTTTGCTAAGTTTTTGGGGCGTATTCCCAGATCTGTGTGCCACATGCCATTTACTTTCTCAGCTCCAGAACTGGCAGATACAATACAATTGGAGTCATTATTTCCCTGGGGCCTTAAACAGCTGAAAAAAATGCCTGAAACTTGGTTTTACATCTTTTATTTTCAAATAAAATCTGAGGATATTTGAAGGAAGACAGGCTGCCTTCTAGCTGATTTACTGCTTCTTTGCAAGGAACATGTTTCCAGCACCACCTACCTGCTGAGAAGTCCTGAGAAGTGCTGAGAAGATACACAGCCATCTTTGGGCTGTGTATCCCACTGGGTGCCTTTGCTCCCCTGTGACAATCCTGGTCAGCACATGTCTGATCAAACCCAGGCGCTGCTGAATACCCTGTGGCCCATGCTGCTGAAGAAGAGGTAGCTTGTTTGTATGTTAGAGCAGCTCATAGATGGGTGACAGGTATTAGGTGACAACCTGAAGTTGCAGCTGACAACGATTCTCCAGGAAGTTCCTTTCATCCTTGTGCTTGTGGATGGCTCAACTCCTCCCAATGCAAATAGTCATATTTTTTCTCACAAAGTTCTATCATGTCTCCCCTTGTTGCTCTTCTTTGCTCTACTTTCTCATTTCACTTCTTCCTTCTGAAACCTTTTTTTATGCTCTTTTCTAGCTTTTTTCTCCCTTTTGCTATTTTTTAATTCTGGAAGATATAGGCTTAGATTCTCAATTGTTTGTTCTCTTCTTCCATGTTATAGCACCCCTTTCGGGTACAAAATATCACTGTTTATTTTCTGTCTCCTTTTTCTCTCACACACACTCATTTTATTAGGTATTTATTGCTTCTTTCCAGGATTTCAGGCCTGCAGAATCAGCTTAATGTTTAGGTCCAGAATAGAGAGCATTTAGTGACCTCGCATGTTGCTGTGCAAAGCCAGATCACAGATGTCCTAGATGTCAGCAAAAGTGACTGAATGCTCTAGCTTGTTGGTCACCTCAGGCAAGTCATTTCTCTTTGTTTCATCTCTAAAATGGCTTTAATGATACTTAATATTTTTGCGATTTATGGATGGAAAACTCTATGCACAATCTTGTCATATTGTTAATAATAATAATGATAATAATCTCTGCAGCCTGATTTGACCCTTTAACTCCTTCCAGGTAAATTACTGAGTATCTCTAGATCCTAAAAGTACATATAAGATTATAAATAAGTGAGCCCTATCTTTCACAAGTCTAATAGCTAAAGGGATGACTACCTTTCTGAGATGTTGCTTTTAAGGGACGTAGTTAATATTCAGAGTTCAGCTATGAAACCTGCTAGTCAATCAGAGAAGTTTTTATTCTGAGAATGTTTTTTGTAAGTAGTTAGGAAACAACGAAACATATACAGGATATCTGGAATAATAACAACTAAACTCTTTCTGTTATAGCGGTAGGTTGTTTCTCTTTCTAATCCGATGAGATAGAGAGCTGTACCCGAGAGGAATGACCTAGATACAGACTCCAACTGACAAACATTTTTTAAGAGAAAGGAGACCCTGGTTGGTGTTAGTGAACTGCACTGAAGAACTGAGGGTGTAATTTGTACAGCAGAGAGTTGATGCGCTAAGCAATGTTTTCAATGTACTGAAGACTGAGTATTTTCTTTTAACAAATTTGTATGGCAAACCACTAAAAGCAGGCCAGATATTGCTTAATGAGGTCCTTCCACTTTTCGTTCATTTGATTTATCCCTGCTTTCCCGAACAGCACCATTTGTACTCTTGATTCCTGGCTGGCTATTTAGGAACATAGGGTGCAGTCCAAAAAATGCATTTCTGAACAACTGAGGTAGAATTTTGGTGTCTACCTCAAAGCCGTATTTCACAAACAAATGGGCTAAACCATTTAGGCCTTGGAGAGCTTTTAGCTGAAGAAGAATCTGCAGTTCTGTGACTGCACATGCACATCACCCACTGACTAACATGTGAGTCCCAGGTGGGACTTGCAAACTTTAGGTACCCCCAAAGCCCTCTGAGCTGCTTAACCCATGCTGTGACCTGCCACTAACAATTCAAGGTTATCACAGTGGCAATGCCTGTTCAAAACTTGTATCCCAAGGATAGGATCTATCTGCCTACTAGGGTAAGAGCATGAACATCCAGGGATTGGGAAGTGTGGCTGCTGGTCCCTGCTGCTCAGGGTACACAAAGCTAATGATTTAAACTCCCTTTTGTTCTCCTGGTTTCATGAATCTTACATTCTTGAACGCACATCTTCAAAGAAGCTTTTAAAGGTAGCTTCTGTCTGGATTATTCTACAGAGGCTTTGGATTTCAATACCCTTAGTGTGAAGACTAATCGGACCTGTATTTCACATAGACCAGGTGAGCAGTTCAGCCAATAGGTCACTACCAATTAGGAAGTAAGTCACCATCGCTTTCAGAAGTCTCCCAAAATGGACATCTAAAGCATCTCAGCTCACAGTATTATTTTTCTGTTTAGCAGCTGAGTAGCACAGAAGCACATCTTAAGGCTTCAAACACATATCCTTGACCAGGAGATGGATAGATTTTTCATAGAACTCCATCTGATAGGATTTTTTTCTGAATCCTGGTTTGGTTTTAATTTTTAGGTATCTTTCCCCACTCACTTTGTAACAAGCTTAGGTGTCTAATTTTTTTTTTTTTTTTTTTCAGGATACATTCCTCCTGGATTTAATATCCTGAAAGAAAGACTGAAGGCACTGCACATCATCTTGCTTAAGTACCTCTTTTATATTTGACTCTTTAATCCGAACTGAGAATACATCTTTAAAGCATTTTGTTACAAACCTCTTAAAGTCTACATCCCACATAGTTCATTAGATGCTGAGTGATGAACGCATCACACATTTAGCCAAAATGGCTTGTCTAATTGGCAGCTGTAAAAGATAACAAATGAAATGAGCTGTCTCACCTCCTCCAGCCATCTAAATATACAACAATGTGTGCCTGTGGTCTCGTGCCTTGTTAGTCCCGTTCAAAACAATTTCTTTGGTGATCAGTGAAGTCAGCAGGAAGGAAAGCAGTTCGGCATCTTGAAATGTTACCTCTTTAGGTGCTTAGATATGGCATGCATCCATATCTGACCCAAATTCTAGAATGAAAGCCCTCCTAGCCACTTCTCTGCTTAACCCCTGCACATACCATTAGAAATAAGGCAGAGTTTATTAGTGCTCATGAAAGCTCCCCATTAGACTGTGGTTTTGGGCATCCCACACCTGTCTTTGTGAATGATAATGCGATAACCCAACCATTACCATTTATTTTATGAATGATAAATCCAATTAAAAAGGAGACAGTGAAAACCCCATCCCATTACAATTATCCATGTAAAATGAGCATGTATAATATATTACTTAAAGAAACCATGGGATGAAATTAGTAGGTCCATGTATGTATTTTTGAAGACCCTTCCAGATCACACTTGACTGAATATGAATTGTCAAATATACTGTTATTCATCCATATATATACAAGTTTATTTTCATCAGCAGTTTTAAAAACATTTACAGACCAATGTAAAATACTATTTGTTCTTTAAATTTCAATAACAAGAAAACATTAACTGTTTGTCTTCTGTGGTTTTGGTGTTTTTTTCCCCTGCAACTTTGATTAACTCAGAACATCTTTGTTTAGTCCAAAATGTTTTCTTCTCTTTAGAAGCATTTACTTCAGCTCTTCTAACTTTATCTAGTTTTGTTTGTCAGATAATCTTTGGAAACTGGTACAGATGGTTTGTACTCTGGAAATGGTAAGAACTGTAATTCTTCAGACTAGAGATGGAGGAGGTAAACTTTAATCCATGGTTAAAAAGGAAAAAAAACACTGTTTTTTTTATTTTAGGTTTTCCATAGATCAGACACTGAGGTGGTGACCTCAGCTGTTTAAAAGGCAGAGGTCTAGTCTAGATTGTCTCTAGACCCAGTGGAAGCAAAGGCAAAAAATGGTTACACTTGCTTTAAACACTGGTCTTTGTCAAGCTCATGATGGGCCCAAAAATTTAGACTTTAGTGGCTTAATTCATTAACACATACAAATCAGTTTTTCTATGTGCTAGAAATAAACAAGGAGCTATCAGCAGCTAGGGTTTTTATTCTTCCCATATTTTTGCTAAACACTTTGTGCCATTTTGCAGGCGTTATCAAGTTAGTTTTAAGTAAATGTTGAGTATTACTTGATTTGCTAATTTAACATGTTCAGAATTCTTTCCTCAGAAATGGTAGCTTTCTCCTTTGCCCATTGACTGCAACTTAAGATCAAGATTACTAAATCTACACAAGACAGATATTGAAACTTCTATGTATTAATCTATGATTATTTTAGTTTTGCATGGTAAGTACAATGATAGGCAGCATATATGCAATCTCAGAAGTAGGTTTATGATTAAGTTCAAATGAACACATTTATTGGCAACTTGGCAACTTTGTCAGAAAGATGCTGCTGGGTTGAGCTGAACTTTTGGTCTGACCTAATACAACGATTCATATATTCCCAAGTACTTTTCTAAGTCAGGAAAATGAAACATATCTTATAAAGGCCATACAGACCCACTATTAATGCTTATTTAGTAAATACAAAGGAAGCAAATCAATAGCTGGTTTTCTTAGAAGAAAACCTTCTATTCATTGTTTTATAATTTTCCTTTTTTTCTCTAGAAGTTTGCATTAAGTATTCTGTAAAATGTGGTGTTGAAGGCAGATAAAATGATGAAACCTACAAATCTGGCATACGATATTTGCTGCTTCTGGACCTCTTCCATTTTTTCACATTTTTGGTAAAACCTGTGATCAACGTTCAGCCGTACGATACTGCATGTGTTTTACATGTAGGTAGCCGACTGGATAACAATTACAGGAGGGCAGTGAGCCAATTCAATTGGCAAGAGCTAAATGGAACTGGATATTCTAAAGTGAGAATGCAAATATTTTGGTTCAAAGTTTAATTTGTCAAAGTATAATACTTGGCACCAAACCCTTTTTAAAAATCTTTTTCCTTACTCTGCAGTCATGAATCAGTCCAGCGGTGGGTATAGGCATGAGTGCATTCCAGCTACAAACTGCTGAAATACGATGTTGGCTGATGCAAAAATGTAGCTATTACAATGATTTGACATCTAGCTCCACGTCTTGAGTAGACACCACTACCCCATTTAAAACTAATTCCTCAGGAGTGACATCTCATGCATGGGGATTATGAGTCATTAAATAATCATTTGGTAACACCAAATGCCTTTGGAAGTGGTGTTCAGCATGGTGCATACTCAATTAATCAACCTTAAAATAATGCTTTCCATTCTCCTAAATTACACTACCCCTTCTAAGTTTTCAGAAAAGGCTCATTTAACTAGAACATGATTTTACAGGTAAAAATGAGCCTGAGCAATGCAACTGGGGTTCAGATCTGAACTTTGTCAAAGGGCTGAGTGACTGGGTCTGGTGCCAAATGCTACTTTATGGCTGATTTGGTACAAGTCGGAAGGAAAATCATCAGATGCAGCTCCCTGATGACTCCTTCTGGAGAAAGGAACCTGTGGAGCATGGAAATAGCTCCTGGTTTGGGGAGCTTCAGCTATACCCATTTGTTTTAGTGGCCTCTTGGGGCTCTAAACATCAGTATGCATCCTAGTACAGTTGGGGTATCCCTGATTGATGACCACCTCTGGACAAGGCTGTGTTTATCCCTGAAGGATGAGAGCATTTAGTTCCCATGCCCAGTCAGCTTATAACTAATACAGCCTAAATAATTTAAAGCACAGATTTAAAAACGATTTTTAGAAGATAAAACCGTGGTAGTGGGGGGTGGCAGGTTTCAGGAAGAACAGTATGAGTAACGATAAGGGCAGATCTAGCTCTGTGTCAGCTTGTGCATTGCTCAAAATAGCTCATGCACTATTAATGATACAACTGATAACTCCTTATAGCCCCCACTTTGCAGCTGGAAACTTCTGCAAGACTGGCTCCTAGCCCATGACTATTTAATTCACGTTCTTCAACTATAACATGATATCCAGGGCTGAGTCAAAATTTGTTCAGTTTTGGGATTTTGGCATTGACTTGGCACAGCTGAAAATGAAATACATGGAAATGTTATACTAACAGTTTGTATTGAACTAGCATCATACATATTTAAAGTAATTTAGATGTGAGAAAACACTTTGTTAAAAATTGTGATTACATAAATATATAAAATATTAAAATAAATATGCACTTGAAACTATTTATTCGCTGTTTTCCAATTGTATTCATCATTCTATGATCTTGCATGAAATAGCACCAATTTCAGCACAGCTTTGTGGCTTTATTTCACCCCAAGGCCCACAGGCTGAAAGAGTCTAAAAGAGTCTGTAGGTGAAGTTAAAGGATGTGGGCAAAGCTTGCTGTTGCCATAACAATGAACATTGCTATTGTTTCTTGTGATTGAACTTAGACTAAATGATAGAATCTCTTAAGCACTTTTTGCAATGGAATTTTGAGTGACGTCAAAGTCTTGTGGACACTGCTTTAGCAGTGTTTGGTAACATAAACATAAAGGAAATAAGAGATGTTAAAATGATATAATTCATGGCGAATGTCACTCTAAAAGTTTTCAGTCCATGAAAACTATTTTTAATCTGTTCAGTTATTTTGGCCTTTATGAATTATTTCATGCAATACTGTCTCACAAAAAGAAATTTGGCAGGATATGAGAAACATTTATGTTACCTATTGTTGCTTTGCTTTTTTTCTTATTTTATCTGCTTAAAAAGAATTATCTGTTTCTCTATACTTACTATATAATCACAGAAAGAAATAGATGGGGTGAATGCTCCTCCAGGGGCATTTTTTTTTTCATGTGATGATAGAGAAACATTCAGGAGCTGGCTAGCTTAGGCTAACTTTTGGCAATTAACTTAAAAAAGATAAATTCTACAGTAACATACAGGTTGTATTCCATTTGCTCTTTGCCATTTTGCTCTTCCTGTGGAGTAGCGCCCCATTTTGACTGAATTTCTTTCATTACAGAGATGCTTAATGCTTCCTGTACCACTTGTAATGGTCCCATCCTGAGTGCTTGCTGTCTCCAAACACAGCCAGTGCCAGTGGCTTCAGGAAAGAGGGCACTAGCCACAGCATCCTGCTCTCCCAATTTCTCCTTTCTCTTTTCAGTGGTTCCCAGTGATAGGATGAGGGGCAATGGGCACAAACTGGAACATAGGAAGTTCCATTCAAATATGAGAAAAAACTTCTTTATGTTGAGAGTGACAGAGCACTGGAACAGGCTGCCCAGGGAGGGTGGGGAGTCCCCGTCGCTGGAGATTTTCATGACCCACCTGGATGCAGTTCTGAGTGATGTGTTCTAGGCAATCCTGCATTAGCAGGGGATTGGACTAGATGATCTCTAGAGGTCCCTTCCAACTCTGACAATTCCATGATGTGTTGCCAGAGAGGACCAGCTGGGACCTCCTCTATGGGAAGAAAGGACATGGGACTTTGCTAGACTAATTTGTTCAAGAACTAGACCGCACATTTTTAAAAACTACTCATACCTGAGTTAAATAGGTTAAAAATATGCAGCTGACATTTTTTGGCCTCAACAGCTTGAGTCTGGGCTTCCAGCTGTAGCACTTTTCCATACCTTTTTCTATAGGTTCAGGTGCCTCTCCATTATTGACCTATTTTCCTTTACAGATACACTAAAGATTGCATTCTGCTCAGCTCTTAGTTCTGTTGTTGTTGTTTTATTAAGCTTAATTGCTTCAGGTCTTTGAGTCACTCATTATAGGATGTGTTTTCCAATCCTTTAACATTGCTCATGATTCTGGTTTGATTCTTTATCAAAATGTGGGTACTGGCAGTGGACTATATCCTAGTGTCAAATATGCAGATGATTGGGCTTCCCCACTGTGCTATCCCTCCTGCTTGCAACATTTTACTGTACCTCATATTCAACAGATTATCCACAATGGTTTGCAAATTGATTTTGGAATTATCATTTACTAAGACATACTTTCCTATCCTATAAGGATGACATCTGGCTTCATGTCCTGTTTCCATATTAGGCAATTTAAAACTGCACAAATTTTGCCTTCACCTTTTTTTGCCAGCCTCTTGTACACGATGTATTCCCTGCCTCATTTGAAATTCCTCTGGTATCTGTACACCCACAAGCTTTATCAGTAACACTTTCAGACTGAGTCATCAATAAAAATGTTACACGGTATGAGGACAAAGACAAATTCTGGGAAAGCCAAACCAGGACACTGCAACTTAGTAGATTCTTTGTTTACAATCCAAAACCTGTCTTTCAACTGTTTCTATAATTGCAGATGTGCGATTTACAAAACAGAAGAGGCTATTTGAATAACACGGAATTCCCACGTTGAAGCTGTATCAGCTTCTCTTTGTATCCAATTAAGTCATTTATGGTGCACGGCCCATGGGGCAGGCCTTTGTCAAAGGGACCTTCAGGTATTTTAAACAAGCAGTCACCTGCAATGGTTGAATGCGAGGGGCAAATATCTGGCTATGTGCACTTTACAGACGTGAAAATTTGTAGCGCTTCTTCTCACTGCTGCTTGGGATGCTATGCATTCAGTGTAAGTAACAGGGCATATCCAGCTGCATATTATTTTTTTAAAGTGAGGATGCTGGGTAATTACTTTTGGGTATTGAATCAAAGCCTACTGTGAAATGACCCCAGGCATCTTTTGGGCTTTGCTGGAGTGTCCTGGTGGTGAAGCACAGTGGGCTTCTGCATGGCTTGTATAGCCTCTAAAATAGCTACATAGGGAAGCTGTGTTCACATTTAAAAGGTCAAAAATCTCCGAGATTTTGAGTTTTGGTTGCTGTTTTGAGCTTGATTAACTAATCTGTACATTCCGCTAGGGTCAAAATCAAGCCTGTTTCTACTGAGTGAATTGTGGGGAAGAAACATTCAATTCATAGAAAAGCCAACATCAATTCACTATAAACTCCTTCCTTATTAGTGCCATGATAAAAGATCAAAGGGCTACTGTTGTATGTTTCCCTTGACAGCTTTTGCTGTAATAAAGATAGAAGGTCATACTGTTGTGCTGAAAATGTCTGGCTGTTATACAAAATTGTTAAAAGGAACACTTTGTGTAAGTTTGTTTTATTGTGAAAAGATTTGTCTTTGAAAAAGAACAGAAATCGTTCATTATCCAGAAAAAGGAACTTTGCAGCCTGCAGTGCCTTACCTTTAATCTTTCTGTTTAAAGCTCCACACCGGTGACTGGCGACATTTATTTTGCTCTGTTTTAACACATGCTTCCTTTCAGCACTGCTGTCTGCCCATCAGGAATCAAAGCAAATCCAGATGGCTCAAGAACAGATGGCTTATGGTTTAAGAAGCATGGGTCAGATTCAGCCATGCAGCATACCAAGTTCACAGGAGTGCTCTTCTTACTTCTAGAGATTTGGTGTTGCTGAATAATGATTTTTCTTTGCTTTGCTATTGTCAGGCTGTGAAAGTTAGCATGCATGAGAGAGTGAAACCAGAAGGTGCTGTAAGAGGGAAAGTTCAACATGCTGCACTCAAAGGAAAGAACGAATTTCTCATGTGGTAAAAAGGCACAATGAAGTGGCTGCAAAGCCAGAGATCTGAGAGTTATTTCAAAAATCTGCTTTGCTTTGAAATTTGAATCAGGCTCTTGGAATAAAACTGTTAGGCAATGCTGGAGACAGCCATGGTGTTGCCAGGGAAGAAGAGAAAGGGCTATCTAGCAATATCACAGCCCCTTCCCTGGTACATGACTAGAAATGTGTCTCTTGCAGCTACAGGAAACAAATTTGTGCCTGATTACGTCTAAACACAGATCTGTTTGCAGCCATATAACTGTGACAGAGAACATCAGCAGCCATTGCAGGACACTGGTTACATATTGCGGTAGTGACTCAGGGCAAAATTCTGTTTCAGAGCTCTAGAAGGCATTTCACAGAGACCACAGCAAACTCATTCTCTCACCCTAAATTAGCAGTATGATGTCTTCAAGGCAACATTCGTCATTATTCACTGTCTTCCTCCACTCTACACGGAGAGAAAAAAAGCACTATGACAGTGTCCATGCATGTTTCGGGTGTTTCCACATCCAGTGGATAATTAAAGAACAGGAGTTCATTAGTACAGCCATAAGACTACCACACACGATGCATGTACATACCGACAAGAGAGATGAAGTGCCTTGGTTTTGAAATAAATATAAAGACGGAGTTCATACAGTATTTTTTACCAGTAAATCGTAACTTTAATATAAACAAAACCCAGAAATATTAGCCATATAATACAGGTGGACAAAGCAGCAGAGGGAAGTAAAAAAATCTAGTCTTTCAGGATCATGCAATAGAAAAATATTTGGAAAAGAAGCCAGCTTTCTGAAGTCTTACTTCTGTTCTGTTTATGGGCCACAAAAGGGAATGGATACAGTTTTTAAATTCTCAATATCTGTTGTAGGAAGGGAGAGTTTTGAGGAGGGAACTTAATGAGTGGTAAAATTGAAAAGTAATCTGACTGACCTAAACCTTGCATACATTTGGGTTTCCTTCTTTCAAAGACTTTCTGTTGTCCCCTTTGTTCTGTATTCTTCACCTAAAGCTTGGAGTAAAAGGAGAACTACTGAAGGATTTCAGAGATGCATATGTGTGAGTCTATCTATATTCTTAAATCATTTCTCATGATGTGTAGTCCAGTATATCCCTCCTACGCTGCATATTTTGTCATGTTGTATCATAGAATTATGGAACAGTTTAGATTGGAAGGGATCTTTGGAGGTCTTTGGTCCAAGCCCTTGTTCAAACAGGGCTACCTAGTTTGTCCAAGACCATATTTTCTAATATCTCCAAGGTACCCTCAACCTCACAGTAACAAAAGCATTTCTTGATGTTTAGAAGCCTCCTGTGCTTCAGGTTGTGTCAGCTGCCTCCTGTCTTATCACTGGGCAGCAATGAAAGGAGGCAGTGTCCACTGTCTCTACATCCTCCCTTCAGGTGTTTATATACATTGAAGAGTTTCCCCCTGAGCCTTCTCTTTCTTTTGTCCAGGTTGAACTGCCTCAGTTCTCATAGCTTTTCCTCATATGAGAGGTACTCCAGTCACCACATCATCTTTGTGGCCCTTCACTGGACTCTCTCCAGCATGTCTATGTTTCTGTTGTACTGATGCCCAAGTACTAATTGCATGTAAGGCAAGTATGCCTTACTAATGATGCCCAGGGCACCATTAGCCTTTTTTGTAATAAGACCTCATTGCCAGCTTATGTTGAACTTGACAAGGACAACCCAGGTTCTGTTCTGACAAACTGCTTTCCAGCTGGGTGGCCACCACCATATATTTGTGCCTGGGGTTGCTCCTCTCCTGTTGCAGGACTTTGTACTTCCCACTGCTGAATTTCATGAGGTCCCTGTCAGCCCCCTTCAGCTACCTATTGGGGTCCCTCGGGACAGTAGAACAAATCGCAAGTGTATCAGCCATGCCTCCCAGTTTTGTGCCATCAACAGACTTGCTGACCGTACGCTCTGTCCACTCTGCCTCATCATCCTCATCATCCAGATTCTTAATGAAGATATTAAATAGGATCGGACCCAGTATTGTCCCCTAGGGTACACTGCTAGTTACTGGTCTTCAAGTAGACTTCATGACACTGTATCATGCCACTGTATCATGTTTGTATTCTTTCTGGATTGCTTTTTACACTTACCTGTAGACCTTACACTACAAGGAAAACTTAAAAAGAGAAAAGGGGTGGGGGAAAAAACCCAACTCCCATGTAAAACTTGAACAAGACAACTTTATTCTTCATTGCATTGCGTTTGTTATCTGCTGGATATATCTTAGTATCTTCATTTGGTTCCTCTCTCACCCCTTACAGTTCTGTAGTGGAAGAGACATAGCTGGCAGTATTATCTCCAGGAAAATCCTTAGAGACCAGCATAGGCAGGTATAAATTAGGAGGACGTTTAAGATACTATTGAGTGGGGATGAGCCTAGCCCATCCTATTACTAAAGACATAATGGGGATTATTTAGCTGCATGTGGGTCTTAGCTGGGCTTGAGGACCAAGTTTCCGCTTTTAGTTCTTACACACAACATTGCCTCGCTACAGCCTCCTATCTGACTGAACTTTACAAACCCATCCTGTCTGGCAGGAAGCAAAGACTAATGTTAAGAGCCTAGTGATTCAGTTTCAGAAATCTTGCTCTTTTCGTACATATAATCAACGCAACTGTGACTTACCTGCTATTGTCCTGAGTGCATCTCTTGCTCCCAAATCAGTGTTCATCTGTCACAGAAGGGCTTGATGCTGACATGACACAGATTTACAGGAGCAGAGCTGGTAGAGCAGTGTGAGAAATGTGTTCTGCCTAGCTCTGCCTAGCTAATATTCTCAGTCTCCTGGCTATTACAAGATTTCTAATACTTTTAAATGTCATTCCAAGCACAAATTAGACAATAGACCTGTATGTTCTCCCTTCCTTTCTGACGGTCCACTTCAGCAAGCAAAAAAATTAAATGCTTTCAGGTAAGAAGTATATTACATCGAGTTTGCCTAATTTGTTATAAAAGATGTAGGGCAATGGAAAATAAAAAATGTAATAACAGCATCATGAACAAACTCCTCCAAAATTTGGACTAGAAACTGATTTTAAGGTATTCCAGTTGTCTTTGCAGGTCTTCAAATGTTTTGATTCAATAGTTTTACTCAACAAGCACTTTTTTTCCAGCCCTTTAGTATTTCCTTAAGAGCAAATGAAATATTAATGATAATTTTAGCCACAGATAATGCAGTCAGAAGGGCTTTTGTGATGAGATAATCTGACCTTTTGGATGCACAAGCCATGGAGTTTTCCTCGTAAATTGAATTGAAATGTTCCTTGTATAGTAAATCTACATTGAAAGAGTATGTGTGGTGCATGGTTACCCAAAACAGCTCTAAGCAAATTAGCCTGGGTACCAGCTGCTGTGTAACTATGTTAGCTGAGAGCACCATCAGGCCTAATGAGTTCTGCTAAGGAGCAGGCAGCATTGACTCAGGTAAAACACCCTGCTGCTGAGGTATTCTCTTACTCCTAATTTCATAATTTGGCTATTGTGCTGATTTTCAGCATCTAAAGGTCTATCACATACATTTTGAATGTTGCTTGTGTGTATTTAGGTTTTGGAATTAAGTAATTCAGAATCAAATTTAACTCTACTCTGTGTATTCATGTATATACAGTATAAGTGATGGAATATATTGCATTTTAACAGCTATTTATCTCAGTGAAAGTAATTGTGCTTACCGTGAAAGGAAGTATGGATCCTGAACTGACATATCAGAATATTATTGAAGGTAACGTGGAATTCTCTGGCAAACTCACAGCTTCCATAAATGCACTTCCTAATCTATTTCCCAAGGAGTGGCTATAATATTTTTTTGGGGGAAAGATCAAGTAAAGCCTTTCTCATTCTAAAATTTACTGTGGCAGGCAATTGAGAATAGTATGTCAGTATTACTGACTTATAAGCAGATGCATGGTATAACCCTGCATACATACAGCTTGGGGATATTGTAAAAAGCTGCATTTTCCACTCAATGTTTTGGATACACAGTTAGAGTAGAATTAAGTGTGCTGCTTTTCAGCTTGCTCTATCACATCTATCCAAGCTTTTTATCCCAGTTGAATGGGAAAAGCTACATCTGTGTCAAAGATCTAGAAGAAATGTCTTTTTTGAACTTCTGCTAGAATTGCTAAAATATAGTAGTTCCTACATCCTGTGCAGGTCACAAATGAATGCCATGTATTACAAACTTTGTAGAGACTTATACATTCATAATTAGGTGCCATTTTTAATAGGAAGAGCTTCTAAACTACAAATGCTCTACAATAATTTTATTGGTATTTGATTTATCTGACTTTAAAGTTTTTGGCTTATGTTTTGTGAATCAACAGGAAGGAAGTATGTCTATTGAACATGATTTCTCCTGGAGCTGGTCCAGTTTATAGATTCTTATTGAATGTGTACATCTAGCCTACAGATTCTCATAGAAAATGTCACTGACCAGATAAATGACCACTATAAAGGATATTCCTTTAATATCTCCCCCCTTACGTATAAGAAATAATAAAAAACACCCTTTCCTATAACAAAATGTATATTCTTTTCAGTAACAGGAAAAGAAGAGTTAGGCCATGTGAAATATTTAGTTATTTCTATTTTTCACTAGACACACTGAGATACTACAGTGACAGTGGTCAAACAGGAGTCCTGCTCGATGTAACTGCATAGTTAGAGACAGACAGACTACTCTCCCAGATGGCTCAGCCCCCACAGCTACTAAACGTTTGGCCTTATGACAAAATCTAAAGCTGTATGGGTGTTATATGCAGAAACATAACACTCCATGTCTTCTCTGCCTCAAAACAAAAAATCTACTTATATCTAAAGACAAAACCACACTGGCATGCCTTTGTAACTAAGTGCTGAAAATCACTAGTCTCTTGGAAAATGCAATTATGTGAATTATGTGCATAGAAAGTGTGTGCGGGTGTAAAAGCTTGAGAGACAGAGCCACATGGCATGGCTATTTACAAGTCCTCCAAGCTTTTTTCATTTGAATCCCCTTTACTTCCCAGAAACTGTTCTCTATAAGTGTCACCTCCTCTGGGCATTTCCAATTTGTCAAATTGAAAACCGCACCAAGATTTCCATTTTTTTGGCTGATATTCAGAGGATGGGAGTTACATGAGCTTCTTATCCAGAACAGTCAGCTGAATAACAACTTTCTGTACTGCAGCTTTTTTAACTTTATCACAATAAACTCCAGTGAAATAATAGAATTCTTTTATTGAGCTCAAGCAATTTATGTGTTATGCATTGAAGTGTTAAGAACAGATGAATAATTTTTGGGAGAGGGACCATAATAACCAGTCATTCAGCTATGTGAACTCTAAAATAGCACAAGCTGCAGAACACAACCCTGTCAGGTCAGGTAACAGCAAGTTAAGCTAAAGCATACCTTTTAAAAAGCATCCTTTAATAGGCTGAAGATTTCAAGTGTCAAAAATGCCATACAGTCCTTTGTAAAGTCTTCCAATGCTTCATTATGGTCTCCTTTCTCCCACTAAAGATTACTGTGGTGGAATTCCTATTATCCACATTGTTGTCCCCTGGGATAAAAATATGTTATAGAATAAGGAAAAACTGAAAAAATTAAACAATTTCTTACTCCTGCATCAGCAATGTTGCTAGTTCTGCACAGTTTTCTAAGTGCCCAGATATCCTAATGATAGGCACATTGTAAATATCTGGAGACTGTATCCAAGGTGGATCCAGCATATCTATGCCTAGGACTGCAGCATATGCTAACAACCTTCACTGGTGGAACTTTGGTAGCACAAGCACCTGTAACAATGCAGATGCAATGGCACAGGCTTTGTCTAGGTTTTGCCATTACCTACCCCAGGGTTCTGTGAAGTTCCTCCACTGGATGTCAGCCCAGATGCAATCCTGTGCCACTTTATCTCACTGCTGTTACTCCACGTGCTGCTTGCCTGGTGGTGAAGGGATGCAGGGCCAGGTTAAGGCTGCTCTGCACTTTGGGCAAAAGTCAGAGGTGGCATAGAGGGTCGATCCCTACATGTTCAGAGTACAGAGAGTGAGCAAGTAGTCTTGTCCCGGGAGCCTTGCTGACTGCCTGTACCAGTGTGGTTGAAATAACCAGCACTGCTAACTAGAAAGATAAGTGGGAAGTAACTATCTTCCTCTCCATCCTCTTCCTCTGATCTGCTTGCCACTGCTTATGTAGCTTTCTCCCAGTGAAAGAAAAGCATGGACTTGTAAGAGGGAACTCTGTTACTGGGGTGACTGGGAACCTTACCGCTCAAGTGTTATGGGATACTGCTGGTGCTGCCCTTTAGGCTGGACTTGGACCTGTGTTAACTCTATGAAAATCAGAAGAGCCTTTTCTCTTGTTGTTAAGACTGCTTTTCACCCTAATCTGTGCCTGCCCACTGCTAAGGCACACCTTGCCTAACCCTAAACATGCTGCATGGCACAATCACACCTCATTTTGCCTTATGTAGCAAAATGAGGTAAAAATATGCTCTGAAGCAGGAAGACTTCTACTTTTTTTTCACAACAAGATGCTTATTTCTACATTGCATTGAAGGAAAATTAGATTCACAGTGTTGGTTACACTAACTGTTGTGAATGTAGGGAATGTTTGAAGGGAATTTAATAATTAAGCTGATTTCAAGGGCCTATCAACAAGACTGACTGCACTTCAGCTCCATAGCGGAGCCACTTGAGTAGAGAAGTGTTCGTAAATATACGATGAAGTTGACAGATTAGAAGGTGGTAGAAATTACTATAGATTAAAACAAAGCAGGCAATAAATATGCAAACGCTTTGAAGCATTTTAATAAGAGTACACTAAATCACCCTCAAACAGTATTCAGCAATACATGCCATGGGATTTGGGACTGTTTATCCACACTGTCATGTGCAATATTGTCCTTTCCTCACCTTCTCTATACGAAGGCTTTATCTTTCTTGAAAGATTCAGATTTGCTACTCTCCTCCTGTATGTTCCTTTAGATTACTCTGAAGAAGCCCTGTATATCTAGGCCTTATTAAACATGGAACTTGACCTGAAGTAATTTGGAATCAATGGCAACCCGTGGAGCTGGATGAATGTTTGGCATGATGGTAGTCATCAAGATTAAAATACTGAATGGAGGCTACACAACTAAGTCACTGTGCACTGAATTAAATGCATGACACCTTCTTGTCAAGGTATTAAATATGTCTTGCAGAAATAACCAGGAGACATTTATTTTGGATGGGCATTTTATCAAATCATTTTGCATTTTGATAGTTGCCACACTTTCCTTTGGCTCAAAACAATGTAAGCATTTTGGCTTAACTTATAGTCTTTTTGCCTGCAGAAGTGGCTTTTTTTTTTTTTCATTTCTTTTTTTCGCTGAAGGCAAAAATCTGATCAATTTATGATCTTTAACAACAACAGCCTTTGAACAGAGCTTGCTCTTTGTTTCTCTAGCATCACTGCCGCCTGGAAAATCATGTACAAATGGTTGCCCATGATTTCTAATACCTGCTGCACACAAAAGCCTTAATTGTCTAATAATGCAGCACAAATACAGACAGCAGTTTTGTCAGAAACGATTGCACCATTTCTGTCGTTATTTATTTATTTGTTGGGGGCTTTTGTTAGCACTTGGAGGTGAGTTGCTTCAGCATATTATGCACCAGCAGTCATGCTGAGCAAAATGATGAGTCAGTCAAGCCCTGAAAGGTTCCTGCAGGGTGACCATATCTGCTCACAGCCATCACTGCCGTTAATGGCAGACAACAAGCTAGAAAATGCACAGGCCAGGTTCTGATGACAGCCCATGTAGGGCCTTGCCACCTGCCTCAGCCTTTAGGGCAGCATTCCTCAAACCAAGAGCTAAAAAGTGGTCTGCACAAAGACTGCAACATTTTAAATGCTTCATCCTGACTCTTACTCTAATGCTTTACAGGAAGAGGTGAATCTTAAGGCAATCTGTTTTGCCTAAATGTGTTTGATATGCCACAAAAATATCCTAAATATCCACTGCCCCTCAACAGGTTGCTGAGAGCACTTGATGCACTGATAGCTTCACTGCATTTCAGGTGAAGCTACAGCTGATGCAGACTGACCTCAGTTGCAGGATCAGTTACTTACTGATGATTTGTCATAATCAATGACACACAGATTTTTTTCCTCCATGAGCTTTCCCAGGAAGTCCCAGTCTCCCTGATTCTGGTTTGAATAGTTCTTCAGGTTGCACATAATTCAAGTATTTGTACTTTTAGGACTTATAATATTCAGAGCTTCTGATGTAATGCCTATAGGTCATGTACCTCAAAGTCTTTTTTTCTGTGGATTCTAGGCAAACAAAAAGATCTTTCTTTCTTTGTCTTGTACCTTTTTTTTCTTTTGGTGGATTGTTTTGGGTGTTTTTTAATGTCTCAGTAAAAAGATAACTCAGTATCTGAAAGGCAAATGCCTTAAATTTAAGACTTTCCCCTCAGGTGAAACTGCTCCACTATTGAAAATCTTGTGCTTTTAATTTATTTAAATAGTAATAGATTATCTGAAGGCCTGCATTTTTCTTAGAAACAGAATGAAAAAAAATGGATGTGCTAAATTAATAAGTTTCAGAGCCTGAAATGACCTACAGAAATACAGGATGAGGAGAGAGGAGCAGGGTCAGGGGAGGACCATGACAGTGCTCCATCATAACAAAGCAGATCACTTCAAATACGTATTGTTGAAGGACACTGGCTGAAAAAAATGAGAGAAAATTCCTATTTTGTTTTGGAATGTTATGTCTGAAAACCATAAGTTATTGTTTACCTCTTACTCTAAACAAATATAACAGTAACCTCCCTGCAGCCATAATAATAAAGCATCTTTGCAAAATATTGATTAGAGGAGAAAGACAGAGGTAGTGAAAGGCAGAAGATGAATAAGCATTGCTATGCAAAGAACATTTCACACCTAATAATCCTGTGTTCTTCAATAAAAGCTTCAGCAGTATGCCTATATTCATGTTATAATGGAAAGCCAAATCAAAGGCGAAATTTCAGGTTTGCAAATAACTAGTATGTCTTCCCCATATTGCTCAAGAAAAGAGATTTTTCTTCTATTTTCTTAGTTTCTTTATTTTATTGTGTAGTTATGGAACATTTGAAAAGAATATGAGTGGCCAAGCTTTTAATAATTTAAGAACATGTTTACTTTATAATAACCTTTAAGTCAGACTTTATTTAACAGTACACAGAAAGAAATCATGCTGGACAATTTAATGCATTCACATTAGGAAGTGAAGATATTGAGGCTAGATATATACCTGTTTCTGGTGAGTCCAGAGTTTTTGAAGGCTCTATTTCCCTTTCAACATGAGAAATCTTGAAGTATTAGCTGAGCCAAATGTTTACCAGCATTAACAAATAGATGTCAGTTTTTTCATCAGTTTTGATGCTACATCTAAGATCAGGAAGGGATGTATTTTTGTTTATTCTTGTCCACAAAATATTGTTAAATACTTGAATCTCTGAATAAGTATTGGAGTATTACCCATTATACTTGGTAATTTGCCAGACCGGGAGCTGAGTGTATCAGTATTTGAATTAAGTACAGCAAGCATATAAAGTAGTAACATATCCTATACCTACCAAAGATAGACTGCCACTAAAAATGGCATTGGCATGATAAAGCATTTTTTTATTAAGGAAAACTGCTACAGATAGCGTTTTTCTGGAATACACCACTTGACTGCAAGGCTTTGTTTTTATCCATCTTCGTTTTTTCTGCACATCCTTCCACCCACCCGCCCATCCTTGCTCTTTCCTTCACTCTGGGCAGCATATTTCTGTAGCTCCAAAGGCTGTTGCAGTCATCTGGGGTGATGTAACCGGGTTGCCTGCGAGAACAACTGTCAAGCTGAAGCTGCAAATCTTCTCTAGCACTGGTAGACAGACGTCACCTGGACCAGCAGGTGACCAAGGTCCATCAGTCTCTGCAGCGATGTGGTGTGATGTTAAACACAGTTGCAACAGACATGAAAGGACTGCCCATGAAAGCAGCACTGTACAGCTAATAGTTTTAATTCAGACAAGTGTGGCTAATAGGGAACGGGCATCATTTTCAGTAAACCAATAAGCCAAGTTCAGCTTGAGCATGGGTCACAGTCCAGTTGCATTTCAGATGGAAGTGAATGATAAAACACGCAAGGACTAGGAGGTACAAAACAAACCAGTCCAGTATCTAAGGTAATAAGGCCTAATAGTGTACTGAGGAATGGAGGAAGAAGAGGATGTCAACTGGGGAAACACTGGACTGTTTTGAACTGCGCTCATTTTCCAAGTCTGAGGTGTCTGACTCAAAAGTGATGAGCAGATATCAAAAAACCCCCCATCACCATATTATTCTGGCAATGAAAAGTAATGTATTTCCCCCACTCTCATTCTCAGAAATACCTGAATGTGGTTTTGGCTAAAATTTTAAAACCACAAGCCCACAAAACCGTCCTGAAGTAGATACTTAGTTTAGGAAGATGACTAAAGTTAAATTATGTTTAAAACATTTATAATAGGCTCAGGTGTTTTGGATGCTAGGAAGTGACACTCTCCCCACCAGTAATTAAAAGAGATTAATTATGTTGCATGTCCTGTGTGGTTAGCCTGTGGTTCATATTTGTTGATATTCCAAGCATTGCACACAGTGGGGACTTGAATGACTTTTTAAAAAATAAGCTTCTTCCACAAAAAGTAACTAAAAAACTGATACTGTGGGATTTGATGTTTATTGTCTACCTTGAGATGAAAATTGAACTACAAGTGACAGGTATGAATTTTTTACTTTATTCATACTAGAAGATGCTCTGTTCAGATGTTGATAAGAGTAGGAAAAGAGCTTACATGGAATATAATATATATATATATATATAATTTTTTTTTTCATATAAATTATGCTTATTTTCACTTCTTTTAAGTTCTAGTTGCCAGCTCTGGGAATTCAAGCAGGGAATGAGACCAGGGCTTAGTATATCCTCACAAGTACAAAGCTATGCAATTCAGACTGTCTCCTTATTACACATTGGCAAGTCTTGCTCTCAATGATGAGAAAAGAGTGCCACAGAAAATGTAACATCAAGCTGCTATGAGTAATCAGATTAATCAGTGCTGGAGGCAGTCAGTAGAAACTCAAAGAAAAGGAACTGGTTTACATGGAGCAGCTTTTAATGGAAGTGCACACGTTCTTTTGTATGTACTTGCAAATGTATGCATAATGCCACTGCAGATGTAGGGAGAGAAGATCCAGTTCATGAGATGCATCTAGCCCACAGCAAGGAGGACAGAAGTAGAGGAATGGAACAGAAAATAGCAGTGAAACTACACACATTCTCTGCTTCACATCCAAAATTGCCTGTAAACTATG
The DNA here is from genome assembly GCA_013400555.1 of Jacana jacana. Classification (NCBI taxonomy): domain Eukaryota; kingdom Metazoa; phylum Chordata; class Aves; order Charadriiformes; family Jacanidae; genus Jacana; species Jacana jacana. Next base: position 186,865 of record VZTM01010422.1, on the reverse strand, counting down.
TAACGGATATACCATACTTACCACCTTGCCTAGCACTGACATACTCCTTCATCCGCTGCTAACTTGAGAAAACACACCATTAGATCAGTTCTCAAAGTGATCTCTTTTAAATCCTGATTCTACCATTGGTTTCTCACGCTGGGCTCTACCTGTTCCAAAACCTGCACCACACATATACACCTTGAAAAAAGTCTGTCTCAGAAAACTTTTGGGAAGATATTACTCATGTTGTAGCTAGGGTAGATAATTAACATCGAAAGACTAAATGTACATGTGAAAAAAATTGTTGCAGATAGTGGTCCAAGGTGACCGTAGCCCATCACAGTCTTCAAATAACAACCAGACGCCTATATGAGGCTAAGTGCTCACTTTTTTACCACCAAGACAATTTGCTGAACTGCTGTATTATGGACACTTGCATAGTTATTTATTAATAGAAATCACACTGGACTCTTACTCTTTTTTTTTCTAGTTTCTGCTGAAATAATTTGCTGAATGAATGAAGACTTCAGATAACAGGGGAGGTAATATTGGTAAAACTGGTGCTGTAGAGGTCTGTGAATTGAAGCTGACTTTCTGGAAGAAACGGTATAGATGAAGATACAGGCTTAGGATAGACTTGAATTTCATGGTAGAGCTTCAGTTTCACAATAAAGTTAGCAAGTATCTATGTACTTTGATTTACGGAAAAGATAAACCCATGACCTTCTATTCAGTCAGGTTGTGCCAAACTGGCCAACTCAGTTTGAAAAAACTTTTTTTTTTATCCTGATGTGGTTTTTTATCCTGACTTTTTTTTTTTTTTCCTGATGTGTAAAACATGGCTTAAGAAGCTGCTGGAAGTTTGACTACCATTTTCTAGAAATCCACAATTGCTTCTAGATTTTTAGTGTTATGTGTTCAGACAACGTTTAATAGCTGGTATTAAAGAAAATCCTAGGACTTTAGGCAGGGATTTCCTAAATTAGTGTTATCTTGAAGGTACTGGCAGGCAGACGATATACTGTGTGTGTGCATGTGTGTGTGGCAGGATATATCAATATACACCTGCTTTATTGACTAACCAGAAAGAAAGCAAGCTCCTGCCAGGTGGAGTATGCTCAAATTGTCAGTGCCGGAGGTGAGACTCAGCAAACGATCTTAAAAAGAGTGAGGTCCTAAAATCCAGCAATTGGCTCCCTCTGAGAATAGAATGCAAAATATACATGAAATTCATGCCAGCATTTGCAGTTTTCCTGCATTTATAGATACCTGCTGGCTTCAAACACTGGCTTTG
>VZTM01010422.1:135203-185551 GCA_013400555.1 Jacana jacana | reverse complement strand
AATTTATAATCTCATTGTAGAAGTCCATTCCTAACCACTACAAAATCGAGAACAAAATGTATTATGGAATTCAAACCATTCAAAGAATCTTCTTTTTCATATTTTATCTTTTGATTCCCACAGAGATGTAACACACATTTATTACTGTAGTGTGAAAAAAAAATGTATGCATGTATGCATGAGTATACGAAAGCATGTGAAAATGTAACAGGAGAATAGAGCCTCAGAGCTAGACTGGGCCTACACTCTGCCCTGCAAAATTATTGAATGGTTAGTTGTGTGTTTTCCGAAAGACTCCAGACTCTGTCACCGCTCAAGTGTTGTGCCTCATTTGAAAGTTTCTGCTGAGGTCTCATCTATGTTTAGGATGGGAGACGGGAAAAAGAGAGGAGGCTGGCCGCCACAGAAAATAGTAATCTGGATGATGGGATGTTAGTAGCTTTCAGGCTGTGGTTTATGAGCACAGAATAATTTGATTTCAAAAGTAAAATATTCTGATGACACAGATTATTTCCCTGCCCCACACAGAGTTTTCAAACTGAAAGCAATATCTATATTTATATAAGCATACATTATTTTTAATTTAATAGAGAAACATCAGTTTTCAATCTTACTTTAGGACTTGTACAGATTCATTTTTCTGTCATGTCTGTCTGGTGACTGGGCTGAGTGATGACTAACACAGTAGTAGCACACTGATTTACTGACCTATTTTGATAATTGGTTTAATTCTTAGTTAGGGCTCAGATGTAGGAGTTAGTTCAGCATAAGAGGTTACCTTGCATCACGGGAGCCCTGTTAGCTGTCCAAAGACACTTCTGGTCAACAGAAATTCAAAATGCTATGAACTTCATTTAACCATCTTTAACTGTCACATTTCTGTATACCAGCTTCTTTGCAAATCTGAGTGTAAATCATCAATTCTAGAGTTAGATCCCACAAAGGATGTAGCCATTGCAGTGTTAACATGCCAGCATAAACCTTTTCAGTGTACAGCTCTCAGGGTGATGTCCAGAGCCCTACATTTGTGTTCCCTCTAAAATGCCTGAGGAAAGTCAAGAAATGGCTTTTTGAAAAGCAACTGTGTTGAGGAATAGGTTGTCTGTGCTAGACCAGGGCTTCTACTGCCCTGTAATATTTATTAGCTGAACTGTCATTCCACTAATGACTGAAGGAAAGCATCTTGGATGCTTTACCTCTTTTTTATTTTTAGGCAAAAGTCATAACATGATGCCAACTTCTTGCAAAATGGATTGGATTGCCAGATTGGCAGTGCATGAAAAAAAATAAACACAAATGCAATTAAACCCACCAGATGCAAAAGAACAGCTGTAATTTCTAGCTGTAAATTCTAAATGTGTGTAGGAATCTGGGACAATTTCTACAATGATGTAGAAATCTGGTAATTCCAACATATATGTGTGAATCTGGACTTCACCTTTGATTTTTGTCTAGGAGAAATAACAGAAAAAAACCCTCTGCCAACCAAATCAGACCTCCATTACCACCTAAAGTAAAGACCTCCTTTAATGAAGAATAGGTGCACATGCAAAGTCCCAGTTCTATATGGAAATTCCTGATCTTTGGCAAGGAGTCAGATGCATAAAATGACTATTTGTACTTTAAATAACAACATATCACAGACAACATGAATAAAAGATGAACAAACTGTAGTAGTTTTTCACTTTCTGACACTATGCTATTAGTTGAATGAGTCTTGAATTGTTGTAATATGAAGTGAGGAACAAGCAAGCACAGATCATCTTGTTCTATAGAAGAGTGATTTTGGTTTATTGAACAGAATATCCTTTTAAAGTACAACCAAGTAAAGCAAATGTCTAGTGCAGTTTGGTCAAATTTGGTTCACTCTTCTTGGACAATAGGTACCTAATTTGTCAAGGAATCACAGAGATTTGCCTATCATTTACCATAAAGTTAATGAGAGTTCTTCTGGAAACACCCATGTGTCAGTGGGCTTGGATAAATGCTGACTGCTCATGACCCTGTGCAGATTCATTAATGCATAAGAAATACAGACAAGCACTTTATGCTTACTTGCTCATAGAAATGAGGTAGATTCTTTTTTCCTTTTTTAATCAATGTATAAAAGAAAACAGACATACTGTCACCTCATCACCCCTGATTCTGTAGAGAACAATAAATGGAAAAAGATTCCAAATAAACACACATCAGTTGTTGGTGTGAGTCATCCTTATGAATAATTGTGATAATGAGAATAGTGTATTGTATATCTAACATGATATCTCTATTTCTGAAGTAGGTTATTCTGCTTTTTTTTTTTTTAATTTTATTCTTTTATCTATGTGGAGTTTACAATGGCTCTATCATAAAGTTCCTCTGTTACAGAAAAGGTATAGAAGGTCAAACAAGTTTACATAAATTTCAGTGTTTTAAGCATCACCTTGATGCAAAGCCACCCTAAGCAGTTGATAACTTTCCCTGGGTTTTGTGGGCTTTGAACCTATTCTGCATAGAGTTCTATAAAAAAGACATATGAGTTTCCCTCATTTAAAAAATTGAATGGAAAAGCATTTTGCAAAATATATTTTTGCCGCAGAAGGCAATAGCTGGACTTCCTAAGTGAAAAAGTAACTTCCTTTTTTTCATTTCTGAAAACAATTATATTCTTTCTATGAAAGTTATTACCGGACATAATTAGCAATAGAAGAGAATATCAGAGATGAGTTCTGCTATCTATCATGTACTTCAGCCTACTGTAGTCTACTCTGGTACACGGGGTTTAGGCAGAGAGAGGCATGGAGATGCACACACACATAATACATACTGGCTTCCTTCCTCTGAGCATGCTAAGTTAATGAACTCTCTCCATACCTATTCAGGGGGAAAGGGAAGATATAACTGCAGTTAAAAGAGGGAGAAATTGGCTCAAATGCTACTGCATATCTAGATATATCTTTTGTAGTGAAATAAGTTTTTTCCTTCCCCAAGGCAACTTAAATTTTCCAAAAGGATTCAGGGGGGCCATTAGAATAATTCTGGGTTGACAGAAAAATCACTTCAAAAGAGAATTTGACAGGTCATTATAACCTTACCAAATGTTGAATATATAGAAATGTTTTAATTTTATCTGTTATTTACTGGAGAAGAAGGAAAAAGATAAATCTTTTTAGGAAAGCATTTATTTTTTGCAAATAAGGATTCTTGTACAAAAGATCTTGCAGAATATAACAGAAAACATTAGTGGATGTTAGCTGTCACAATAGTACATTTATACTCGGGAGAAACAGGAAAATGGAAAAAATAAATTGGTTAATAACCATATAACTTTGAAATCCTCCTGACCCAAAGATAGCGATGTGTAAAATCATTTGTTGTTGTAGCAAAATGTCAGTTTGGTGCTGGTAAGCATTTAATCAGCTTTCTACTTGAAACATTTAATCTGACTTCAGTGTTTTACTTGAGATACACAGTTAAGCGACTGATGATGAATTCAGGGGAGCACAAGTGCCAGTCACAAAGAATCAGGTCTGTTTAGTGCTGACATTAGCTTGGCTCCCATGAATAATTTTCTGTCTGGCAGAAGATATTAAGTAACAGCCATGAACTATCCTCAGCAGGCATGGATAGCTTCCAGCAAACAACAGAAACCAATAAACACAGGTAGTGCACTTTAATGTGTTCCATCTAGTATAGAGCTTTCTCTTTCTAGACTTATTTATGTACAAAGGAAAACTAAGTTCTCTGCTGCTTTTCCCTTCTTCTGATTCAAAACTGAGTATTTCATGCCTCATTTTTTGTTTCCTATTTTCAGACTGTGTTATTCACCAGTCAAACAATTCTCCCCAGACTAAAGGGGGACACTGGACACATACTCAAAGCAAAGCAGCAACCTCCAAGGCTGGCGTGGCACAGCCATTTCATATGAGCTCAGCTAGATGCAACCTGGGCCACCCCTGTTTTAGAGGTGAATTCACCAGGAATGCAGTGATATGACCCAAGGTCGCAGCAGAAAGTGGTGGTGGAGTCAGCAGCAGAGTGGAATTTCCTGGCTGTTGGCCCCGTGCTGTCTTCTCATGTCACCTATTGCTCGGGGCACACAGACCTGCTACAGCCTGGTGGTCTCTCTTGAACAATGTGAGATAAGAGCAAAGCTGTAACAGTTGCAAAGCTCCGAAATGAGGAAATGCCAGAATTAAAGTACGCTTTACCAACAGAATTAAGACTCTTCCACGCACATCCACTCATCTACACACGTATATGTAGGTTTATGTTTATGTTGTAGTAGTCTTCAATTACACTGTATCATTTTTGACAGCATTCCATAATTGCAGAATGATTATAAAGCAATAGGCTGAAGACAGAACGCATGGCTTGCCCCTGAGACCTCATGTCTACTTTGCAGGGGTCACTGCAGTACCAGAAGGTTGTCTGCCGCTACCTTGATAAAAAGACACTTCATTAGTCTTATAGGGCTTAAAGGAGCTGGGTGAATTAAGTTCTTTTCTTTTTTTAAAAAGACATTTTCAATCTCTAACTGCGTTGTCGTAGTTACAGCTGGGGAGTTTGGGAAATGTACTAGTGAAATTGATTACTCAGACATGTGTGACTATGATTCATCTGAGAGCTTGGAAAAGAAAAGATGCACAATTTCTTCCCCAGCCCCATCATTTCTTCCCTTATTACTTTATTTGAAAGAAAGCTTGGACAACACAAAAATAATTTGATTTTATGATAGTCATAGGCAGAATAAAAGATGTTATTTTATACATACCCATGGCAGAATTGTAGGCTAAAGATTCATTTTGAAACAAAGGTTTTCCTCACTTCATTTGCTAACCATTATGAGGGCATCACATTCTTATTTCTTTCAGTCAATCAGAGATACTGGGGACTGGAAGATTTGTTCTTGTATTAAAACAACAGGCCAGCTACTCTTAACATATTTTGTCTGGCAGTAGCTAGTTATCAAGTACCCTAAGGAAATTTAAAAAGATGATTGTGCAATTGAGAAACAATCCACCCTTGAGAGTTTCTGGAGATTTTTGCCTAACGGGTAAGTATAGTTTGTGGGATGGCACATAAAGGCAACAATACTGCCAAAGCAGTAGTGGGTTTTTTTCTCCTGGATAAGAAAGATCTGGATGTTTCCATGACGCATAAGCACATCAGTTCCTCTTTAAAATCTTTTCAAAGTCTGGAAACATTGACACTTCTAAGTGCTCACTTCATGGGCATTATCATAGCTGATGTATGAAAAGTATTCTTGAGCTATCCAACCTTGTAAATAGATTTCTCCTCCTCTTCCTCCTAGGTCTTACCCATTTCTGACTCAGATGCTAACTGTGCACTTTCCCCCACACAGGCACGACTACATGAAACTGTCGTTCCTGGCTTGTAGTTCTTAGCTATTAACTGTGGGGTCTTTGGCATGCCTGATGGCAGATCCCTTCCCAAAGTGTCATTCCCTCTAAGGGCAAGGGTAGTGAATAATGCAATAAGCAGGCAATCTCTTTAAAGTCTTATTTTTTCAGGATAACATCAGTGCTGGTAAAAAATACCATTTTAAAACCAAAATAAATCATGCACATTTTTAAGGTACCTGTCTGCTCCCTGCACAGGGACCTTAGAAGGACTAGCTCCCTCTGGGTTTTCCCACAGAGCCTCCCCCTATCAACTTGTCTCCTTGTGACAGCTTTTGATCTCTCTTGGGCATTCCTCAGTGACTCACCACCATTTAATGGGGATTAAGATGTTTTTAATTGTTTATAATCCTTTTGACCTTCTGCCTCAGATGAGAACCTGGAAGCATGCCATTGCACTTCAAGTAGGAGCTGTGGTGGCTTAGAGCAAAGTGAGGTTTGTAGGCAGAAGTAATATTTTTTTTATTGGACCAATTACTGTGGTCAGAGAAAATAGATAGCTTTCAGGAATGCAAGGCCTTGAGCTGGTCTGAAATGAAAGCTGCAACTTCAAAGATAAATGCAGGTAGAGAGCAATTACTCTGAACTTAATTTCTTTATGTTAACAAGTTAGATTACCATAAAGAAAAGGCAGCTGGTATCTGTGAAATGGAGACAGTGTGTTAGCAGAGGGAGGGGTGATAAATTGTTAGCTCAAAAAAATGGCTTCTACTTTATGAGGTTATTCCAGGAGCCTCCTAGAGGAGGGACCATCAGTTACTATTTGACTAAGATTTACCATTCCAAATAGTCTGTAGGAGTTATGTATGAGAATGTGAGAAAAACCTGGAAAATCACTTCCTTTATCTAGCTGCTCCAAAAATGATGAAATAAAAAATAAGAGGCAAGCAAAAAAAAGTGCTTCTGAAGCTTTCCCAACTGTTTTGCAAGACTCCAAAATGCTATAAAAATAACTATGACAAGCACCAAACACAAAAAACAACTAACACAACATCTGCCATACCCTCTACCTGATAAAGAGCCATGCAAACACCTTCAGTCAAGGAAAAATATACTATCCTATGGTGAACTGTCTGCTCCAAAAGCCAAAATGTCTCCCTAGAGGAATGACCAGATGACGTACTTGTATATGGGGAATTAGGATTACTTTGCTGATTCTTTCCTTCATACTTCTTCTTGAATGACCTAAGAGTTAACTCCATTATCAATCCTCCTATGGCGACTTCAGGAAGAAGAGGAGGAAGCATGTTGGATTTGAAGTCTCATCTTGGACTGCTATATTGACTACTTCAGGAAAAGAGTCAGAAGAGAAATAACAAACCAGCCATCAGTGCAATTTTTTTCTGTCTCACAAAGGAAGTCTATCCTAAATTACAAGTCATGGAAAGATGCAACCAGATGACACTATGACTAATGAAGTCAAGGAAGATTCTGTGCAGATAACAACAGGCTTTCTCCACAATAAACCAGTTGTTGATTGTAACTACCTCTGCACGATAGTACCGTCATGTCCACCAGGGTTGCTCCCAGCCTGTCCACCATATTCCACACCCAGCTTGTCCTCATTACATCTCCAAGATGAATATCAATCTTCTCTGCTCCAGCCCATACGAATCAAAAAGACTTCTAGTTCATTCCTACCCTATAGAGCTTCAGCAGAATTTATTTTCTTTAGAAAATGGTTACGGTATGAGCATAAAGATAATTCTATAAAATTTTCAATTTATCACGAGCTACCTCAAAAAGCCCCCACCAAAACCACCACCAAAAAAATCAAACCAAAGCCAGGGTATGTTTTTATATCACTAAGTCTATGCTTATATACTTAACTGAAAGCTTCATCATTTACACCAAAGCCATGAGTTTCCTCATTGATTTTTATCAAGTTCAATAACAATTGTCCCTCCATCAAACTCTCTGAATACCCCTGTGCTGAAATCACCTTGATAACGTGATCAGTATCAATCTATGATTTACCAGTTGTGGTAAGAGACTCACAGATAAATAGGCTTGCCTGAAGAAAATCAGCCACTATTTAAAAGACCAGGGCTTTTTAGACCCAACTCTTTTTGCTCTGAAGACATCATTCGTGGAGATCATTTTAATTATTTAGATGTCCTTTCCTGGAGAGGTGTACTGTCCTAAGCAGGTGGATGGCATTGGTGAGTTAAAAGGACCTAAAATACTGTCAAACACTAAAGTTAACAGCCTTCTCTAGGACATGTATAAATAATTATTAACAATTTACAAGATCCTAACACAAAAAAAAATTGTCAGCACCAGAACTCCTGCCTTTCATATGGCTCCAGCCTCAGACTTCAGCCCCAACAAATGGAGGCTCACCAGCTTAAGCCCCAGAAACAAATATTCAGGGCTAGTAGGTACCAACAAGATTGAGACTATATTTGAGCAGCAAACACTGAATTTGACAAAACATCTTCTCACAACGGCAATCACCTTTGGAGCCTTTACAAGACACATCTGCAGCCTATTCACTGTGCTATATGCCCTCCTGGACACAATTCCCAATACTGAGAAACCATGATGCACCAGGATGAGCTCAGGCAGCCACTGATGGACAGAACCACCCACCTTCCAGTGGGAGATAGTTCTCCCAATGCGGCCACACCATGTCTGAGTTATTCACACAGAGACACAATGAAACACCTCCAAAACAGGAGTACAGGTACTAGAATTGATCTCTGTTACAAATACTAAGAGTTTAAAGCCTCTTTTGAGGCATGTTCTACATATAACACCCTCCAACCCAAGCTAACCTCTCTAGCCTTGAAGAGGAGTAAATAAATTTTTAACTCTTTTCCAAAGTATTTAACAAGCTTTTTGTCTCCATAGGTACTTACTACCTTTTAGTTTCACAGTCTGAGGGGTTAATTTCAGCTTTTGCAGCTGCTAGTTCTATTTCAGATGTGAAGAGGGTCTTGTTTGTCCAGTCACTTCTCTGTCTCTTCCAACGTTAGCAAACTAGTCTAATGAAACATTTCACTTATCCCCACAAACTTTGCTTTACTTCTGCTCTTAAACCATCATGGCTATACCGCTACTTCTGCAATATTCACAAAAAAATAGTTAGATCTCTCTATTCGTGATGTTCTTACATTTCAGCTCCGTCTGTTGTTCAGACTGAACTCCTAAACTGAATTATTTATGGAATTACTGCTGGGCTTGTGGGCTCCTGGGATCACTGCCTGTGTTATTTGGGATTAACATGTATAGGAGCTGCAATGTTTCAGAACCATCTCTTCTCCTCTTTTCCCAGGGCTGGCGGTTCTGCCAGTGAGCAGAGGTACCTGGCTGCAGGCTGGGAATCTCTGCCTACAGAGCAGACTGTGAAGCCAAACTCACTTAGTGCCTTCTGGAGCCAGCAGTTGTCAGAAGCATGTTCATTGAAGAAGTAACAAGAAATTAATAACATCCTGCGTTTATTTAGTGTTTTTCTAAGTGACAACCACTCTGCTTCCATGAAGCTGGTAAAACTGTTGTGATCTCTGAAATGGGAAAACCAAACCATGATGCAGCCAGAACCTAAACAAAACAAAATAACCAAACAAACAAACAAAAAAAAGTGTATGTAATCATTACCTTTTAACCAAAATGGATTGATTTCCAGAGATAATAGTCATGTATATCTCATGATAAATTTTTTTTTTGGATGTGGAAGTCAGTGCAAGTTGCAGGTGTTCATCATGTCTGAAGATTGGGCCACACGCCTGGATAACTAACTGGGAGGGGGAATGCCCTTGAAGCAGTGTGACAGGTTGCATCTTGTGGAAGCTCCTGATTTTGACAGTGTGGGCCAGGTACACGTGACATTTCAGTAACAACAGCCTCTTGAATGAATTACTTCTCATCCCAGTGTTAATACATAGGATCACATTACCTCTCAAAGCAAGATTTTATTTTCCTGAAAAGTTCTGAGCACAATCTTAGTTAAATCAATTAACATAGTGTTCTCTGCACACATGCGAGAGCTGAAAATCCCTTGCAGCCCAGAGGTATTTCTAATTACATAAAACCAACATTCAGGAACCATAAAATGTAGTAACTGAATAAGGGAGGGCACGCATCTGACATGACTTAGTGCAGGCTTATGGACCTAAGTGACTTCTGCCCATTTTCCTGGTGGCACTGAACCTTACTCCCTTCTTCCTTGAAATAAGTACTGGCAACAACACTTTCACATTCCAGGGAAGGAAGGGCTTTTACTGTTCAAAAGCAAATAGCCAAGAAAACTGTGTGGCAGGTCTGTATCTGTTACCCTTGTTGTCTCTCAGTGAGGGATCCAACCAACAAGTCTGGTCCTTGCTGCTAGCTGGGCTAAGACTGGGGCAGGAATTTATTCAGCAGGAGGAGTTTCCACTTTGGCACTCAGATCCAGCCAGTCTCTGAGTTTTGTGGCTTGGAGAGTATGGTACAAATGTGATGTGTTCTGTTTAGCTTATGATGGATTTGGATTTTGGTTTGGTTTTTTTCTGGTGTGTTTTGTTGGGGGGTGGTGTGTTGTTGTTTGGGGTTTTTGAGCTGTTTTTTTCTTTTGTTTTGTTTAAATCTAGTTAATTTGACTGCCAAGGTTTTCAATAGCATCAAGAGCAGTAATTTAACTTGTGTTACCTGTTGTGGGTGGCTTATGTAATGTTAAATTTTTACTTTTGTGCAAAGCACCCAATTGCCAACATCATAAGCAGTATATAAAATTACTAAATTAAATAACTAAATGAGAGGCTTCTCAAGGACTCGAAGGAAATGCAGAGCTTCGGTGTATCTCAAGAAAGAGCAGACTGACAGGAATAAAGTTATCAGGGTATAATTTCCATTCAAAGCAAATTTTATGCAAATACTATCTTCTTCTAGGAGTGTGTAGATGCCCCCATGAGCTACAGCCCCTTGTTGCTAGGCTTTGTATATAAGACAAGAGAAAGACAACACCTGCTTTAAAAAGCTGTCTCCGCTCCAGGAGATATTATCCTCTCTGTTGTACACAGAGAATTTGAATGATTTGTCCAGCATCAGGAATTGGTTCCTGAGCCAGGATTTGACTCCCACCTCTTGTGTCATGACTCACTCCTTGTTCTTCCATGTGGTCTTATGCTTATGCACAACCTCTTCTCCTTTCTTTACAGAGAAGCATGTAAACTGAAGTCAAATCTGAGCCCCTTTTTATTTCAGGACTGCAAGCAGTTTTGAGTTTTCCTGAAGTTTTGAATTTTGAAACAAGTGTTTCACTTGCCACTCTCCATTTGACATTGCTGTCAGGCTAAAAGGATGCAGACAATGCAATTGTGGCAACTCCAACTGTGGGCTCTCTGAGAGCTTGTAAACTGACTGTAGTTTTATAAACACTGCTACAGCCTGCTGTCCAGTTCTTCTGGCCACACAAGGGTATCCAGCATATTTTAGCTGATGGCACTGCTCCTTAACAGATCTTTACATGCTAGGACACAGTAGGATTTGGAGTGAGAACCGAAACTGTAAACAAATCCCAGTGTTTCCAGATGGCATGGCTTAAGACTGTCATCTCCATCTTGTCAAATCTCACTTATTTGCTTTAGTTTAATGTTAACAGCAAATACATAATTAAGAATTTCACACTTAGGGAAATAAGAAGGTAAATTTAGTGTATAAGAAAATGACACCACACTTTATTAAGCACATGAAAAATCTACCAGTAACTGTAACAATAGAGATAGGGTGAATTAACTTACTAGAAATGCAGAGACATTTCACGTAAAAGGTCACATATAGTGGAGAAGAAACCTGTCAATAAAAGGCAGTCAGATATAAAACATGATGGAATGTCTTGATTGCAATCTTTATGGACCTTACCTATTAACTATGCTATATAACAGTGCAAATAGCTTTTCTGCAAAACTGTAAATCAGTTTTGTACCATTAGAGGAAATAATACGGGATATTTTGAATTACTCTTTAAAATGACACTGCTCAGACGTGCTTATATCTGGGATAATAGTAGAGCTCTGTGTGAGATGATATGCATTCAAGGAAAATAAGAGATAATGACCATGATCACTTCAATAAACCTATGGTTAAACTGCGCACAGATATATGCCAGACTAAATGTGGTTTGACAATGAAATCAGCCATGGCACACGGTGTGAAGAACATAGCTCTTAGAACAGCAGTCAAAAAATGACTACCTTTACAAAGCGCTGCCAGATAAGAGGAGAAAAGGTATGGGCACAGCATATCTGTCACATTAGTTCACCATTTATTAATACTTCTTTGAATGAAGTGTTTGGAAACATAACTATAAGGGAACTGAGCACGAAATAGAAGCTCTTCATTTCTTGCTCAGCTTGATTTAAGCAATGGCAGGGACAGTGCTGCTATCAGTGCTGCAAGCTGAAACACAAATATGCTGGAAGCTTCTGAAAAAATTCTTCTACTGTACAAGTTGATGAGAGAGGAAAGCTGGTTTCTCCCTGCAGTTTGCTTATGGTGTCAGGTATGGAGTTTATGTCACTAGGCGTTCAAGAGGTGAGGATAAATTAGTTAACATCTTTTTTAAACTGGCTTTTCAGAGTGGTACTTCTCAAGCATTTTGGAAGTGTAACCTTCTTTTGGCTCATGCCTGTTCACCCCTTTTTGTTGGCAGCTACTCTTCTCCAAGGCAGGATGGTGGGAATTGGCTGGAATTACTGGCTGCAAGTACTGATGCTCATTTGCTCACTCTGGTTAAGCTGAGCTGCTGCTGGCACTTAGAGGTAGTTAGCAGTTATCCAGCTAGTTGAAACACTTGCAACCTAGAAATAAAAATCTGTTCATGCTAAGAATGGAACAGCTACCAGCTTAGAAGGAAGCTGAATTGCTACAGATATATCTTATCTAGCACTTCATGAGCTATTTCAGCCTTTATGTGGTTACTCAGCCAGGGTAGTTCTGGAATTGAGGTGTAGCCATGGGGCATGCAGGCTTGGAAGAGACCTCCTGGATCATTTGGTCTTACAGAGAGCTATTTTGACCCTTTCCTGCACTTAAGAGATTTCATTCAAAATTAGAAGTAGTTCTTTTGCTACCACTGGAAATTTGCTCCAATACCTTTGACATTAGAATCCTATTTCTGCTTCCCAGCAATTTGTTCTTGTGCCAATACTCTACAACTATTTTCAAACTTCTTTTTTATTTTTTTCCCTTCTGCCATCCCCCTTCTCTCTTCCCCTATATGTATTTATAAACAGGAATCGTATGCCCTCTCCACCACCTTCAGTTTGCTAACATAAATAAATGAAGTTCTTCTGTCATATACCTTTCCATAGCCCCGAACATGCTTGTAATGTTAGATCTGTGTGACTTTTTCTTGGACTTGACTGGCCAGAATTTAATATAGACCTCTAGGGGAGATGTTTATCTTTTTAGAGCAGTCTTGATATCTTCCTATTTCCACTAGAATCACCACACAAATTATGCACCAAGGTCAATTTTCACTCTTTGTTTGTTGGATACCCTGATGAATCATATTTAGTGGTAGTCACCTGGTACATCCGGGTCTTTGTTATTTCCCATTTGGGAGCCCAAAGGTACAGCAGGATGTCTTGCATGATCTTATATCTGGTCAGGTAAACTCCCAGATATTTCCGTTACTCCTGCCTTTAATGTCAGGCTTCTTGCTGGTAACAATGGCTCTCAGTATAAGGAAAGTATACATGCTGAAGTCAATATTTTCCAGTGTTCAAAATTAGGAAGCTCATCTGTATGTATACTGTACAAGTAAGATTTGGATGAGTCGTTGTGCGCTAGAAGCTGCACGAAAGGGGAAAAAATCCAAATAGCTGGCAATCCACAAACTTCTTAATTGCAAGCTCTACTTTCCCATGATTTGGAATGGGAAGAATATTTTTCTAGGTAACAAAAAGAGCAGAATGTATTTTTTGGCTTAGAAAAAGTATTGTGCCTCTTAATATGATACTTATTTAATATTATTTTCAGTTAGAATCTTGCTCTCCTTTTGAGTATAAAAGCCAAATAAATTTTCATAGCCTTAAAATTTGAGCCATAGTTGGCATAATTTTTCTTTGACTGGATTGCTTGCACCTTATTTTGTATTGTATGAAGGCAGCTCAATGCTACATCTCATTTACATGTGCTTTTGACTTTTGCTCACAAAACTCATAAGTTCATGCTAAATTACTTAATTTCTGTCCATGAAATCATATTCAACAGCACTCAAGAGGACATACTGGAGAGAATTTTGTGAAGGGACATGAAGATAATGAAGGGCATCTCTCCTATAACAAAAGTCTGAGAGCTGAGTTTAGCCTAGAGAAGGCTCAGGTGGGGTCTTAAAAATGTATATAAATACCTGGAGGCAGGGTGCACAGAGGATGGAGTCAGGCTGTTCTCAGTGCTGTGCAGTGACAAGACCAGAGACAATGGGCACAAATTGAAACAAAGAAGGTTCCCTCTGAACATCAGGAAATGCTTTTTCCACTGTGAGAGTGACCAATCAATAGCACAGGTTGCACAAGGAGGTTGTAGACTCTCCATCCTCGGACATATTCAAAAGATGTCTGGCCACTGTCTTGGGAAACCAGTGCACGTAGCTTTGAGCAAGGTGTTGGACTGTATCTGTATCTCCAGACGTTCCTTCCAACCTTAACCATTCTGTGATTCAGTGACACTGTGATTCAATAATACAATTTTTATTCAAAACCACCCTCCTCTGAAAGAAGAATAGTAAGCAAATTTGGGTTATGCAAAATACCTCCTTGAAAAAAAGACATCTACAACATAAGAGAAATATTTGAAGGAAAGACATTGGAAGTGACTGCCCTTAAGTTACAGAGCTTTTGCAGCAATGTCTATTGATAGATTGCATCAAGTATTCCAGTCCAAATGTCTTTCCACCTTGCTTATGCTAAAAAATACAGCACTTCCTTCCTCAGGAAAATTATTTTGAATTTAAAATCTATGTGAGCCATACATTGATTTTTCCCATTTGGGTAGTTGGATGGGTAGCAAGAAGATGCAGAGGGAATGATGGGCTAGAGAGGCAAAGTATGTGCTAAATGTTTCTTCTCTTTGTTTTCATATTCTGATAGCTGCCTGTGAACCATTATATTAACTGTATGTTTGGAAACAATTACAGATTATAGGAATATTTCTTCATGTTTATAAATTAGACTCAGGAGGAGAATGTGAGACTGGCAAATTTGTATTTTCCCATAGCTCACTGATGGAAAAAACATGATTGTCTACCTACTGCAGCTGTTGATACAGAAGATATATGCAGTGCAAGGGATTTAAGAATCTGAGTAGATATTAATCTGAAACTCTCTATATTTTAAGTTATGTATTCTACTACAAAACTTCAGCTAAAATTACCCTAATGTAACAGAATAGCAGAGAAACTCTAAAACTCAAAAAACAATAGTCAAAAGTTTATGTAAATCCAAATTAATTACTGCAAGGAAGCCATGAATCAGCTGTGGTTTGGGAACTGAATTGGAAAATCTGAAGCCCAGTGACCACTGAAAATTTGCTGTTGTGAAAATGTATCCAACCAAGCATAAAATTTGCTCATTCTCCTCTTGCATGATTGATGGTACAGACCCCCTCTCTTCCACTCTTCCATCCCAGATGCTGTCAACTGTTAATGTCTTCTTTTAGGAAAATAAATTTGCAGCACTTTGTTAGCTAGAATTACCGATAGTTTGTGGTATAACATACGTTTTGCAATATTCAAATTTTTGTTATACGTCCTTCAATTATAGAATCATAGTCATAGAATGGTTAGAATTGGAAGGGACCTTAAAGATCATCAAGTTCCAACCCACCTGCCATGGGCAGGGACACCTCCCACTAGACCACATTGCTCAAAGCCCCATCCAGCCTGGCCTTTAACTCTTCCAGGGATGGGACATCCACAACTTCTCTGGGCAACCTGTGCCAGTGTCTCACCACTGTCACGGTAAAGAACTTCTTTCTAGTGTCTAATCTAAATCTCCCCTCTTTCAGTTTAAAACCATTACCCCTTGTCCTGTCACATCACTTCCTGATAGAGAGTCCCTCCCCATCTCTCCTGTAAGCCCCCTTTAAGTACTGAAAGAGTGCTGTAAGCTCTTCTCTGGAGCCTTTTTTTTTCTCCAGGCTGAACAACCCTAACTCTCTCAGCCTGTTGTCAGGTTCTCCAGCCCTCTGATCATCTTCATGGTCCTCCTCTGAACTTGCTCTGACAGGTTCATGTCCTTCTTATGTTGAGACCCCCAGATCTGGCTGCAGTACTCCAGGTGCTCCAGAGCTGAGGAGCAGAATCACCTCCCTCGACCTGTTGGCCACACTTCTTTTGATGCAGCCCAGGTTGTGGTTGGCTTTCTGGGCTGCAAGTGCACATTGCTGGCTAATCAAGCAACACCCCCAAGTTATTCTCGTCAGTGCTGCCTTCAATCCATTCTCCACTTAGCCTGTAGTTGTGCCTGGGATTAACTTGACCCAGGTGCAGGACATTGCACTTGGCCTTGTTGAATTTGAGGTTAGCACCAGGTTACCTCTCCAGCCTGTCCAGGTTCCTCTGGATAGCATTCTTTCCCTTCAGCATGTCAACTGTGCCACACATCTTGGTGTCATCAATAAGTTTGCTGAGGTTGTATTCAGTCCCACCATCCACGTTCCTAATAAAAATGTTAAACAGTACCAGTTCCAATACCAATCCCTGAGGACTGCCACTCACCACTGCTCTCCACTTGGACATCAAGGCATTGACTCAACTCTTTGAGTGAAGCTATCCACCCAGTTTCCTATCCATTGAGCGGTCCATCCATCAAATCCATGTCTCTCCAATTTAGAGACAAGGATGTTGTGTGGGACAGAAGTTATTGAACATGAAGTTCAATACTGTCCAAGGAAAGGTCAGGGCAGACAGGTAATTACATGTAGCAGTTATGCATAAATCTACTTCAGATGATTCCAGAAGATAGCTAAATGACATTACCACACTTGAACACTAGATGAGAGTGATTTTCTCTGTTGACTGGTAGTTGAGCTAGTAGGAGAAACCCAAGCACTGGGGGATCCCTCCTATTGCAATTTCTCTCTTTTAGGCTGTTTTGCACCATGAAAACAAAGCTGAACAGGAGGCAAGAATACTTTTACATCTCAACACCATAGAAAGTTTTGTCTAACATACCTTGTTTACAATATTTAAAAGCTAGTCTTTCTCCAAATCTCTAAAGATGCAAAAATACCACTCAAACTACAAACTATGAACAGTAGCTATCACTCATAATGAGAATATGTCATACCAGATGTTGGAGAGGGCTTTTTATGACCTACTGATATCTCATGTATATGTTTAGAAACTAGAGAGTTTAGAGACCAATTATGTAAGTACTTTTCATAAAAATATGCATGCCTCATGCTATAAAGGACACTTGCATAAAAAGAGATCTTTGCTTTTTTGGTCATCAGCTTTTGCTCTTCGTATTTCCATAACTAACCACAAACTTCAAACAGTTTTCTGTGAAGAAGAAGCTTAAATTCTAAAGAAGCAAAGATCATAAAATATGGAACATACATATGCGTGATAGTTTCCTGGGTGGCAGGTGTCACAAGCTGCTGAAGATTAAATTGATGCTTGACAGAAGTCCTGTGGTCTTCAAGGAGATAATGTGCCTTGACTTGATTGTCTGGCAAAAACAGTGCTTTCATTTAACATGCTGAACCTTTTTTCACATTCAGTCTGATGCCCCTAGTTTCTTTTTACCTTTTTCTTTTCCTTTTTTTTTTTTTTTTTTAAGAACCCCACATGTAGCATAATTCTAATTTCCTTTACAAAATGCCATAGATATTCTTGCAACCCTAAGGGCATGTGGCTAGCCACAAAAGGTCACAGAAAATGCTTCTGTTAATGAGGGATTCAGAAGAAAACTGGCTGAATTACACAGCAAATCTGCATAATAGAGCCTAAAAGAGGGAAACACCTTCTCCAGATGAAATAGATCAGCAGGAGTATGGGGTTTCATGCAGAGATGGGATAGTATTACTTTGAGGAGTAATTCCTTTTTATGTATTTTGCAGGAACAGAGTATATTGTCTAATATTTTTATTTCAGGGTTCACACTTTGTTTTATGAAGCATGTTGAATCATTACTCCTTGGGGGGAAGTTAATTTTAGTTCCTCACTGATGGCAATTCAATGAAATCACTTTGAGTAAAAGGTGAACATTTGTTAGCAATGCAGAGGAACTTAGGTGACACTTCTGTATGATGGCATTTACACCTACTAAATCGTCCTTGTGATGCCAGTTGCTGGCATGTAAACTGAAACTTCACCTGCTGCAGCTGGATTCATGTCTAACTTTCTGGAGCAGACAGGATTTCCAGAAATGTGAATGACAAATGAAGCATAAACTATGTTCTATTACTCATCCTGCACCATAATGGGTATATTTAAACTTCTTGTCCTGTGTCTGCTTTAGTTACTCAGATGGATAAATGGCTCTGTCAAGACACACTTGACTGAGAAAAGCAGCAGGCAGTGTAAAATTAAGCATGTGTCCATGTGAAAAGACGCAGGTGAATGCAAAAGCTTATGAACTCTGTAGGTTGCATTACCAGAGTGATATGTATAAATAAATGCAATGTGATTCTGCCTATGCTAAGAGTCCTAGCGTTAGTCAATGTCTTCCCTGCTAGACATGGCCAATTTTCAACGCACCTGTAGCAGGGCTGAAATTCTCCTTTCTGCCTTCAGCTATAGTTAAGCAAAGAGGTGCAGACACAAGGGTAAGAGGTTAAAATTTGGTGTGATGGTGTTCTTGAAAGTTGAGGATGGGGATGTCTGAGTTGGAAACAGGAAAATGTGTTTTGGAGGAAGCAGTCTGTATGGAACAGGGAGGTGAGTGTCAAGGAAACTATAGAAGAGGAAACTGCAGTAATCAAAATAGAAACTGATGAAGACAGGGCACAGAGCTGATTTGTTTTGAGATGCAGGAAAAGAGCTGGAACTTCACTGGGAAAGAAAAAGACAGCAAAACTAGGAAATGGCTGGTTATTATGGCAGAATGAGAGAGGTGTTTAGTCAGACACCAGAAGGAGAAGTGATACTGCCATTACAGCAGTAAGGTTGTCTACAGGAGAGAGTGACGGGTGGAAAAGCAGGGGTTAGCTTCAAGGCCATTAAGCTCAGAGGTTTCAGAGGCAGGCTGAAATGTTGATTCAGTCTGAGAAAAGGAGCTCCAGCTTGAAGGAGATGATTTATGAGTACTCAGCAGAGAAATATAGAAAATTATATTAAAGAAGCTGAAAAGACACTTGGAGCTTGTGTGCCTGTCTCCTGTATTACAAATCTGGAAGAATGCTGTAAGCCCTTAGAATAACAGAGCCCTGGCCTGCCCCCTTGCCAAAAGTTAGTGTAAGACTGAAGTTTCATTTCAGCTGCGCATGGGGTGGCTTGGGGTCTTCTCCTTATTGAGGACCATGATACACCATCGTATTTTGTCAAAAGTAGTCCAGAATTTCTGGAATGGGTCAAATCCTTTGGAGACAAGTGAGCAAAACTAAAGGCTATGCAATCTGAACCTATTTTACAAAAAGTGTTTACAACCTCAAGCAAGGAAGAAAAGCACATCCTATTTTAGGACTCCTTTTAAACACACTGCTGGTAACAGACTGTGAGCTCAGACACCATATTAATATTGAAAGAGGGGATGATTTTAGCTTATTCAATATCAAAGACTAACCGAAATAAAATATCAATTTCATTCCTTGTTGGTTTCACTTGTACCCATCTGTCAATCAAAGACACAGATGCAAATGCACAAAATGTTCTCCGTGCTCCTGTGCTTTTATGATAATGCAGGTAAATGCCTAGATGTGTAGATCGGCCACTGACTCCTACCTTCTTCAAAACAGAGAATTTAAAATTGCCACTTATTTATTGTGTCTCTCAAACAGCTATTCCCTGGCTCCGAGCATCCGCATAGTCACTGCATATATGCGTTTACACCAAATAGCAATGGAAATATTTTTTTTAATTCATAGCAGTCCTGCAAAGTGCTCCTGTTTTGACAAATTTACCTTTTTTTAAATAAATGTGAAAAGGATCCTTCAAAAACCACTAAACCCTTTTTGGCCAGCTTGTTTAGATTTCTAAATGCTTTACCAAAGGACTTAGTTCAGCTGCCGGACGGCATAGAATTGTGCCCACAAAGGACAAAGACCTTTGATAAGTGTCACTCAAGGCAATAATAATCAACAGGTAACTTGCCCGGCTACCTGCCATGCAAGCAATGTTCCACACTCGCAGGGTTGAGAATCGTCCTCAACCCAAACAGACATGTGATGTGGCCCATTGTGCTGTCAGATTTTCATTAGGATATAGTGCATCATGAACCAGAGAGATGCACAAAAACCATCCTGCTCCACTTCTCGTGGGACCAGTAGTCTGCATAGAGGAAGAGTACTCCCCCTTGCAGTCTATGTTTGTGCTGTCTTCTTCATTGACCTTCACACGCCCTGGGAGAACAAATTCTTAAGGGTATAAAGTAATTAAAATGTGCTGTCTGCTCCTTATGGAATTAGAGGAAAGAAACTCATCAGGTTTCAACTAGCTAAAATGCCCAGGCACATCTGCTCCTGTCATCATCAGCTCATGGGATGAGCAGCTGGAGGATTCCTGGTTCATATTCGGGATCATTGTCACAAGGGGATCAGCCCATGGGTATGAATGCAATAGCAAGCTGCAGGGAAAATGTGCATTAAAGAAGCACCAGGGAAACTCTACTTGCATTTATGCTCATTAGTTTCTGTAATCATGCAAATAGCTGATATAACCAAAAGAGGCCCCACATCATTTCTTGAGTAAGTGCAAAGAGGTCAATGGAGCTAGATCAGGAATCAGTTTAGACCATAATATTTTGAAGAATTGCCATCTGGTGAGTAAAAGGAGTATGGTCCTAAAATGAGCTTAGAATAATGGCATTTATAGGCCAAAAAAGGACATGCACTATAGGGACACATAAAGAAGTTGTAATTAGGAAAGAAAATTGTAATTGAGGACTACAGAAAATGTAATGTACTGAAAGAGTGAATTATAATTGTTATGAACCTTACCCAGACACAAACCAGGGACATTTGACTTCCATTCTCCAGACTATTTTCAAAATAGAATGTGCTATAAATTAACAACTGCTATGTGTAGGTGTCTCAGCCTTAGAAATAGTTCAGAATGCTCTTTAATTTATTTTCTTCAAAATTCTCTGGTTTCTTGAAATGAAAACCTTTTACAGATATGTATCAAGTATGACAATAGAATTTCCAGTGAGGAGAGCTGGTATCATGATAATATCCTGTAGATGTTTCAAGCAAGTTTATCAGGAACCTACATTCAGTTCTCCATTCTGCTTGCTTTGAAATCTCACTTCTTTTCCCACTGCTGTTTATGAAAACTCTACTTCTCATATTTATGAGGAAAAACATTTCTGACACCTCATCGGTTTTGCAAAACACCAGAATTCTTCTATCTCTACACAAACTTAAAATACTTGGCAACAACATTAATTTGTTTCTAGTGATGCATTAACAACACAAGAGGCAATCATTATCTGCATATCTCTTGCTCATTAAAAAAAAGAATCAGAAAATTTTCAGAAAGCTTGCCACTTGCAACTTTAAAACAGTTCTGGTTGTTTGCTGGAGTGAGTGCTGAC
Source organism: Jacana jacana (assembly GCA_013400555.1). Classification (NCBI taxonomy): domain Eukaryota; kingdom Metazoa; phylum Chordata; class Aves; order Charadriiformes; family Jacanidae; genus Jacana; species Jacana jacana. The sequence goes on along the minus strand of VZTM01010422.1, from coordinate 164,469 downwards.
AACAACAAAGGAACCTTCACTGATGCCTCATTTAGAAATTATTTCTGGGAAGGACACATCTTTTCCCACCGTACATTGTAATACTTTCAAGCACTTTAAAGTTTCAGATTAGGGTTGTAAAAGTGCTTAATCTTAACTTGTTTAGCCATTTCTAATTTTTATTAGTGTATGAATTAAATAATGGAAAAATTTAGGGAGAAAAAACTTTTTAAAAAATGCATCCATCACATAATGAATATGAACAATTAAGCCTATATTGTAGGTATAAAATCAAAAAATGAGTGTCTTCAGACCTTCTATATGAAAGCAGGAAGGGGTTTTAGGTATCCAATTTTAACTAAAAAGCTGCTGGTTTTGGGGTATTTCCATTCAGAAGACACAAATGAAGCTGCAGAGTTAAACATACTTAAGTGCAAGGAGAAAGACAGGTTGTGGTCACAACACTGAACAGAAGAGAGCCAGGTATTGATCATTGGTGACCTCCACGTGTTGTAGAGCTAGCTCCTTAAGGCTGAGCAGATCGGCTGATATAGTCCTTTGCTCTGAGTGCTGTCTGAAGTAACATTTCTGTGCCATTTCTATACATTTTTCCAACTTGGAATCTTTGGGACATTTTGAAAGCTGTGGTGTGGTCCACAAAGTTTTCTATATTGCAGGACAGTATGCCACGTGTGGCATTTCTTCAGGAGAGATGGAAAGAGATGCTTGAGAGTTCAAAGGCTGAAGAGGGACTCCCAGAAGAGGACTCTGTCAGACAGCTGAACTGGGCATAGTTATGTCCATGCTGCCTCTAGAAAGAGGTCTGAGTGACCTCTTGCTTGTACTGTGCTTGGGTGGTGCCTCAGAGCAAGCTAGATGGTAGTTTTTGGGAAAAGCCAGGGAGTGAATGAAGGAGCAGAGATCCAACACTCAGGTCTCCTCTTTGGTCTCCTTTCATTTAGCCGTATGTACTTATAGATCACAAATAACAGACAGACCAGATTTTATATCCTCAGCTCTCCATTTTCATAAATTCAATGAAGTGTTGCAGATTACATATGTGAGAGGATGAAATAAGGCCTGTTGTGTTTAGAAACTGATATCATAAGTTCATTCACTATATCATTTGGTCCTGTCAACGTCTGTGAGCTACTGATTGTTTTCTTCAAACTGTTTTAGAGGACTAGGTTCATTAAGAACTAACATTATTTTCCTTACTGTAAGTCATTTTTTCAAGATTGTTCATTTTGAATATTTCAGCTCATTTTCTCCCTCAGAAGAGTGTAAGATTTTGCTATAGAGACATATAGAAGGAGTAAAAAAGTAGTGGAAAAAAAAAAAGAAAGCACCTGAAAGAGATGTGAGAAGTCCTTTACTTCAAGGCAATATCAGCTGTTCTTACCTCATCCCTGACAAACATTTGTGTAACTTGCTTTTTAAAGAGGCTTGTGGTGTAGATTCTACTGTCATTTTCCTTCTAGGAAGCTTTTGTATTTCATCTAAATCTTTGCTGCAGTTTTAGCTCACTGCTTCCCCTCATAGGGTCAGTGTGGAGAACTGTTCGTTCCTCTCCTATTAGCATCCACCCATTACAAAAGTAAAACAGCTTCATAATATGCCTCTCAGATGTTCCTATGTAAGTATTTTCAATCTTACAATTATGGATTGTGCTTTTCCAGGTTTGTCTTGTAGTGTGGAGCTCTCAGGGCCTTGAAGCCCTGCTGAAGCCTCATGAGCACTGGCAATAGTTGAGGGTTTATTTATGTGGTTTATACTTGACACTCCTGTTTATGATGCTTCACCACCACCCCACACACAACACTTCTCTTCTTCAGTTCAGCAGCTCCTCTCTCCTCTGAGCTCCCCACTGTCTTTGAGGTCTGTAAGCAGGGTTTTTTTTTCCCTTTTCCTGCACATGAATTCTGTGCAGCACCAGACTCCAGACAGGACATTGCCAAGGCCCTCTCCAAATACCCTGATTTGACATTAGCTGCCAAGAACTATTTTAACAGTATTGTCTTCCAGCTACTTTTGCTGCTTATTGTGGTTCCATCATCTGCAAGTTCCCCAATCTTGATTATGAAATTATCATTTGAGTCAAAAGGGCAGAACAAGCCAGATGCAAATGCTGTTTTTTCTTCTAATCACAAAACCTGCCATGCTACCACAGGAGAGAAGTGAATTTGTAATCTATTCCTCACAAACCAATGTTGACTGTTGTTCATCTCCTTGCTATTTCAAATTGTTTACAGACAATTTGATTGATAAATCGTGTCACCATGTTTCTGTGACCTGACATTAAACTAGATTGTCCATGGAACTTTTCAGTCCTATTTTCTTTTTCCCCAGTTCAGATCTAAGTCTTAGTTTCTCATCTTCTATGGTCATAAGAGTAACTGAGCTGCCCTCTGATGTATTTCTAAAAGCAGAATGAATTATAGTAAGGGTATCACAGCCTAAGCCTTCCAGCTTAGCTTTTAAATGTCAACACAATGAGCACCCCCCCAGATTTATTGAAAAGAAATTCAGTACTTGTTCAGCTTTCTTTCCTTATTTGAATTGGAACATAATCCAAAGACAGCTAAATGGATGAATATTTGAATAACTTTCCTTTTTGCTCTCTTTAGGTGGACCGCCCTCCCGGCTTGCCCCACAAACTCAACAATCAAGAGAAAGTAACAGCCTAAGAAGAGTTTGTTCAATAAATCATCATTTTAGCCTTAACAACAGAGGTAGCTACAGCCACAAAGCAATGTCTTCAACCTGTGAAAAATCCCAAGTAATTGGGTTTTTTTATTGAAAGCAATTTGGCCCTGTACTCTAGAATTTCTAGGCAAATAATTTCCGTGCAGCAAAAAGAGTCAATTAGGTTGAAGTAACACTTTCCCACCAGAGTGCAAAATGGCAGTGCTCTGTTGCGTGCTGTTGACAAATGGAAAAGACACCCACAGGCTAACTGCATACAAAGTTAAAACACAATATTGAACTGCTGGGGAAAATTGTGCCGTTTCAAGTATTCGCTGCCACTTCAGCAGTGTTTGTTCAAAAGTCATTACTAACCTTTGGCATCTCATCTGAGCTACTGAACACTTGCCACTAGGGTTGCATTAATATCTAAGCAAGGGCAGAACATAAAAAAGTCAAGGAGTTGTGATTATGAAATGAAAAAGCCAGCCAAAACCTATGGCAGCTATCAGCAAAATCAGTAAGATATTTCAGATGTGCATGAAAAATACTGTGTTTAGTGGTATGCTGCAAGAACTAATTTTAAGCCACTGTCTCAAAGTCATACTAATCTTTGTATTGAAGTAATTTCCACCTGTGTTTTTACCTCCTAGCTTAACCTTTCCTTTGACAAGCTGTTTTGTTTGTCAAGAGAGAGATGGGATAGCGGAATCAAATTTGTCATACCAGAAAAAAGTCAGCATTTTTCTTGATGGAGAATTTATCTGTACAAAGAGAGATGTCTACAGTGTAGGCCATTAATCTGACCTCACTGTGTAGGTCTCCAATTAGAGTCAGTGGAAAGACATGTGTGCGTTAACTGCAGGATCTATCTGATGTATTTCAGATCCCCTGCCTTAGGATGAGAGGGGCGAAACCTTCAGCATGCCTGTTACTCTCCATGGACCATAAAGAAGTCCAGCAATGTAAATGCTCACAGGGTAGGTATTTCTGTTAAGAGGAATAAACACTTCCATAAGCCTGACGATTATCATTTACAAATTATGAGGAAATATTTCTAAAAAAATATCTGGAACATGTTCCTGGAGCAGGTGGCAAGCTCTGGAAACACCAAAGCAAATCATACTGCTAAAAAGGTGGTTTGGTTTCTTTTCTTTTGTTTTGGTTTATTTTATTTTTGTTTTTCACTTATATTTTCTTGTTTGTTTTCCTTTGATAGCTTACCATTTGACATTAAAGCCTAATTGCAGAGGGCCCCTTTCCCTGTTTAGCTCACATTAAGCATGCTGGTCTGTTTGAGACAATTCAGTTCACCCAGGCTGTGTAAGGTGTTTTGTTTTTTTTTTGTTGTTACACAGCCACAAATGCTCCATGTGTCCTAGTTCAGGGAGGTTTGGGGAGTGAAGAACCTCAGCAAAGTGGCTGTCACCCTTCTTACACAGGGAGGCAGTCCAGGACACAGCGTGGCCAGAACCTTCAGCCATGGGAATAACGAGACTCTACTGAGGAAAGGGCTGACTCCTGCTTTAAGATTATTTATTTTCTGAAGCATAGGAGTGAAAGAAAACATACTAGTCTTTGAGTGAGCTTTGTACCATGGTCTATGCCTAAATAATGGCAATTTAGAGTTATTATAAGACAGGACTTTACAAACTGCATTAAATGAAGGCAGGATGAGCTGGATCCTATTGTTGACCTAAATCTGGTAAAGACTGAGTTTGGCCCAAAAGTCAGGCTGCATTTTTACCTTGAAAATGGGTAGGGCTAGAACAGAGAAGGGAGATGGACCAAATCTCATTTCCCATTTTTGTGCCTGTGGGACAACAAAAGTCTAGAGTAAATGTGGTCTGCACCTGTGAAGGTGCCAGGACCAGAACTGGTCTTGCAAGGTTGATAGTTCTTGGAGAGGCCATCCAGTAAGGGCTCAGGTCCTCTTCTCATGCTAACTTTCAGTTACAGTCCCCAAGTATTTTGTCAAAATCAAGCTAGCACGGGGGTGTTCAGGTTTGGATTGTGCTTCCCTGTCTAGGCTATGTCAAAAACTTTGGAGTCCCTGTGCTTTTTAAGCATAGGTAGGAACAACTTTCTTTCCTATGCCTGTAATAAAAAAATGACATTAACTGCAGTCACTCATCTTATGAGGTCAGGTCAAACCCTCAATTCAAGGTTGCATTGTAGTACTGTAAAATGGAATTTTTCTACAATATGTAGGCACATTCAGAATGGGTAGTCGAGACTAATTATGGAGCTTATGAATTTACCTCTATTGAGTAACCCACTTCTCCGGATGAGAGGAAGCAGGAAAGAGGAGAGCAGTACCTACTTGCCCCTAGGTGACATTTGATTCTGGTCCAAGTACCAGAAGTGAAGAGTCAGAAATTCGGGTATATTGCTCCCAGTAGGAAAGTTAAGCTGGTATTGTCTCCTTGCTGCCACATTGAAATGAAGGTTGTTTTCCTTTCCAAAAGGTTGAAGTTACTGTATTGCCTGGGGAATTCTGGGGCTTCCTTTTGTGCTTATTAATCTCCTTTCACACTTTGAAGCTGAAGAAGAGTCTAGCTGTACAGCCATCAGGTCTAGATTTTGGTTAAAAGTGAAGTTAAATCCAAATGGTAAATTAAAGGTTTAACTCCTGGATTTGTCACTGAAGAAAATCTGACAAGTTATATCCGCATTTTCCACTGGATCTGAACGAGAAAAGCCGGTCCTGCTGTTTACCTCCCCCCTCCCAGGGTCAAGGCCAGGAAAGTGTGTATTTACGAATTAAAGTTATCCACTTTACACAAGTTCTGATCCCATTTTTGACCTGTTTTCAAGACTGAAAGATTATGACTTTGTTTTTGTCTGTCTTGAAGACACTCTTAGGAGCTGCAAAGCACCACAGCAACACTTGCAGCTTCAGATAGCCATGGAAACAGGAGGCTGGGAGAGGCTAGAAATGTGCCAGGTTAACAACTGAGATCTTTCATTTCTCTTTCTGGGCTTGTTTTGTTGCTTAACGAGTTCAGAACCAGATCCTGACTGGATCTTGATGCTTCAAGAATTGTGCATTTATAAATGGAGAAGAAATATTAAAAAGCACACACGAAATCTGAGCTCCATGTAGTTAAAAAAATAACAGCAATCTCCTTTAGTAATGATAAAAATGATCCCAGATATACTTCTATTTATATCAATTGTTAATGTTTATCCAATTTGATGATACTAAAATATTATATTAAGATAAACACTTAATTGCAAAATACTATTGATGCAAAAGGGTATCTACATGTGTCAGTGCAAATTCCATCTCCCTTTGATATGAACGATATGCAGCTATGTTTTTATACATGCAACAACCCACACAACAGCATCCTGATTTCCAGAGATGATTTTTTATTTGTGTCCTTTTTATTTTTAAAATCTTAATCTTCTTTTTCAGTCAACATTGTGTTGGCATTTAACATCTTACAGATATTTATTTCACTAATGCTTGTGCTTTAGTGTAAAATATTTACTTAAAAAGTTAAAATACCTAAGATATATTATTAACTTTTACGCTATAAAAAATAGGGGTTTTGAAAATGGTTTTGAGAATTTTGCACTTATTATAAAACTGGGCTAAATTAATTGTTACTATAAGTCCTGGATATTTGACTAATAGAAAAAAAAAAAATGAAAGTGGCTTGTGCCTAAAAGTTTGTTTACAAATTCCGCAATGAGTATAAATGTAGAATATTTTCTGGCCTTATATATAAAGTATCTCAAAGGTCATGATTCTAATTCTCTCCTAGAAGAGGTAATTAATGACAGTTAGGCCTTATTTCATTCACACTTTGCATATTCTGTCTCACTTCCATTGGAGATCAGGAATAAAAGAGCACTTGGGCTGTTGTGCCCTCCTGGCTTCTCTCAGGGTCTGTCAATTCCACATGGAGTGGTGCCCACAAACCTTGTCCTGTCTGATCTGTGCCAGGGTATTTGTCACTGCAGATGTGTTTTATGAAGCTCCGGCCCCACCATGATGGCTTTCACTCCTGCTTTTCATCCCTTTTTAAGGTAGTGCAAGCCTCTTTAGATCTGCAACACAAAATGTGTCCACAGAGGGAGAAATTGGAAAAATGCAGCAAGAATGAGCACCTCAGCAAGCTCAAATCATTTAGATGTGAAGGTTCCCTGATGGCAAGGGCTATCCTTGTGGCAGGGCCACTACAATGGCTGTTGTGATACATGGTGGGTCAGCATTTTCTTGCTTCCTGGGGATGCAACAATGGCATAGAAAAAGGACAGACTTGTGCACTTTTTCCTCCAAGACATGCACTGACAGAAGGCTATGAAGGGTCCTTAAATTAGTTCTAGCCCAAAACATGACGAGGCAGGTAGTCTAATGCTGTGTTTAAAGCTCTGGTGACATTTTTCCAGGGCCAAGAACATAAAGCTTTTTTTCAATTTACTCTGAAACTTCTGAGCTGCTGCAAATATTGGCTGATATTAGCTGATATTTCTCAAATATATATTAAGTATATTTCTGTGCAGTTTGTTCATGAAGGGAATGCAAACCCTCTACAGCTATGGAAAAAAAAATGGTGGTAAGGTTTTTGAGCTATTTGTCCATTGTTTCTGAAGTATTCATCTCCCTCAGTGCCTGGGCCAATTCTTCTGCCATGGCTGCAGATATAAATCTCTGGTGTCATTGGAGCTAGACTGATGTATAAGAGCAGCAAGTGAGAGGAAATAAAGCCTGTTCACTGAAGCTGAAATTGAGTCTCTTTCTTCCTCCTTATTCTATATTTGTAACCTCAATTTTTAAATTCAGTGCAACAGAGCATATTACCGAAGGGTCATGAAAAGATATTTTATGATCTTCGAATGATAAGTAATGAAATAGAGAAAATTACACCTAGAAAAAAGACTTTCAAGCAGGAACAGGCAGTTCTTGGTTCCCTTTCCAGTAGTCATCTAATTTCACGACTCGGACATCAATTTATAAAATTCATAACAGCATTTTAGTATAGATGGCAAAACCATTAGAAAAGAAAAAAAAATAAAACACATAGGGAACTCTAAAAGTAGAAGTACTTCCCTCGTATAAAAAGGAGAGACCTTGTACCTTGTAAGATTTCTATCTGCATGTAGGCAGTTGCTATGCTGCGTTCTTCTCCGTGGAGCAGAGCCAGGGCCGGTGATGCTGGGAGGCCTTGTGGAAAGCACGACAGAGGAAAAAGGGCATGCGCTCCCTGTGACTCAGCTTATATTCTTGCTCTAAGTGTCCTCTTGCTGCAGTCACACTGTTTAATTCTTCGTTATTCATAGCAAGAGACATCTGAGATTATCAAAAGAAATTTTTAAAAAGTAGATTTTCCATCCAAAAAATCATATAAACTTAAAAAGATTAGGAATAACAGCAGTCTCTTAATAATGGAAAAAGAGAACAGTTATTTTATAGATTAATTCCAGGTCTCTTTCTGAGAGAATAAATGTTACCCACTGTACATCTTTATTGCTCAAGCCATAAAATTAAGATAATTGCATAACACTTCAGCTAATAAATATTAGTCTTTCCCTCAGGAAATTTTAAGTAGCACTCTGAATATAATCAAGGAAGTTATAAAAAGTCATATAACCCAAATGACCTGTGCTTAACTTCACCAGGTTTTCTCTGGAGGTTTTGTCACAGTCAGTCTTCTTTCCTTTATTAGCAATTTCCCTGCTTAGATAAGGAGCTTTGTGGGTGAGTATCTTCTTATAATTCCCACCTGATCACAGAAGATTACATAGAGCCTCAGCATATACACTGCTGAGCAACATGGACATCTGCTCAGGTGCCAGCAGAAAGCCTTGCTGAGACCCCAGCATTGGAGCTTTGCGTACAGTTGATGTTCCAGAGCTCACCAAACAACTACAGGAGATGGGTGTGTTCAGTGCTAGGTAGTGGTTTTGGTTAGTGAAGTAGATCTGGAGAGTATACAGGCTGTCATCCAAGGGAAAACACCATTTATCATCAATTGAGGTGTACCAAAAACGTATTACATCATAGTTTATGTATTTGTTAGGTATTAAAGAGACTATATACAGACCTGAGTAAGATGTGCAAAAGTTACAGCATTCAGTAACAGATGGCTATTTGGACGATTTTTAAAGCCTCCCCCAGCCTTGAGAAGAGAATCTGAAGCGCATTTACTCAGCTTGGATGACAAAAAGTTCATGGTACCAGCAGGTAACAGCTTCAGTTTCTGGGAAGAGGACTGCTTCCTCCTTCCCCCTTCTCAGAAATAGTACTGAGTTGTCACTAATTTACCTTGTCAAATACCTTGCGATATCCTGCTTGATTTCATCTGGCTCCTTTGCACTTTCCTCTCCTGTTCCTATTACTATTTCTCTCTGCCCTCCAGGTCATGGGTTTATGTTCCCTCCAGCTCCTTTGTAGGGGTTCCTCTGCACTTTCTGTCTGCATCACATTCTGCAGAAATGTTCCTGCAGATGAAGAATTGTCTTGGTTGTGCGGGTGGGGAGAAAGGTCTGTATTTTTGAGAAGATAGGGCATATGTCCTAGAAATGTGATTCTTCATTGCAGATCTGGCCTGTCTTCGTAGCATCTGGTGTTGGATTTTCCACTGCCAATCCAAACTCAATATTTTAAAAGAAAATTTCTTAGCTCTCTTCTTGGCTCCTCTCCATTGCTGCTTTCTCCCCTGCTTTCAGCTACGCCATTATCCTGACTGTCACTTAGCCTTATTACCTGGGTGTTACCTGAGTTCTGTCTTGGCTTTCACATCAAGGCTATGCAAGACTCTTCCACACAATGTGTCAAAGACATAGCTTTTTGTATCCATCCATGTAACTGAAATTCTTTTCCAGATACTAAGCTGTCACCTCACATCTCAAACAAAACCAGACTTTCTAACTCTCATCCATCCAGAATAATGGTGTACATCTAATATCCCAACATGCCACACTAACAATAGCACCCTTCTCTTGTATGTTTACATTAACCCTCCAGTGTACCAGCATCTGCTTCCCTCTCAGGATCTCTTTCTGGGATCTGTCACTTTACTAAAAAAGTAAACACTCTTCTAATTGCCCCCAATACCAGTACCTGTCATGAGCCTTTCATGTTTTCAAACAAATATTTTACTTTTTTCCCTATTCTACTGCTTGGAAAAGACTTTGTTATTCACCTTCACATCCTACTTCAACATTCTCCTTGGCTACAATACCTACAAAAATCGAAGATTACACTGCACCTGTACCACTGCCAATGCTGATTAATACTGTCTCCTGAAGTTCTTCTGCACCTCCACATACCTGCATTCATTTGATGTCTCAAATTATAGATCCAACAGGTTAGAAATTATGGCTTTATTCTGTGTTTTTCTGGTACTGTAATGTGTGCTTAGAAAGTAATTGACCCTAGTGTCAGTATCTTATCAACACCATTCTAAAAAGGGCATTTTCAGTCCATCCCTAATCTCCAGGATTTTTGTTGAAATTAATAGCTGAGCATAACAACTACTAAAGCAAGAACTGAAAATGGAGTTGGAGTTCTACAGGTAAGATAGTGTTAAGGAACAGAAGGCATGCTATTCAATTAATTTTCCCACTGTGAAGAAAGATAGATATACCTAGCCTAGCACAAGAAGTTAATTCTCCAATCAGTCTTAAAAGCTTCCTACAATACCACCTACCCCAATGAAGATATTGTACAATACAGTGCTGAACTATCATCCCTTTATTTCTATTAATATTAAATTTGATTCTCCCTTGCTGCAAATTCAGCCAACAGCAACTTTTCCTCCCTCCTTCAACTGGCAAAACAATTCATTTGATTGTGGTTTTTGCAAAGGACTTTTGTATATATGTCAAAGTGGTCTTTGTTTCCACAAACAGAAAGGTTTTTTCAGTCTTGTTTTATAGGTTACATTCTGCAGTTCTCTAATCTTTACTGTTTCTTCCTTCTGGGCTGTTTTGCTCTTTGGCTAAATTTGCTGCCCAGAGCAGGACTCAGTAGTCCATCAGTGACCTAACCAGTACCAAGTAAATGAGAACAACTGCTTCCTGTAATAACCTATATCAATACATCTGGGAATGTCATCAGCCATTTTTAAGGCAGGATCATATTGCTAATTTATATTCAGCTCACGGTATACAATGCCCCCAGGGCCTCTTCTGGCAGAGTTGCTGCTTCACCAGTTATTCCTCGTTTTGTATTTGTGCATTTGATTTCTCCTTGCTAAGTGTATCGCTTTGCACTTGTCTTTATTGAATTTCATCTTATTGATTTCAGTTCCTTTAATTTATCAAGATCATTTTGAATTCTTATCCTGTCCTTCGAGGTGCTTACCATTCCTGCTAGCTCAGTAGCATGCTTAGATTTTGTATGCATAGACTCTATTTTATCATGCAGGCCATTATCGAAAATATTTCATACTCATATTCAGGGCTGACCCCACTGGAAAGGCCCTCCTGTACTGACACTGGAACATCCATAGCTACTATTTCAGGAGGGTTTTACAATATTGTTCTGAAAATATTGCACGAGACAGTCATAAAGCTTTAACAACTTCAAAACCACATTTGCATTTTGTTTTGGCCTGTTACCCCACTAAGGAAGGAAATTAGAATCATAGAATCATTTAGGTTGGAAGAGACCCTTGGGATCATCAAGTCCAACCATCAGCCCTACTCTGCAAGTTCTCCCCTACACCAGATCCCTCAACATCACNGGTGCCCAGAACTGGACAGAAGACTCAAGGTGTGGCCTCACCAGTGCTGAGTACAGGGGGACAATCACCTCCCTCCTTCTGCTGGTCACACTATTTTTTATGCAAGCCAGGATGCCATTGGCCTTCTTGGCCACCTGGGCACACTGCTGGCTCATGTTCAGCCGCCCGTCGACCAGCACCCCCAGGTCCTTTTCCGCCAGGCAGCTCTCCAGCCACACTGCCCCAAGCCTGTAGCGATGCATGGGGTTGTTGTGGCCCAAGTGCAGGACCTGGCACTTGGCCTCGTTGAAGGCCATGCCATTAACATTGGCCCATCTATCCAGTCTGTCCAAGTCCCTCTGTAGAGCATCCTTGCCCTCAAGCAGATCAACACTCACACCCAACTTAGTGTCATCTGCAAACTTACTAATAGTGTTTTCTATGTCCTTATCTACATCGTCAATGAAGATATTAAAAAGGAAAGGCCCCAATACTGAGCCCTGAAGAACACCACTTGTGACCGGCTGCCAGCTGGATTGAGCACCAAAATTAGACCAGTATGAAATTGTTTGTCTTCATGAAAAAACTCTAGCTCTTTTCTACCACCTTATTCTCCTCTAAAAGAACTTTGCAAATGGACGCTTGAAGAGTGTACTTACACTTGGACATGTGTGTGCAAATGTTTTGGGTGTGAGTACCAGTCTCAGACAGGCAGCACCACACCACATGGACCATCAATGAGGCAGTAGCCCCAAAGGTCTGGCATTGCTGATCCCTTAACTGGAGGTGTCCCAGCCTTGGCAGCCCACTGGAAGAACTGCATAGGAACAGAAATATCTGTTATATTAAACCAGGCCAAGGAAATTGCAACTGACCATTGCAGCACACACTAGAAAAGCTACAAATAAAACAGAATGGTGAAGCCAGTGGTTGCCACATTCAATACCCTGCCATGTAAAATGTATCCCAATAGTGATTTTACTGCAGCACTGTGCTTGGGCTAATATTCTCTGTTGTGACTTGGGTGTACCCACAGTGTCACAGCCTTGACCTTGCTGCAGAAAGGGAGCTGTTTTCTTGGCTTCTGGTTGTCACTCAGTTTACTTTTTTTGTGCAGCTATCAAGCAGCCTGCTTCAACTATCCCATCCTGGGATGGGATAGAGTCAGGGCTTTCCCAGTCTGTCACCCTTTATAGTCTTTCTTCTTCCATATACATATATATAGATAGACAGGCAATGTACCCAGTACTCCTGCCTGACCCTTAAGAACCTCAAGGCCCACTGATGGAACCTAGCCTGCAACAGTATAGACCAGAATGTGAAAGAAAATATCTTGCAATATTTCTACAGGTAGCGTATTTTTGATATTGCATATACCCACAGAAAAAGGCTCTCCAGCTCTCTGCAGGGGACAGTTCAATAAAGCTTCTGCTGAAAAAAAGTGCTTGTGAGCAAGGGTCTAAAAACTCTGCCTACCTCCTTGAAAGAAAAAAGAAAAAAAAGGAGTTGTAAAAAATTACAAGAAGGGGGAAAAATAGTGATGTCCATTTGCATGGGATACAAACTTTCAGAAAAAACCCCCATCCTAGTTTAACTGGGATGAATTAGAAAAAAAAAGAAAGGTCAGGAAATAGTCAGAAGCTGTGTTCTCTTGCAGCCTGTTGGGAAGAGTGAAGGAGTAATTAAGCTATCAGGCAGATAGGCTGACTAGAACATTAAAAATTTAAAGAAGTTATAGTGAAATTAATGCATTTCTGAGATCCCATGCAAAATGCAGCTTTGTGGGAAGGATGAAGGAAAACATCCAGCTTCTTGATTAGATGTAAAATAGAAATAATACAGATGTTGAATGAAGAGAACTTTAAGAGTTATAAATAAATATTTTGCAATTACATCTAAGCACTTCTGAGAACATATGCAGTCATATTATAATACATATACTTTTGAAGGGGGATGGAGACTTAGGCAGAAATAAGAGGTCACCCAGAGCATACCTGCCCCAGGTCAGGATCTCTACCAAAATCTGTTCTGAGGCATTAGTCTGACCTCTTCCCAAAACCCTTCCATGGTGGGGGCTCTTTGAGATTCTTGAGCAATTGACTGGTTCACTTCACCAAATCTAATGCTGTAGAGTTTTTCCTAGGGATCAGTCAGAACTTTCCATTCTGTAATTCTAGCCCACTGCTTTCAGTCCCTGTCCCAGCAGGCTGGGAGACCAATTTGGGTTGGATATAGCTGCCAGCCCCTATGGTAGCTGTCAGTGCTGTGCCTTTCACAGGCACACTGTCAGGAGGAGTGCTGAGCGTGGGGTAGGGATAAAACATAACATCATAGGGGTAAAAAGCTCTCTAGGTTGGTGAAAAACACTGCAGATGTTCCTATTCTGGATCACCTCAGTCCCAAAAGCTGAAGCTAATTTGTTGACATGGGAACAAAACCTCCTTTATTCTGGTCAAAATAAGAGACACCGAAGTACAGGGGTAGTCTGAGCGCTTTTTTTTCGCATGGGACATTATGCCCCAGTGAAATCTCATTTTTCAGTGTCTTATCATTGATCCTTCCTCTTGTCATTTCACCATGGCAACATTTTGGCCCCATTACATAGCTTACAATTAAGATTTCAGATTTCTAATTTCAGACTGCAGATGTACTGATGGATATGAAGCACCCACGCCTGAGATGTAGTATGTGTGTTACACAGCCAGATCCTCTGCAGCAGAAACGTATGCTTGCTTCCTCGGGGATTACACTGCCATGGTAATATTATCCTTAAGCCATGGATCAGTGATAAGAGAGGTGGAAGGTAGTGAGGCAAGGAAGAGAGTGCAGGTGGCAGTAGAAGGGCAACTGGGCCAAGAAGGCAGGTGGGTAAAAGTAGAGGTAAGTCAGAAAGATGAGCAAGGAAAGGAAGCAACAGAGTATCTGGAGAGTGCAGAGCAAGAAACAGCAAGATGACAGACTGGAACATGAGATGGAGTCTACTGAGCAGGCAGCAGGGTGGAAAGGAGATCATGAGGGCAAGGTAAGAAAAGCCTCCATGCAAGTGATGGAGGAAAGGTGGCCCATGAGAAGGAGCAGGATAAAGAGATTGAGTAGAGAAGCTGAAGAAACAAATGGTTTGGGTGGAGGGAGGCTGTCAGGTAAGGGACGAGAGCAGGGAGGCAAAAAGTGACAGGTTTCTCCTTCCAGATGTAAGAATAAATTAAACACTGCCAACATCTGAACAGCCAGTATCTGCTTAGGCATCTGACTTTTCAACCTGAGATAATTGGAGATGATGGTGGCAGGCTTCCTCAAATATTACTACACTTATGAAATATAACACTTTGCAATTTAAAAATCAGCCACACATCTTGAGGGACAAGTGTTATCCTGGGAGTTTGCAAGATATGAGGTTGGCACTAAGACTATTTGGCAGAGAAAGCATTTCCTCCCTGCTTAAATTCTCCTTTTTCTTAAAAAAAAAAAAAAAAAAAAGTAATGGAAAATGTAATAAAATGTACCAAAATGCATGAAACATAATCACACAGCTACTTATTTGTATTCAGCAACCAAATCCTTCTGAGGGAGCGGTTATTAAGTGCACAGAATCCCATAATGCTCTTTAAATATCATGTGTAGCAGAAGCAGCAAAGCACAGGGGAAGTGAAACAACTGTCTCATGGCTCTTGTTTGTTTTCACAAGCCAGTGCCCTGTGCAGATTGTGGCTGTGGTGGATCTTAAGGATCGGGAGAGTGCCTTCTTGCTATCCTTGGTGTCTCTGGGGGAAGACAAGCAGATTCCTGTCAGCTCTGGGAGAAGTCCGGTTGATCAATAGTGTAGCCACTTGCAGGCTACACTTTGGAAAGCAGTTTACTAACAATTCAGTCTCATCATAGTGGGATCACTGAAGGATATGGAAGGCTGTAGGTAGAAAAAGGAAGAGGAGGAAAAAGAGCAGGAAAAAAAAACATCCCCCCTTTTTTCCGTACCAAAACTCAGATTCTTTTAGTCCAGAAAGAAAAGAAACAGAGGACCTGTGGGGCTATGGAGGCAATGATGTCCATGAAAGCCGGACTATCACTTAGGAAGTATTTCACTCTAAGGCTCACCCTATACCCATGCCAAAACCCATGGTTTTACCATGAACCATTTTGATGCCATTTCATTTCCATGAGATAGCCTAGTCCCTAATCCCTCATAATCTTATGGCTGTACTTCAGACAGCAAGGGGCATCACGGCTTTGCCTCTGTGCTGGGGGTGAGGAACTAGTAGTGCAGCAGCTGTGACTTGGACCCAAGCATCTGCAATGTGCTTTGGAGCACAGAGGACTGGGACAGCTACTGCAGAGCTGGCATGGTCACCACTGCCTTGGTCCCTTTTCCCATGACCTGGAGCCACAAACCATAACCAATGTGCTCAACCTGTGGAGATCCCCAGGGTGGGCAGGAGGCTGACTCCCATTCTGAGATTGCTAGTGGGCCCCTGCATCCCCAAGGTCTCTGCACACAGGTCTCTATGGCACAAAAGTCTCTGATCAGTGGAGCTAAGGGTGGCAAGAGACCCACTGGGCTAGGACAGGGGACAGTCACTACCCTGCAAAGGCCTACTGTGCCTTTAGAAACAGTGGAGGGGTCTTTGCCAGCAGCCCTTCATGTTTCTTTCTTGTGGGAGGGAAGGATTGGGGGCAGCCAGCAACTCTGGAATAATCCCTGGTGCAGCGTGAGGGGGCTGGGGCACAGCTCCTCATGTGTGCTGTGGGTAAGAAGCTGACAGCTGTCTGCTTTGATAAAGCTGAATTTCATAAAGGAGCCATCTTTCTGCAGGTTGCTGCTTTGTATATGAAAGTGTCAACAGCAGCTAAGAATCCTATGCCTTCCAGACATAAGAAATACTAGGGCTCCCACATTTATACGCTTTAAAAAAACCCAGATCTGAATGCATAAAAGGAAGCTACAATCCATGAAAATTACTGCCCTGAATTTTGTGTCCCCATATCCTATTAAACTTAGAGGCGTACAAGAGCTTCTTTTAGGGTGGGCAGGGAAAACCCGAACAAACAAGCAAACTCATAGGCTGCCTAGATGTGAATTGCATTTTCTTTCTTCTGCCTGATTTTGTGAAAACCTGCTTGTAACTGAGAAGAGGAACAGTTTATCTTCAGCTGCCCTATTTACATTACAAGAGTGTGACCAAGAAATCAATGCACTTAGCAGAAGAGAAAGGTACCACGTCGTAACTAGGTCATAAGCACACTAGCTGTCTTTTGCCTTGAAGCCCTGCTCTTCCCTTTTCTGTTTTGTGTGTTCAGTACAAAAATACATTGCGCTTTCAAAAGCGCCATTCCCAAACTTCACCCTGATGTGAGCTTTTCATTTTTATTTCTGAGCACTGGTGCATTGACTGTCACAGGATGTGTATACTGTATGTAAAGTCCTTCAGAAAATGAAAGACACAGAAAGTATCAAGTCTATGACTTGCAATATCCTCTCTTGTAGATAATCCAAATAAAATATAGTTCCCGTGATTCACTTTGAACATTTAATCAAGGATCATATCATATTCCTTATTGACGCTTTATTGATAAATGTGTTAAGTGTTTTAAAGAGCTGAACACACATATTTTAGTGATGCAAGCTAAGATAATGGGGATGAGGAAAAAGACAACTTGACCTGCAACAGACCAAGTCACCTACCAATTCCCCGAATTTTTCTTTCTCCCAAGAAAAAACTTTCTCTGGTTTTTGCAGCCCCAGAACAAGGCAGAAGATGGGCCTCACTTCATATCACGGTGACACTGTTCCCATCTGGCCCTCCCATGACCATTGCTTGTTCTGTAACTGTTACAACTGGAGGTAATATATGACCCTCCATAGGCAGTAAGAAAGACAAAGAAAAATATTTAGTTATTCCACGTTTTGATTATTCCGGTCATCTCAAGCAAGGGTAGCGATGAATAGTGTGGTAATTAAATTCCCAGAAGGTAGTAAGTCAAACACTGCTGCAGAGGACTGCCATGGTCTCAAAACACTGTAGCAGTGAGATCACAGATTAGATGATACTTCCAGAATGTAACAAAATGAAATTCAGTTCTGCAACAGGAATGCTAATGTGTTTGAACAAAAGTAATCACAAACAAGGATGGTCAGTGCAAGGGGAGACCTACATTTTGCAGCAGTAAACACAAAGGAGAAGTTAAAGCAAATGGGCAGGTAATGAGATAAGAATTTCTACTGTAAGACAACAGCAATAACGTTGCAACTGAATTGACAAATCATTGCTCCTTTGCCCACATAAACTCTTAGTAATTCCAACAATTCCAAATTTCTTTGGGCAAGTGGCTTAGACAGCAGGCACAGCACTTTGGGTGGAGTTACAGGAGATGTTGTGGTTCTTAACAGCAACAGCCTGACCACTGCCAAAGGCAGGGTTTATGGGTGAGCAGGGAGGAGGATGAGGAGGACGAGGAGAAAGTTGCTATCTCCTTGCAAAATATTCAACAGAGGGTGAGCACATGGATATCTAAGACGTCAACAAGGGTGTGGGGAGACCTGTGTGTGTACGTGTGTGTGTGAAGATAGGGGAGTGAGGACTGGGCATGAAAAGGAGGGAAAAAGGGGAAGACGTGGTGGTTCTGCCTGTTGGTCCTGACAGCATGTTGTTGTGTGGTGGCTTTTCCTGCTTTGTTCTAAAAAGCGAAGAGTAATGTTGAAGAATACAGAATTGCTTGGCTCAAGAGGTTTCATGGAATCACAGAATTGTCAGAATTGGAAGGAACCTCTAGAGATCATCTATTCCAATTCCCCTGCTAAAGCAGGATTGCCTAGAGCACATTACTCAGGACTGCATCCATGTGGGTCTTGAAGGTCTTCAGAGAAGAGGACTCCACAACCTCCCTGGGCAGCCTGTTCCAGGGCTCTGTCACCTTCACCAGAAAGAAGTTTTTCCTCATATTTGAATGGAACTTCTTATGTTCCAGCTTGTACCCATTGCCCCTCATCCTGTCACTGGGAACCACTGAGAAGAGTTTGGTTTCCTTTACCCAAGTTGCAAACTCCAAAGGGAAAATCCTTCTTTCTCCAATTTTGATGGAGAATGTGTTTCTGCATAAAAGTCCCTAGATATGGAAAGTAACAGACATGTGAGCGTGTACACTTTTTGTCATTGGTGAAGTTTCTGATTAAGTACTGGCAAGATGTTCTTATTTTTCCAGTGGAGACCATAAATGAGAGTCCTGCAGTTCAGTGAGGGAAACTGTATACTAAAGTTGGAAAATGTAGGAAAGATCTGAGGTTTTTTGATAAGTTTCCCTTAAAACCTTCTCTATTTTCCCCCCATTTTTTAAAAAGGAAAAATATTTATTGTTGCTGAATTCACCATACCTGACAGGAATTTGTATAAACCTGCACAAACCAGCTTTTTGTCCTGGTTTCACTGAAAGAAATGAAGTAAATTTTGTGGCTAAAATAATGGAGAAAGTAAATTCAGACCTGATCTAATCCAAACAGTACTATGATTATAAAATGTTTAAATATGGATTGTTTTGAAAGAACTGTGTTGTCTACAGTACTGTTCAAGTCGTCTTTGCACTGCGGCGTTTTTTGTGATACAAGTGCTGCTCCTACCACAAGTGTTGAGCAATTGTCTGTCAGATCACGCAGCCTCTCCTCAGCTGGCAGTCCCTCTCTCCGTTCTACAAAACTAGTGGCACAAGGGGGAGGCAGGTAAAACTCCTGCTTGACCACTTTACTCCCCCAGTCTGAATGCCCGTTTATTCATTTACAGTTACTCACTTGCAGCTGGGCTGACTGGGACTGGGATTTATTCCATGGAGACCCATAACCTCATACATTTAAAAACAAAATAAAAAGAAAAAGAAGTTTACTTGTTTTCTGAAATTGCATCGTTGAATTAGGTTATGTCTTTAAGCTTCTCCCCAAAAATCTGAGAACAAGAAACCAACTTTACAATATAATAGTCCTCTAGACCTGGGGCCTCCAGGAGCTGTTACTTCAGTGAAACACTGACATTACAAGAGTCATGTCACACCTTACCTAAATAACTAGCTGGATGCATCTCACCTCTCTGAGCTTGAGTGTAATTATATTAAAGACATTTTCTCAGCCCATATTTTCATCAGACTGGGCAAAACGAGACTTTTGTTTAATAAACCATGCTTTGTTGTCTGTTTCAAAACCCAAGTGATGAATGGACTCCAAAGGTGAGTGCTTCTGACATTCAGGTTTACTCTCATCATCTGAAAGGGCTTTCAGCCTTCTTTTCTAGTTGCAAACCAAGCAGGTAGAGATGGAGCTGCCAAGGCCAAGTGGAAGGGGAAAGATGGATCTTGCATGTATGCAGCCCAGAAGCAATATTTTTTAAAATCAAAACAGACAGACAACTTTAAAAAAAACTATGGTTAAAGTGGAGAAAGGATTTTTACAAATTATAAACAATGTTGTGCTGTCTGCAACAGATGGAAGCTGGAAGGACAAAGACAATGACACTTGCAAAGACATATATTTCACACAAAGTAGGTGTCTGAGGGAAAGAAGGGGAATCATACTGATAAAAACAAAGCAGGGTTAGGAAGAGTTTACTATAAGTATAAAAGGAAAAAATCCCAAACAGGTACCCTGGTGTGCTCAGCATCTAACCTTTGTCTCTCACAGGTTTTATATTGAAACACACCAGATAGATCTGTCTTTTTGGGATTTCAGATTGTATCCCTGAATCTGAGTGATATTGTCTAAATTTCAGATTCTAATACTAAAGAATGCACAGAGGGTTTGTGAACAGCACCTCCCTTCCTTTCCTGTGGCTCTCGTCTCACCCCTATCTGAGGCGGGTGAGCATTTAGTAGAAAGCTGCAACATAGGGTCCTTCTACAGTTTCTTTGAACTATCAGGGAAAGGGGAAAGGAGACTCAAATTTGGCTGACTGACATTAGCTTGCAGATACTTAGGGAAAAGAGGTTTCTGAGATTGTACTCTGTGGATGCCATTGGATGGGCCAATGTGAATGGCATGGCCTTCAGTGAGGCCAAGTGCCAGGTCCTGCACTTGGGCCACAACAACCCCATGCATCGCTACAGGCTTGGGGAAGTGTGGCTGGAGAGCTGCCTGGCGGAAAAGGACCTGGGGGTGCTGGTCGACGGGCGGCTGAACATGAGCCAGCAGTGTGCCCAGGTGGCCAAGAAGGCCAATGGCATCCTGGCTTGCATAAAAAATAGTGTGACCAGCAGAAGGAGGGAGGTGATTGTCCCCCTGTACTCAGCACTGGTGAGGCTGCACCTTGAGTCTTGTGTCCAGTTCTGGGCACCTCAGCACAAGAGAGATATCGAGGTGCCGGAGCAAGTGCAGAGGAGGGCTACGAAACTGGTGAAAGGCCTGGAGAATAAGGCTTATGAGGATCGATTGAGGGTGTTGGGATTGTTCAGTTTGAGGAAGAGGAGGCTGAGGGGAGACCTCATCACTCTCTACAACTGCTTGAAAGGGCACTGTAGAGATATTGGTGCTGGTCTCTTCTCACGGGCAATTAGTGATAGAACAAGAGGGAATGGCTTCAAGCTGCAGCAGGGTAGGGTTAGGCTGGACATTAGGAAAAAGTTTTTCACAGAGAGAGTGGTCAGTCAGTGGAATCAGCTGCCCAGGGAGATGGTGGAGTCACCCTCCCTGACTGTGTTTAAGAGTAGATTAGATGTGGTGTTGAGGGATGTGGTGTAAGGGAGAACTTGTAGAGTAGGGCTGATGGTTGGACTTGATGATCCCAAGGGTCTCTTCCAACCTAAATGATTCTATGATTCTATGATTCCATGATGCATGTACATTCACTCTCCCACATGCTCCTGTCTCTTCCTCCATTTGAAGCCACTAGTTGGCTTCATACAAACCTGACAATGTAAAGAGACCAAGTTCCCTCCCATACTAATTAATGATGTCCTTACCTCCAAAACAGTATACACAAGAAGAAAATTTTAGCAGCCCTGTAACAGAAGATGGAACCTGTGGAGTCTCTGGACCAAGTCAGACACTAGAGAAGCCACTACAGACAGTCCAGCTGTACAGCTTCATCAGAAACATTTCTGTTGTAGTTCCACCTTATGCAGATCAACCTGTTTTCCTCTGCAGCAGAGGAAAGGGACCAGTACGTGCTTTTGTTGTGTTGCTCTTTTGCAATTTCTGTTCTGATATGACAGCAGCTTGGCAGGATCCAGATGTCTCTAAAGAGCTGTCATGGCATGACAAACTTCCACTAAGGGACAAGCAAAGGGATACCGTAACATTTTTACTTGTGCACTGGCCAAATACAGTGAGTTTTATATTCTCCACAGTTTTTCACTCATGGTGTCTAACCACTTTAAGTAATTGACCCCGGCCTACTAGAATTACAGCTTATTCCCGCATGATTTTTCCTTCCTTTTGAACATATCCATTCTCCCATGTTTCAGGTACCTTCATTTTAATTCTTCCAAACTCAGAAAAATCAGAGCCAGGGTTTCCATAGCAACTTTAATTCTAATCCTTATTTGCATGACAATAAAATTATTCATTTAATGTTCACAAGGCTCTACTATCTAACCTCAGCGTGAAGACCCTATTGGTCTGTTGAAGCCCAAATCCTTGCCCAGATATCTGGAGATAGTTAAGGATATGACACATGTATATGTTGTTGTATTTTTAAGGGACAGAACTACTGGGTGAGTCAGGAATGAAACTGGTTCAATGTTCAAATAATTATAGGTAAGTTTTATACAGTTAGTGATGTTTTTTAATCACCAAAGGAAAAGGAAGTTATTTAAAACAGTAATTGCTTAGGAAATCTCTGGAAAGAAAACAGATACTTGTATCAGATAATTGGTTTTGTTGGTATACTAGGGTCCTTAGAATTTTATTGCAGCTAGTAACTGCCTAATTCAGTCTCATATAACAGTTGTGTATAAGTCTCATAACAGTCATATATTATATGTCTCATATAACAGTCATATATATACACTCATAAATTCAGTCTCATATAGCAGTCATATATAAATACTCATATACTCAGTCTCTTAGCAGTCAGCATGTGTTGATCTGAGAGTTTAAGACTAAAAATTTTTTTAATTTGCTAAGCATACAGTTTTCTCATTTAACTGCATATGCAGCCAACACATCATAGCTGTCTCCGTCATGAAAGTATGGACTGGCTGAGCTGAAAATTATCTGTGTTTGGAGACAGACTTCTCATCCTATAGTGAGATAGTTCCAAAAAGATCTCCATTTTCAAAACACTTACTGGCATTCTAGCAACCAAGTTGTGCCATTTGCTTCATTTATGCGGATAGGTATTCGGTGCTTTAGAAAATTAAAGCAATTATTTGAGCACCTACCAAGGAATAAATTGCATCATTTCAGACAACCACTTTTAGAACCTTGTATCTTGGTTTGAATCTTGTTCTGAACATAGGAGAGGATATTTAAAAAAAAGCGTGTAGCTCACCAGGAGAATTACTTTTTAATGAGGAATTGTAAATTCGGGAACTAACTACGTCTTTCTGAAAACAAAAATATTTATATATTTATGAAAAACCTCCACCCTAATAGATATCCTACAGGCATAAAAATCCTTATTTCTTGGAGAGCATCTTAGGCTGCAAAGATGAAATGGGATCGTAGCAAAGTGCAGTTGCCTAAGAATAATGTAGTTGTTACTTGCAATGACTTTCTTACTGGTTGGTTGGTAGATGTGCAGAAAATAGCAGCCATCAGGAGTCTCACAATGGAAAACTGGTTGCTTGACCATGGGGGTTGTATCCCTGACAGTCTGCTGCTGGCTTGGTCTGAGAAAGTCTGCGTGTTTACTCTGGCAGGAAGGCGGGCAGACTAGCCTGGCTGTCAGTCCCAGCAGCACTGAAATCCTGTCCAGAACTATCATTCCATTTCCAAGGATGGATTTTAATGCTTTAAAATAGGTTCAATGTTCACCTACTTTAATGGGTTATCATGAAAATGATGACTGTTACAAACATGGCAAAAAAAACAGATGGTACTGGAGGGTCTTTGAAAGATGGGTTGCTCATGTAAATCATCTATGGTCATTTCAGTGGCCCAAAGTGTTCACAGATATGGTTACATGATGTTTTCTGCAATGTGTCTAGAAATCTACAGTTTTGTCACCCTTGCTGGTTGCTATTGAATCATGGTTGCTGAGGAATGGCTGACTGGTTGGTTTAATTCTTGCCATTTTGGTCAGCTGCCACAGATGCTCATCTCTGAACACAGCCATGATGCCTCTCACAAGTTTGTTTTCTCCATTCCTTGGACTTGTCCATTGGAAGTAAAAATAACAATAAATCTCCTCCCCTCCTCAATTCAGAAAATAGCTTTGTGCAAGAAAGCTACTGTGCCATAAATGGTTGTGGGATTGCTAGTGATGCTGTAAAAAGACTGCCAGTGGTGGATCTAACAACACATTCCAGCAGTCCAAAGAGGATGAAGAGCCAGCTACAAATCGAAAGGATAACATTCAGATGGCAAGCAAACAGTATTGTTTTGGGGCTTGCCATGGTGGTTGTGATTTATACCATGTCTGTACAACTCTTATCAACCTTCCAGAGAGAGCTGAAAACAAAACCCTCACAGGGAAAAAGACTGCTGAGAACAATAAAAGGGAGAGGAGTGTGCTCTGGGGAGGCAAGAGAAGTCAAATGCTACAGCATTTTAATTAAGTTTCCATACCATGTTGTATAAGCACTAGACAGAATAAGAATGTACTTTATTTTTGCAATATTTTTCAGTTTACTTTCTGATACCGGAGTGTGATGGGTTGAGCTCAGCTGGCTGCCAGATGCCCACCCAGCTACTCGCTCACTCCCACTCCTTAATAGGAGAGGGGAAGAAAATAAGATGAAAATTCCCAGGTTGAAACAAAGGCAGGGAGATCAGTTACCAGTTCATTGCACAGCCAGCAGGAATGACCTGTGTCCAGCACAGGACAGCCCTTGACCTCCTCTCACAGAGGCCACCACTGCAGCCTCCCTGTTGCCAAAACTTTGCCAGCAACACCAAATACAGAGTCATTAAACTACTAATTTTTAATGAACAGTTTTTGGCTTTGTATGCATAAACTTTGTTTATTTGCCAATAACTCTCCTTTCCATGCACAATTAAAAATCCCACCCGCTCTCCCTACCAGTATATCTCATCTTTAAGTAATTCTGCCAGCTACAATTCTGTTGGGCTAGACTAGTATGCTTTTTTTTTTTTTAATATTTATGCCGCGTGGTACACTAGTTAAATTAGAAGTTTTTACATGCCAGGGCTGAAAACAAGGAAATTACCAGAAGCATAGCTAGATAAAAGTTAATTTCTTTCATCTAACCAGCTTCCACTGCTGCATAATGTATTCTTTCTGGCCCTCCAGGACTTTATCTTGATTTCTCTACCAACATAACTGAAAGCTATTCCTTGGTGAAATGAAGTGCATTGTATAAGCGGACACAGGATAGAATCTTAATTCATATGTGTCTGCAAAGATCATAGATGTGATCAGAAAAGTGATTCTACAGACTTCTTAATCTTCTCTGCTATAGGAGATGAGCTTTCAGTGTCTTCATTGTTTAGGCATGTGGTTTTCATTTCATCAGTGTTAAGGTCCCCATTTTTTGTACCTGCTCATTTGGATCAGTACACTCCTGTAATTGAAGGAAAAGGCGGATTCACACCAGTTCATAGCCCTTGGACAAGTTCTTTAGAGATCAGCAACACAAAACCTGTGAAGCTGTAGACCCCAAGTCTATCTTAAAGCATATTTTGGGTGTCCAACAGAAGTTTTTACCCCACTGAAACAGCGCATTAGTCAGAGTTTTAAATCTGTGTTAACAAGAAATTTTTTCTTACCAGAGTTGTCAGCACTGTCATTTTAGTTATCTTTAATGACAGAAGTATGTAGTGTGTAAGCAGCCTTATTTTAATTTCATCACTTGCTGACTTTGAAAAGTCATTATTCTCTGGCCTTGGTTTGTTGTGGGTTTTTTACTGTTTTCTCCCATAACAATTACAATTTGGCTATTAGTATAAATTATCAATTGCTTAAAGCTGCAAATCACACCTTATATATTCCCCGAGCCTGCTTTGCCTAGAACACTTCGAGCTTAAAAGTAGTTTCTGATTTCTTGTATCATGGTAGGTGGTGACACTGAAGAAGAAGAAAATTACTTCTGTCCATAAGTTTCCATGGATTTGAATGTGCAGTAAATCCTTTGATATCTAGATATTATAAACTGTATTATAATATATTAATCTGAATTCTTGGTGAGTTTTACACACTGAAAGCTATTTTGCTTTGGGTTTTTGTTTAGTTTGGCTTTGAGTTTTTTAACGATTTTGCAGGTAGCAATTTTTCATTAATTTTAGCCAAATGCAACTTTGTGGCAGAAGATGGAGAAATTCATTGCAGCATCCACACAGGTCACAATCTCTTTCTCCTCAAGCCTCTGGTGAATCTCATAGCTGTGAACATGGAGAGGGAGAGCGAGCAACTCTCCAGTTGTCTGATTGCAGGCCTGTGCTTCAGAAAGGTTGCACAAGATGGGAATTTGAAGTGACAGTCACGTAAATTAAATCATAGTGTATATCTTGTGATTTCTAGTTCAAGTGACATTGAATACTTTGCTTTTTAGTTACCAGTAGTAAGTTAAATTGAACTGCTCAGTGAACTAAACTGTAGACTAAAAGTGCCAAGGAACATTCTGATTGGACAGTGACTTACTGTAGCTACTAAAAAAAAAGATGTCAAAACATGTAAAGAAAGTTCATTGAGGCAATGTTCTCTTTAATAAGTGCATGCATGTTCCATATACCTTTAAAAATGTTATTTCTTCTAGTAAAATACCTGAAAAGCAGAAAATATCTCTATGATAAACCAGTAAAGTTGTCCTTCTCTGTATAAGGCAACACTCAATGCATGGTGGACTAGAAAAAGGTTTTATATGCTTGGAAATACTAACCATTGAAGTGGGCAGTCATTTGACATCGTAGTCAGCAAAAAGGCCTAAAAGATTAGCAGTCTTCCAAGCATAATGTTCAGAATTGGAAACTACCTCATGACTGCAAGCTGCCTAGAGCACACAGCTTTGAAAATGCCATTATTAACAAAACACAACTACTGTCTGAAGTAGACCCATCTTTTCATAGAATCATAGAATGGTTAGATTTGGAAGGGACCTTAAAGATCGCTGAGTTCCAACCTCCTTGCCATGGGCAGGGACACCTCCCACTAGAGCAGGTTGCTCAAAGCCCCATCCAGCCTGGCCTCATCTGTTTTTCTGGAGGATTTTAGTTAAGAGAAGTAAGGCTCTTCTGGTTGTCAGCAGTGACTGTTTTCTTCCAGTTGTTGTATGCATATGTGTCAGAAAAGTAATCACCTCGAAAACCCAGCACTGACTTTAAAAGCTTCTGAAGGGTCTCCTTTATTGTTCAAATAAACTACTGTTGGAATCAAAGCTGTTTTCAGACTGCTCCTTTCCCACCTACATGTTGTGCTCCTTAATATGGTCCAGCAAGACTCCCATAGGTTGGCTCAGTACTGCCTTTGTACTGTCACTACTATTAACAAGTGTTTAAAGTCAAATACCCTTTTCATTAATAAATGGGAACTTTTAGAAGTAGTGCATGGCATTTTCTGTCAGTATAGGTGCAACTTTGGGTACAGACTCCAGGTAGTTCCTGCAGAAGTCTGCCAACCTAGGAAGGGTGACCTCTTTCTAAAGTGAGGGTGCACTAATAAGCACCACTAAGGCTGCAGCCTTCAAGAGGGGGACACTACTGGGTTGCCAAGACTTAAAACTTACCAGCTTCTATCTTATAACTTTCTTGGACAACTGGGTTTCTGCAAATACTCCTCAAGCTTTTCACATAGTACAGTATGTATTTCATGAATATCAATGCAGCTTCCACTACAGCTCAAACTTAATCTGTCTTGAAATTGGAGCAAGTGCATGATTAATCCCCTCAATGATTTCACTACACTATAATGAAAGCTGCTCGTTAGTCCAATATTTGCAGATGAGAAAACACCACATGCAAATTCTTTTACTTAAAATTTGCACAGGTAACAGTTAATGTGAGACCATGATGTGCTTTAGCTTCATTTGCAAAACAAATAATAAACAAAGCAAAAAAAAAAAACCAACCTAAAACTTTTAACAAATATTGCAGTGTTGTGACTTCATTAATATATCCTCAAGTGCATTTTTAACGGGTTTAACAAACAGAAGTATCTGTAACTTTTCTCTGGTGCTTTCATATTGGACATTGTGCCCCATCTTAACAGTAAGTAATTACATGCCACAGCATCCAAACTAACCAAATAAACAAAGTTTCAAGTGCCAGATCTGGGCATAGTTAATCCATTTCCCCTAGTTTGCATCCACATACTTCTTGTGCCTTAACAAACATACCGTCCAAATGACCGAGATTAAAAGAAGTCATCTACTCACAAACACAGAAAAACTCAAAAAAACCCATCAAAATCCGAGACTTTAATTTTGTTAGTGCTTTTAATGATTTACCTTATTGCAACAGCAGGCACTGCCTCATAAATAAGATGTTAAAACAAGATTCCCTTTTAGCCTGTGATTCCCCCCACACTCATATTACTTGACAGTGATGGATAGATAACCTTTCCACAGCAGGGCCAGGGATTACTGATATATATCCCTGATTCCCATTATTAGGACATTTCTTGTGTCACTGGCTGACAGCAGCATGGTCTTGAGCAGAAGAACAAGACCACAGGCTGATTGTCCTCCATATGCCCTGTTACTTCTGCCCCAGATGACTGTTTGTTTCCATCTTTGCCACCTTATTGCAACCGGGTTAGTTTTCCATTTATAGTAGCTCTCAAAGCTAAAATTTTCCAAGGCATCTCTAAGTTTCTCCTTTTCAGTCTAAAGCTGCCATTTGCTTTCTGACCTCCAAAGTAATTCAGGTATGTACATATCTACCTCCCACCAGAGTATGGCATCCCACCAGAAAATGAGACTGAGGCGTCAGTGTGACCATGGTGCTTTTCCATATTTTTAGCCATTCAGTTTCAGTGTAAATGCTATTTAAGAATGTTTTAATGGCCAACAGATACTGATATGTGACTTGTGACAGAGATAGTCTTTTATGCCATATTTCTTTCACACCTCAATGAACTGTTAATTATTCCTTGCAGTTCAGAGGACATAGTTCACAAAATCATCTGGCAAAGTGTTTCTGAGACAAGACACATGACATGGGGTTATGGATCATCTCTGCTAATGAACGTCTGAGTGCCTTCTGAGTTTCCCTTGAACAGATCAAATTACACATTCCTGGCTGAAATGGGAATCGGAAGATTTCTTCCACTGGAGCAGAGAGTACAGCATGTTTTTGTTTTCTCATTTTAATAGACATTTATACAGCTTCACAGGCACTAGCAGGAGTGACAAGGGGAAGAATCAAAGCAAGTGAGTCTGCTTTATTTAATGTAAAGTACAAATTCCCTTAATTGAGGGATCCTTAAATGCAATGCATTACTTTTAGGGCTTTTGAAGGAAAGAAGTTTGATCACGGGTGAGTTTTTCCAAGGTCTTATTAAACAAATTAAGATTTTTTTAAGTCCAGTGTTGTGGTGGGTGGGCAATCATTAGACATCACTACCAGAATAGTCAGGATTCATTCAATTTTATTATGACTCAACACACATTTTTGCATAATGGAAAGGTGTAAGGTAGTTGCAGTAGTAGTTTAATGGTGCCATGGTCTACAGTTTAGAGCTTGGCCTATTCTTGGGTTTCATTCTGGAGTTGCAACACACTGGTGAAAATGACAACAGAAAATCTCCTAACAATCTAATTTTCACAGCACATTAAAATGCTTACAGAAGTGAAAAGCATATTGATTTTCATACCCGCCCTTTCCACTGTAACTGCTG